>VXAX01007849.1:408353-456805 GCA_013399835.1 Leptocoma aspasia | reverse complement strand
AAAAAAAAAAAAAAAGGAAGAGTCACAAAATGGTTATGGAAAGTTATTACCCAGCACAGGCTTTAGCTATAAACCCAGGCAGGGCAGACCAGGCACCTCATTCATACCAACCACCGGGTTACCACAGGTGCACTGCCCACCTCCTGCAGAGTGTAACACATGCTTGGCTAAAGCATAAACATCCAAGAAGCACGAGTTTCCCTGCTCATCCCTGCACTGGCACACACCAGAGGCAGAATCTGGTCCAGAAAGCTGCATCCTCCTCTCACCCTGCCTACAAAAGGCAGGAGAAGTGCTCTGTGGCCTCCGTCCTGGCAGCTCACCCAGCAGCCGTGCCTGCCCTGCTCAGCTCCCCCAGCACTGCTGTGTCTCACTGACCCACGCAGGACCTGTGGCTGCAAGGGGCAGGCAGGACAAGCAGGAGTCCTGGCTCTGGCTTTAGGGCAGGGGGAAGAACAGCTTTTAAAGGGAACAGTGCATAATGCAGTGAGGAAATGCATTATACGATGCAGAACTCGCCATGTACAGAGTCAGCTAAAGAAGCAGCCCTTAGCTCAGGCAGTGCCTTTTGCTTTGGAGGTGCCCAATGGTGACTGACTGCAGCCCCAGCTCTGGGGCACTGAAAGGCTCTCCTTTAAACCAGCACTGAGCTCATGAGCAACACAGGCGTGAAAGGAAGTGTTTGGTGGCAACCACAAAAATCAGTGCAGAGAAAGACCAGGCCATTTGTTTCTCATTCTCCAGCTGGGCTCACACCACCATAAATGCAGAGACCCTTCCAGTGCCCCCTCTGCAAGCACCAAGATAACAGCACCACACAGCACTGCTGCTCCAGCCCATGAGGAGCACAACTCACACAGCTGAGAACAGCCAGAACCAGCTGGAATACATTTTTAAACCTTGGACCATTTCACAAGGCCTCACATGTGGCTCTCCTGTTGTGAGAAATTATAGATATGTAGATGTTTGAAGGATATGCATCTCTCTTGCAGCTCTGGGCTTGCCCATCACTTTCACTTGATAATGTTTTTCAGCCTCATCAAACCACTGCATCATCATCATCATCATCATCATCATGGACAGCAGACAAAATTTATGCCACTTTTTGTCAGAAAACATTTTAAAGTGAAAACGCTTATCGGCATTTTCTACTAGAGCTTATTTCAGTGGTGCCTACCAGATGCTATTTTGTGTATTGTTATTAAACACAGAGTTTGAATCCCAGGGTACAAAGCAGCAAACACTACGTGCTACCCATATTTTTGAATTCTCACTTTCAGAATCCATTTCCTAAACCGAGATGCGGGTTGCAGAACACTTTCAGTTTGTCAGGACAGAATATTAAGGTCTTTCAGTGAACAAGTTTCTCCCTCTTTGAGCCTGGCAGGACCTGCTGGATCCTCGCCATCCTCTGTTTTTCTCAGCAGGTTGGACAATACGAACACAGCTTGTAAATAAACAAACCACAACAGGATGACACTCCACAGAAAAACATACCAGTAAATGTGAAATTGCAAAAACCTTGTGGGTGTGCACATACATTTTCATAAGGCAAACCTCCCCACACGCCTGTGGGCGGCTGCACACCCTGACACACGAGAGCTCTGGCTGGGGCTCTGCAGGCAAAGTCTGACTTCCAACTGCTGCTCCAGTGAACTGCCCTTCCACACAGGGCTCTCACCAGCAAGACACAGGGTCAGCCTGCAGTGAAAACAAGGTTTATGTTACCCTTGTCCTAAAAGCAAATATTTTGTTCTCTCTTTCCTTCCAGGAGACTGAGGCTAAATCCATTAAGGATTGTGAGATCAATGGATAGTAGAAGGAAGAATAAAAATGAACTTTAATGAAATCTGCTGAAAATGTTTTGTCTTTATGAGCAAGTGTTGACTAAACATAAATACAAACAAGTGATTAATCACCCTCAGTTTCACACACGCCCAAAGCTGAATTAATTGATGGAAGGATGTGAAAAGTAAAATGAGTGCTTTCTCAATATTTTCATCAGAGCTGATCACAAAAATTTTACAGGAGTATTCATATGAGAACTGGAAACTTGTTTTATAGACCAATATCAGCTTTATTATAATTTTGTTATATTTAGAAACATTTGGTAATATTCAACTCCAGCTGTAAGCTGTTCACAGCAATCATTTTGGAAAGCCTTATAGAGCTTGAATTTAGCAGAGAAGCTGAAATTAGCTCATCAGTTGAGAATTAAATTAATTTTTATATTGGCTGTTGATACAGGCAAATCAGTGATATTTAAACAAGTACAAATAATTAAGTCCTTCACCCTTAATCAATGCATATCTGAATGGAAGTAACTTGCTCCAGTGACTTGCCTCATAACTACAACAGAAACCCATTCAGAATAAAAAAAAACCATTTAGCCTAAGGTATGTACCTGAATCCCACTGAAATGAATTTGATTTAAGTACCTGCTCAAAGCTGAGCCTGCACTGAAGTGTTTCCTCAAAGTCTACACGCATCCCAAGCTGCCTAATGAGAAAGGCAGGGACAAATACAGAAACTGAGCATCTTCACATACTATTATTATGTTCTTGTATTCCAGGAAGATAATAATAGTTTAGCAACAGCTTATTACAGCTTGGTGGGGTCTGTGGGAGAGGGAGATGACAGCTCAGTGCCAGGAACCTGTAGGGGAGCTGGCCCAGGTGGCAGCCCTGCTCCAGCTCCAGGCCACCCCACCAATTTTTACCTCTGTGCAAGAGGATTTGTGTTCCTAGTGAAACAAAGTGGTGCTGCAACAACTACAGATTTGATATCATAAAGAAATAATAATGAGAAACTATTTAATGATTCTAGAGGCGATTTAGAGCACCTGGAAAAAGGAGATGTTTAATTAAAAGAAAAATCCTTTGAAGATGCAATATACTTCCCAAAGCACTCCAAAATTCAAAAAAACATGCTGCAAAGGTAGCCCACACAGCTTTGCTGTGGTCCTGATATGCATATGCCTCACCACGCATCATTAGTTACATGAGCACAGCCCCATCGAAAACACTGAGCAAAATCACTGATATTAAGAAAAAAAATTCAATTCATTTTGTAATAATTTTATTTCTAGGCAAAATGAAACTGACTACCCCAGAGGCACAAGGAGGGTTGGCTTTTCCCCTGACACCATTCTGTGGCCCAGCTAAGGCCACCCACTGAGGAAATCCACGGCAGAAAACTCCACCAGCTCTGCAGAAAAAGGGGCTATTCCTTGCATTTCCCACCAAGTACATTTAAGAGCACTGTTCATTAGCCTTCACCGGATCATCCCACGTGATTTACTGCACTATTGTAAAAGTAGAAACCTTCAGATTTTTCCCCAGAATTACTGCAAGGATCTCCTTTGCCTGTGCTAGCAAAGAGCTGCCTCATCAGCTGTAAAGCAGGTGGCTGGGAAGGGCGACATCCCATGGCCCAAGACCACTTTCTCTGGAGATTTGTTTTTTCCACGAGTGCACAACCTTGCTTCTGAATCAAAAGCTGATTTGCCACTGAATTCTCAGTCTTCCCCTTCCCAGAAATCCCCATGAATCTGCAATGTGGAATTCAGAGAAAACCCAAGACAGGAGAGAAAGACAGATGTATTTATCATGCACAGACGATGTAGGAAGGAGACAAAAAATATTGTCATCAGAGTCTTACTGACTGCAAAATAAGGGAGCAGTAATTAATCAGCAAGAGTACAGGCTGAGAGGAAATATTGATTGGATTTGGAGAAACCAGTTTCCTGAAGAAACTGTTCCCCTGCAAAGGTAACCAGGACAGTTTGTGTAAATTAGAATGGCAACTGGCCAGCCAGCAGCCAATCTGAGCCATTTCAGGCAATCCAGAAAAATATACACCAGATGCACGTTGGCTTTTAAAGAGTAATTTAAATACATGAGTAAATCAATGGCATTGACAGTTTGATGGACTATGATGGAGGAGTCTTCCTCCGAAATATCATCTCCAAAACCTGCAAAGCTCAGGCAACTGAGTTGCTACAACTTTATCATATTTTTAACTTTCGTCTTTTCAAAAAACTTCTAGAGTGGGGTTGTTTCAGCTTAAATTTACATGGATTTCTCTCCTGCTGAATTTGCCCCTAACGTTTCAGGTTCCTAAATGTCAAAGAGTGTTGTCCTTTTGCATTGTGGAGGGCCAGGAGAGGCCAGTGAGAGGACTGAGGACCAGCTCTGCTCTGATGAAGTTTGGATCTGTCAGAAAGAAGCTGGCTACCACTATTGAGTAGAAGCAACAAATTATTTCTGTCTTTTTATCTGACTGGTATGTGCTTATGGCCAGGGGGATGTTAGAACCCCTCAATGTAAAAATGAAACAGTTGAAAAATTTACAAAAAAAAAGGTAAGAAAAAAAATGATGGTGTTTGCCCCAGGAAGTACATCACAGGGTCACATTAAATAATCACATCATTCAGCACTAAGGCACGATTCCTCTGCAGGTCTGACCTCCTGCAATCCCAAGTATTGCCAAGGAAAGGGGTCACAAGTCTCCAGCAGAGCTGTGGGTTTGTCCTCCCTGTCAGCCCAGAGCTATTCGTGATGGGACTTGTGTCAGACTGCGTTTGGCCATTCCAAGGGATTTAATTGGCACTTACAGAAACAACAACTTTCTGGTTTAAGCACATTTGGGGAGTTACCTTACTGTCTTCCTCTGTAATAAACTGTTCTTGGCTAAGGTCATCTTTCATCTGCACAGTAAATAAAACTGTTACTAAAGCTGCGTGTCTGTTTCTCATCAATCAAATAATACAATAAAACTCAGAGCACAGTACTTAAACAACAATTTTTAGAGAAAAGGCAAACCTTAAGGAAGTTTTAGTACAATCATTTTCTCTCAGCTGATGGACAGACACAGTAATTTAGGTGGAGAAATGTGATATTAAAGCTTACAAGCCTGATAATCAGATTGCCTTTAGAGGCAAAAATCAAGCTAGCTTTCCAGGCCTCATCATAACCATTAATTAAATACTTACCACCTCTTCAGTTAACATCCAAAGAACATTTAAGCAAAAACCCAGCAATTTCAAGAAAAAACACTAGCTTATCTATTTAATTCCAGTTCTATTATGTAGGTAGTTTTACTGCTATCAAGGAACATTTCTCATGTTTGTAAGAAGGAACTCAACTGGAAATATTAAAATATGTTCAACATTATGCTTATTTTTATCTAGAGGAAGATAAATTATTATATGTATGCAAGCACTAAAAGCAATTGCCAGAGAAAATAGGATTTATTCTCACCACACCTGCAATATTTCAGCCACTACATGAAAATATTTCTCTTTCTGAAACAATTAGCCTAATTTGTAGTGAGCTCACACAGACTTGTACAGTACTACTCTGCTGAAGATTATTACTTGCCTAAAATATGATGCTTATGTTTTTCCAGTACATTAACAAATAGCATTGTTTGAGAGGGGAAGACCAGGCAGAAATATTACACCCCATACTCTGTGATTCTCCCAAACCCCAGATAATCCCACACCAGTCAAAACAAATTATTCACGTTGCCAAAACAAGTAGTTACATTTCCCAATCTTCTGATAAGGTTTTACGTAAACGCAGAAGCAAGTCTGGCACAGTCTGGAATCAGGGCAGGGCAGACCTCTCCCAGGACATTCCACTTTTCAAAACCCAGCACGTCAGCAGAGCCTTCTAACACAAGATGCACACCTTGATCTCTGCAGGGCTTAGGAGGTTGTGGGGTTTGCTTGTTTACAATTTTTAGACAGATGGAATCTCAATTTTTCTTATTATAATATAGAAGATAGATAACAGTACACGGAAAATGCTAGAAAAACCCTGCTGTCAGGTCCATCTCACCACATCTGTTGACATAATTTAGAATTTATTTCCATGGTGTGGAAAATGCTTTTTTTTTTTTTTAGGATTTTTTTAAAATCTGCACTCCCCAGCAGTCAATGGATCTTCCATTAGTCCTGGCTGTCTTTTGGGGTGCTCAGCTGCCCCCCAGCCTCAGGGNAACTGCACTCAGTAGTAAATCCCAAACCCTTGTGCCTGGTGAGGTCCAGCCTGGCCACTGCCCGCTGCAGACCCAAGAAATGGTGACTGACCCTCTCAACTCCAAGTTCATGGAGTTTTCAATCCCTTCACCTCCTGTTTCACTGAGGAGAGAACAGCTTGTCCTATTTCTTGTGGAAAAGAGTGCCAAAGATAGGAATATTTATAAGGAATTTCTATCTATCTATCCAAACCAAAACATTCAAAAATCATGACTCACAATCCCCTCCCAAATCATGGGATTAAATTAACATATCATGGGATTTTAAAAGATGCTGTTTTAAAAATTATGGAATACATAAACTTTGTTTGTCACGCATTACCTTAAAATATTTACACAGCCAGAAACTACAAATTTTTATCAACAGTTAAAAGAACCAGAATCTTACCTAGGGAAAAAAAATCATCACATATTCATAAGATTCCTGGAGGCTGGACCTTTAAAAATAGTCCAAGTGTTACAATTCATCACATGTAAATTTATGGGACTTGGCAACAATGCAGTTGTCTCCAGGGACGTTGGAAAGAGGGGGAGTGCTCCTGGTTAACCTTTTTTTTTTCTTTTTAATAGATACAGCATGCTGAAAATGCCCTGCTAAGTATTTCCTAACTCAGCCCATCAATCAGTTTAGAACACTATGGAAACACACAGAAGAGGGTGCTTATCAATGCCCAATCACTAAATATTTTGGTATTTGTTAACCAAAACTCAATGCATTCTGGAAAAAGACCAAGTGGCAAATAAAATTCATTATCTAAAAGCACATCCCGTCCATGCCTTTCGCCTAGAGCAATCAGAGGTGGGAAGCCAGCTTTAATAAAAAAAAAAAAGCACAGAACAAACCATTTTCAAGTGGTTGTTCACTTTTTTTATTAAAGGCAAAGAGAATTTCATGGAAAAAATCCCCTCTACCGTACAGTTTTGATTTTTACTGATTTTTGGTAACAGCGGTTTTTTTTTCCAAAATAAAAACTAATATTTAATCAAGTTTACAAATCAAAATATGATGGGGCAGAAGGGAAGATTAATACCCTTAGCATTCTTTCCTTAGTTTAAAAATTTGAAATATCACAACTATTCCTACCTGTCCCCAACACCTGCTGTACCGGACAAGGTCACTGCTGCTTCTCAGCCCAGCTTCCTTTTTGCTTTTCAATCCCACAGTGCTGGCTGGTGGCTGTGATTACTTTGTGCCTTTTTACCACAGTTTACAAATTCCAGCCCTGACACAGGGGAGGTGACAGACACCAAGTCTGGTGGCATCAGACGTGGCGTGTGGCTTTGCTGCCAGGTACAGGCTGCATCTCAGCCACTGCTGTCAGAGCCTCCTCCAGCAGGTACCAGGTGCCAGTAACTGGAGCTCATCTACAGTTTGTGCTTTTCTGTGTACCACACTCCTACTCCTGAGGAATATTTACCATCCAAAACCAAAAATACTGCCATAAGGTGTGAACAACATCAAGTCTCTTTTGTTTAAGGGGAAACACAGTGAGCGGCTGGTATTTTCCAACATGCAGTAATTTTATAAACATTTACCAATAGAGCAACTTCCACCATACCTACCATTCAACCCTTCTGGGACTGTGGCACTCAGACTCCTGCATTACCCAGATCTCCTCCACAGTGAGTACAAAGGCAACAAGAAGAACTCAGCAAAGCACTGTGTCAGTCACAAAATTCATAGGTAATTTCCAGAGTGGAGAAAAAAAGTTGGTTGAATGCTATTGCTTGCTTTCTTTTTTAAATCTTTGATCCAACCTGAACAGTGAGAAATTTATATTGTTCATGTGGCCCTAATTGCAGTGCCTCATCCCTGTGGCTCTCTGTTCCTTCCTATATTTGAAACCCCACTATACTGAAATAAGATAATACTAGGGTATGAGTGACAAATAACTCTGCAGTTTGGTATACACATTTGGAACAAAAATGTAGCTATTTTGTTGTTTCCACTGAAATGACCCAGTTAATTTCAGTGTTAACATCAGCTGTCAAAACATCCTCTTAGCAGATTTGCATCCCTTATTTATTCAGAAAAAAAGGTGCAATAACCAAGCAGTTATCAGAGAAACAGAAAACACTACACAGAATGGGTGTTTATGTTTAATTCTTGTTATTCCATCACTGTCTATCACATACTTAGTACATTATATTCCACACTTGGCAACACATAAATAAATCCAGAAAGTTTGTGTTCATACTGGAGATACCATTATTTTCCTTTTGGGACTAATGCAGCCCAGTGAAGAAACTGTCAATGAAGCCCATGCACCATGTCAGCCTCAGTGTCCTGCTTGCAGCCTTCCAACACAGCCTTTGCAAAGCCAGCTCTGCCACCTGTCCCAGCAGCCACAGCCACCTCTGCACTGCTGTGTCACCCACCATCCCCTTCCTCTGCTCTGGCCCAGGGCTTGGGGGGACACACGACTTTATGGTGGCCATCTCTGGAGCCAAGGCAACTCTTCAAGGCAAAGACGGTGCCACCATCCCAGAGATGGTTTTGGCTGCTGCAATGTTTGCTTAGCTCACAGACAGTGCTCAACTCGTTCCCTACTTTTGCCTCCTTGGAGGGAGAACACATTTCCAGGCTGAAGGATAAAAAAGCCAGAGGTAGCAGGTCACACTGGCTACCTGCCTTACCTTTGTACACAGTATCCACGTTCTCGGTAGGAAGCTGCTTCCTGGCAGCTGCTCTGCGATAGACCACGTGTGTTCTGCCTCCTCCCTCTTCCTCCTCCTGGGCCCCCCTCTCCAGAGGCTCGATGAAGAACTCGTCCTTGTCCGTGCGAATCATGCCAGCCTGCAGCACAGGGCAGAGATGGAACGCTTTGCATTACTGCACCTACAGCAGGGGCTGCGAGTAAACACTTACAATATGCTTAAGCACACTTCAGTGCTCTCTAGAGAGCAATTAGGATGCAGAGAGGAAACCAGGTGAATCCTTTATTAGAGCAACACAAAGCATCATTTTCCCAACTTGACAAGAAAGGACAAAAGGTACAACTCTGAACCAAAAGGACTTCTCCTTGAGCCACACGAGCCAAGTATAGGTGTAAGAATCTGCCTAGGATATCAGCCTCTCCATTAAAAAACAGC
The DNA here is from genome assembly GCA_013399835.1 of Leptocoma aspasia. Classification (NCBI taxonomy): domain Eukaryota; kingdom Metazoa; phylum Chordata; class Aves; order Passeriformes; family Nectariniidae; genus Leptocoma; species Leptocoma aspasia. The sequence continues at coordinate 447,670 of VXAX01007849.1, read as the reverse complement.
TGCAATGGAAATTACTATGACCTTAGCTATCCATCAGGCCCAGATCACTCCAGTGTTTACTATTTCTGCTAAATAAAGGATCAGATCAGTGCCATAAGCTGGTTCTGATGTGCACTTCAACAGTCAAAAGTTGGAGAGTCAGCCCTTCTGTTCAGAAGCAAGATAGAAAAATACTGCGTCTTACATTCAGACAGCTAAGCTTTGTGATTATTATTTTCCTGTGACACAAAGGGTTCAGCCAAAAAAATAATCTTTCAAGAATTAGCCATGAATAGTTTGAGTGTCAGTGGTGCATTGTGGAAAAAAATCCAACTTACTCAGACTGGACCAGACTGGTATGAAAATAGAAATTTGCACTTCTACAAAGCACCTCAAAGGAACATCATCCAAGCAATTCTCATTGTGTTCAGGGGAAACCCTCATAAAGACTGAAAACTTTAAAAAAGAATAGGATTTTTCATCATCATTATGCAGGTGAAACAACTTGGGCACCTGGATCACCTGGGCTTGTCTCCTCTTGCAGTCCTGCCCAACTGCAGGAGGTCACAGCAGCCAAGAGCTGCTAACAGAGATCGTTGGCTTGAATCAATTTTTTCTGCATGTTTGCACATCTGTGTTTGAGAACTTCAGCTAGTGAACTCTCAGCTTGCAGACAAAGTCTTACTATTAATACAAATGAAATTGTTCCAAATCCAACCTTTAGAAGCTCCTTCATCACATTCTTTCCCATTCTGCCCAGAGATGATCCTGGAGATGCTGCAGTTTCAAACTTGCACTGTGACATTTTCCATCTTGCTGTCTAAGCTTCTGGGAGCCTAAATCCCCTGTTCAGTGAAGCCTTACCTCAAGCTTCCAGTTTGGCTCCTCTGAACCCAGGATCACCACTTGAAACAAGTACATCTAAACACACTTAGCATATTCCAGCACTAAAGTTCTCATACAGCACATATTTTTCTTCTACAAGCAGCAAACTACATTCCTACTGCTATAAATACAGTATGTTCACTGGTTCCCTCCTTGGAAAAATGTCAGGTTCATTTGTCATGTCTTAACTTACATTAGGCAAGATTTCCAGTCCCAGAATTCATATATATAATGTATACAAAAACAGATTGGAGAGGAAGGCTTAAAGAAGCAAAATTATATCAAAGCAATTTAAACTGATGCCATCCTCCCTGTATAGAGGAAACTGAATTTGAAATCATGTCCTGTTTCTTCTTAACTAATTTAGATTCTACATCAGACACAGAAAAGGTGAGACAGGCTCAGCAGCTCAAGGAAGTCAAGACAACCAAGAAAATAAGTGTTGAACCCTAAGAGACAGGAACTGATCTTTTACTGTAAAGTGGAATACATGAAAAATTCAGACTTGATGTTACTCTCCTTTTAATGTTATTCTAATTACATTACACACACACACTTCTTCTGGATATTAAATATTATATCCAGAAACTTGGAAATCTTTTTATGATAAATGCACAACTAAAGACCAAGAAGGAACAAGCATTTCCAAGTTCAACAGCACAGGGTACGATGCACACGCCATACGTACACCCAGGAGAAATACACTGAGAGCTTGACTGTCACGTGAAAAATATGTGATTTTGGTTTTTGCAAGTGAAAAAAGCACCATGGCTGTGCACATGTTCCTATGTATTTTTAGATACATTAAGCCTAATATTAACTAAGCAGCTAATGCTAGACCTTATTTTGGAATGCAGACCATAATTCAGGATACAGGGGGAAATGCTGCTCTACACTGTGTGCAGCAGGGAGAACTGATGGGAGTTTGGAGGAATTTAGATCTTCTAAGAAAATTAACAGAGAAGCAACTTCTGCAATCAGTAGTTGAACTGATTGGACAGAGGAGCAACTCTTATAGGTGAACTTTAGCTTCCAGGGTATGATGGCCTTTTGGAAATGAAAACAGTTGGTCAGAGTGAATTCTCCTCTCTGAGGAGATGAAGGTGACAGCCTGGGACAGGCTATAAGACTAAACAGAAAGAGATATTTGAATGCTGGATCCCAAGACATAAAACAGTGCTTGAACACCGACATTTCCTGCAGATCATTGTGCCTGGTATTGGCCCTTTTTTGTGCAGGGCGATTCATGTGGCACTGGAAGCTGCCAAAGAGCAGGACAACATCAGGTGCTCTCATTGCCCACTCTGCTTCTTGGATGGACATGACACCACTCTGTACATCCCCATGGCAGCATCTCCCTTACTTCTCTAGGGGTGTAGAAAGGAAGGAATTTAACCTTCAAACACAGAATCATACAATCTCCTGAGTTGGAAGGGTCCCCAAAGCCCAAAATGAATGCCCAACTCCTGGCCCTGTATGGCTGAATATTCTTTTTCTCATTTTAATCTTGGATTACACTGAAATTCATCTTTTCTTTTAGTACTGAGAACCCATCAATTATTTTCGATCAGAATTATTAGGGAAAATGCATGTTTGAACTGTAAAAGAATTTTATATTTTTATATATTGCATGTCCTACACAGTCTTTGATTTAGCAAACATATTGTCATGAAATAAAATAAAATAACAAAGAATGGCTGTTTCAGGCTTTAAGAAAAAAATTCATTTAGATAGCAAGGCAGAGTTCCTACAGCAATCCACAGTTCAAGTCATCTGCCTAATATTATAACCACAGCTATAAATGATTCATTAAGAAATATGTGGGGCTCCTGAAAGTCTCCACCACACATTTCCTTACTGCTTTGAGCAAGACATTTAACCTCTCTACTTCCATTTCTCCACCTCTGAACCAGCATAACAACAGTCTTGCAGGATAATTGCAAGGCCTGATTTGGGGTTTTTTTGGTCAAATGCTTTGAACATGAAAAGCTCAAGATGAATCGCCTAATGCATTTTTTTCTGACACTACTCAGAACACCCTCAAAAAGCCACCATGAAAGGGAGATTGCTTTTGGTCATCAACTCAACACCAGTGTTGTGCACAGCCAAGCAAGTAATAGGGCAGCAAAGAAGGCAGCAGGGGTTTGCCCACCTCCTTCACCTTCACCCTTCAGCAGTCCTGTTCTTTTCCACAGCTGCCATCACCCCTGTGCCAGCCTGTCATGCCAAGACCACTGTCAGACAACCACCAAGCTTGTGATGGCAACAGAGAACATTCAAGTTCCTGCAATTTCCTGGAGAATGCTTCTGGATGACTAAAACAGAAATGCTGTATTGTTTGAGCACACCTGTGCCTTCCCTTCAATTGGGAGGGCTTCAGAAAATCCTTGTACCATCATCATCTGGGCATTTACTCCACAAGATGTGAGAACAGATTTAAGCCTTTCAATTGCCCGTTCCCCCAAGAGTTCGGAACAGAATTACAGCAGGTGCTTTCACAAACTAAGAGCTTAAAAGTACCTGCTATTGCAGTGTTTTTCTATCCTATACTGCTCACCACTCATCCCAGGAGTGTTGTACTTCCAGGCATTATGGATTAGCAGTGATCACCCTGCACTTCTACCCTGCAGCCACATACACACTGTGCAATCCATAACCAGGCACAGAATTGTGCATCTCCATGGAAAGGAAGTCCAATTCTGGAAAAAAATGCTAAGCTCTTACCTCTTCCTCTCCTCTTCTGGGACTTTTAACTTGAAACTAAGCTGAATATGGGAATATTAATGATGGCAACTGTGATTGTGTCCTGTGACTAATGAAAATATAAATTAATAGAAAAAGTGCTTGCCTTTGAAATGCACCAAATTGTAGCAAAGAGCCTACAATATCCCACTATTTCCCAAAGCGGGACATCCCCAGGCTTTCCTTCCAAGGGCTTTTAGATCCCAGCTGCAAATTACTCAAGTCAAGCACTGCTTGGCACTCATTAATATGCATTAAAGACTAGAGCAGAAAACACTTAATCAAAAGGAAACAGCAGTTCAGAGAATCAAAACCTCCGCTAAGGTTAGCAAGGCAGTTATTTAGAAGTGAAAGCCACAGAAAAAAATTCACAAGGAAGACTGAGAGTGAATGTCCTGTCTAATTATGACACGAATTACACTGATAAGCCATGAAATGAGTCCATTTGTGGATCACACAGACTGGGGGTCTAGAGTTCCACTGATCTCTTTAGAGGGTAGCAGGGCTCCTGTGCATCCCTGGAGACCTCCTCCAAAGGCTTTCAAGGGCTACAGGATCTACATATACAGCCACATGGGCTTTCTGCCCAGGTTAATGTCACTAATCCCATCCCACATGATGGAGGATCTCGTCTCCAGCCCAGGAGACCTGCCAGAGCCTTGCCACCACACCACAGAGCTCAGTAGAACAGCAGGTTTCTTCTTCCATCTCCTCAGCACCCCCAGCCCCTCCTGCATTTCTAAAGACATTCTTCAGAAGCCTAATTTGACAGAAAAGCTGCCTAGCATATTTAGATCTACAGAAAACTCCAGGTTTTGGAGCGTTAGCTCCTGTGGATAATTAAATGTCTCTCTGGCTCTGCACTTGGTGAGCAACTTAATTGTCTCCTCATTGCATTCACATCACAGCTCCTTGTTCTGGGCTGTAATGAAGTAACCCATCCAGTGGCTGCTGCAGGGCTCCAGAGCCCCAGCCCATCCTGAACCATGAGTTTAATTAATGCTCATCTTCCTCCTCATTAGTAGAGATTTACAAAGTTTCTCATTGCCACATAAAGGCAGATTTACGTCCCAGTCTCCAAGCACACGATACAGATAGGAAGCAAAAACCAATTGTGAACAAACCTGAAATTAATATTTAAAAAAAAAATCCACGTAACTGGTGTAAATTAATTAAATCAGTAGCCTGGAAAAACAGTGTTTCAGAAATTCTTAGAAATAGCATTTCTGTAAATAGAGAAAGATGTAATTTTTTCGAGTATTTGATTCTGAAAGAGGTAACTAGCCAAATTACATACCTGCACATGAACGAATCCTAATACAGGCTATTTTCTTGAGACAAAAGCAACGTACAAACAATCTGATATTTACCGTCAGTGCCTGGGTTATGAGCTTGCACTCCCTGCAATGCCAGTGAACATTCCAGATGGGAACTGGCAATATGGGATTTGCCCAACAATCAATTCCCAGAAAATGCAAGAGGAAGACTTGCATTTAAACTTAGAGCTGCCAAAAATACTCTGTAGATGACTTGAAATGGAAAATATTCATATTTTCAGGACAAGATATTGGACAAAGTCTTACACCATGTTTACATCAATGTGCTTTTACCTAAATACACAACTGCTCTACATTTGACCAAAGTGGCACTAGCAGAGCAGAGAATTTGCAAGCAAATCCCACATGTTACTTTTGTGATCCTTCTCTAGGTCTTAGAGCCACAAGAACATGCTTTTTCCAGACAACAACAGACGTCCTCCCAACACAAAAGGCAAGTACAGAAACACTCTTAGCTTAATTACAGTGGAATGGACCTGATGCACCAGGAGCTCCAGTGAATGGAGCAAGTTCACCCAGGAAATCTGTGGCAGAGCTATGGACATGACACAGACCTTCCAAACTCATCCCTGCCCACGTGGGACCTCTCCGTGTTTTCCCTTGTGCAATGTGTTCATTCCCAATCACACAGTGCATTGATTCAGGAACAGGTGAGTTTGGAATTTCACTTCCATTCAGCTTAATTCATGTAGATAACAATGTAAAAAAAACCCCAAAACCTTTTTATGTCATATTTGCATTTGATTCTTCGAGAATATGCCTCCAACTAGTGAAGCATTGCAGAGGAAGAATTATGCAGTGCTGCAAATTCATCTTCCTTTACAGTGAAAGGAGGTACTGAAGGAATTGTGGCAAATATTTGGAACATACTGGCACATACTGTGCTGCATGCTGCTGCTGCCCTCAATCTACACTGATCTATTCAGGCCCAGACTGGATGGGGAAGAAAGTTCCTAACTGATCATATATATTTTTGTTACTATTTTTCAGCTTTTTTTTCAAGTTGGTTTGCAGTTAAGTCATGTTATTTTCACATATCCTCAAAAAAAATTAAGGGGGCAAATAATTATGGATACACATAAGAATTACACAGCCAGACTGACAGAGAGGCAGAGCTTTCTGGGTCACTCTATGGAAGCTGTGTGTCCCTTAGGGCCCCCATTTATCCTCTGCATGGGTGTAAGGTCAGATTTTTACTGGACTCTGAAATCTACTAATGAATAGCACCATACAGGAATTATTGCTAAGAGCTCTTTCATGGCAAGCTGCTTTCTACAGTCCTTGTTGCTCGAGGGAGGATGGGTATCCATCCATTCATGCACCTACAGACTTCCACTGCTACCAAAAAAAGAATTTTGTCCCCAGAGCCCAGCTTAGTCACTACACAATTGCCAGTGTGATTGATAACAGCAGGGGGACAAATCTGAGCCAATATAACCTGAAGTTAAGAGAGCTGCATTAGTTTATAGCAGATGGGAATGTGGACCCAAATCTTGCAGTTTTATGGTATAATTCATTTTAGAAACTCAGAAGGGTTTTCTGTGGTTTTTAGGAGACACAATAGTGAGACAGACTGTGTCTCATTCTCAGTGAACCATCGAGAAAACAGACACAATTAAAGTGGTTTCACAAAGCAATGCCAGCAGATTTCAAGACAAAGGTCCTGGCCAAAGGGCCTGGCTTTCACCAGTGAGCAATGCTAAAAACATTGCTTTCAACTTCTCTGCCTTTACAAGGAAATTACCAAATTCTCACCTCTGTCACTCAGCGCCTGCCCAGGGCTGGCAGCAGCAGCAGACCAGGGCACAACCCCAAGCACTTCCCTCCAGTAAATCTCCTGCCTCTGTCCCCCACAACCTGCCCTGTCCTAGCAGCCACTCACCTATAAATCCTCAGAGGTCCCAAGAGATAAATCTCATTTTCAACAAGTTTAGGTAATATACAACCCAGAACTTTCTGTATTTGCCACAGATGCTCCTTTTGCAGAGCAGAGCCTGCAAAAGTACAAAGAGGCCCTGAAGCAGGGAAATTCAGAGCAGATCTCCCTGCAGCTGCTGTACAGGGAATAGCCTGGCACCTTTGCCAGGTTGGCTTCCACCTTTGGGATACCTCCACCAGCAGGAGCCTCATCTCCAATGAGCCCAGCTGCAAAAGTGTTACAATTGTGTACTTTTCAGAGACAAGCAGTTCCTTTAGCTAAAATAATGCATGAGCAAGAACATTTTGCTTAAATTTCCAAAATGCTTAAGCATTTTGGAAATTCTCTAGGCTTGATGCCCACAGGTATGTGTAATTCCAAGTGGGAAAGAGGTGAGTTATTAAATAGCTGTTAAGAATGAAAATGATAAATGTGGCAGATCTTGCAGACTCAGGGGATTGTAAACTTGATTGCTGTTGTTGCAAGCAGGGAATAGTAATTGCAATGCCCTGAAACAGAGTTTCTCAACTTTAATCTTTCAGAGAGGAAAAGCATGAATATCAAGTCCATGAATTTGCTAACAGCAAGATCCAAAAAGATTAACTTTCCCAATTTTGACACACAAAACCATTTGAAATAAGGCATTTCTGAGGACACTGACAAAACACATAGCTGAATCCTACCCTCAGAAATAAAACTTAATTGACATTCTGCAAGAAAACAAAACAAGTCCCGGGAAAGCTCTTCAGCTCAAACCCTCACAAAATGGAACAGTTGCTACACAAGTTTCTTTTCAAAAATATATTTGCTTAAGGCACAGATCACTACTCACTTAAGTCAACAGGTGTCACATTCATAAATCTCAAGGCCAGAATTTATAAAGGGATTTGTAAATACTAAAGCAGTTTAGTCTGATATTTTATATAAGACAGGCCAAAGACTTTTTATCAAAGCATCACTGCAGCCTCCCAAAAACTGTCTTCAGCAGGGCTGGAACAGATCCATGAATGGGTTGGGAACAGAGTCCAGGGCTTTGCTATGGTAAACAAGATAAAAAGATCCAGACCACAGAAAACTGCAGAAAAAGGTTTACTGTATTAAAAAAAAATTAATATATTAAATTCATCTGAGTGGAAGCTCAGCATTTAAAGTAATTTCAAATTATCTTATAAAAGTCCTGATTCTTCACTTAGGAAGACGTTCTGCAGCAGCAGTGCACATTCCAGAGGAGCATGTGAACTACAGAGCGGAAGCTGCAGGGCAGCAGGAACCAGCCCTGGCCCCAGCATTCCCACCTCCTGCTCCTCCCAGTGCCACCCCACCCGCTGTGGCACAGCAGCCCCAGTGCCCACACAGCCACACCGTGGGCAGGTTCAGGGAGCTCACCCCAAAATCCCCACCCTAGGAAGCTGTGCCCCTTGGCAGTGCCCCTGGTCTGCAGCCTCTGACATTTGCTACCACAGGGAAAGCAAGACCCCCAGCAGGTAAAAACTCCCACCTGGGAGAGAGCATCTCATCTCACACACACTTCATACTGTTGCATGAAACAGCTCATAACTCAAAGGCAGCCACTGGTCTGGATTTGTGGCTTGGAAATCAGACAGGGTCCTTCTCTGCTAAATGCCAGCTTTACTCTAACAGGATGCCCATAAGGGTGCAGGAAAACAAAAGTAACAAAAGGTCGCTGCAGCTGGGGCTTGTTTTTCTTTTTACATCCTATAGCCAGGCTTATTTTAACTTTCTTTCTCTTGCCCTGTGCTAGAGAAATGAACCTGGAAAGCAGTTTTTCAAATGAGAGCATGAAAACCTAATGAGAGATGAGCTTTCAATTTTATACTGCACTCAGCTGTAGGCTCCCAGTACAAGATGTCAACAAAGTGCAAGATACAGTACAAAAACTAAAATAATTAATCCCTGGAGGAACAGGCTTATTAAGAAGGATTAAATCAAAGAATTAATGTGCACTATTAGTCTGTGTGACAAAGACGAAGGGAGGCATATGATAACTCTCAAGATCTGAAAGCATAGAAAGAATAAGAATTGATGATGAGAAAAGCTTGGACATACCAGGAAACAAACAAAAAAAAGAAACTCTGACAAGAAATTTTAGCCTGCAATAGTATAGGCAATCTTATGCAAAACCAGCTCAAAACTTGTCCTTAAAAACCTTTAAAAACCTTATTTTTTACACTGCACTAGTACCTACAGTTCAAGGACCAAGGTTTAGGCATCACACAATAAAAAAGACATTTATTTTATCAGACTTCTGCAGAGGAAAAAATAAAGAACATAACCTGAGTCCAAAACAGGCTCAGGGAGCTCAGCAGTAGCTGGTGATCTACATCCTTCGAAAAGCAAAATCAAACATGAGCCAGGTTCAGACACCAAAGACAATCTCCTGCTACTGGCTGGTTTGGAAGACAAGATAAGGCCTCACATGGACATCTGGTCAAACACAATGTGGCTCATGCAATTTTCTTTCCCTTTTTTGATCACCTCCATTTTTTATGGTTTTTGCTGTTTGTGTTTTTCCAGATATTTTTCTCCTCTCCTCCCTCCAAGGCTGCAGCTACTAATAAAACAATTTAATATTGTGTGAATTGAAGAATAAGAATGTTCCCTCTGTTGCTTAGAATATGGCTCCAGTAACCATAAATGTTTTAACATACTCCAAGAAGCACAAAAGGACTTAAATATCACACACAAAACTCTAAAGGACAAAACCACAGTTAGATATTAACCGTAGAAAGCAGAAAAATAGCAAGTGGTGCAGTAGAAGGTAGACTGGTAGTAATGCTTTATTTTGGAAAAGCACCTATACTCTTAGGCAAAAGTTAAAAGAAAAGTGTCTGTTTTCCCAAAAAAATTAGAAATTAATATCCAGCAGCACTCAGGTAGCTGGAAGTTGAACACAACATACATTGAGTCAAATGGAGCCTGTAACGGAACATAAGAGAGTATGGAAAATAAAGGCAAAGCAAGAAGCATAAGTCAGCCTGTAAATCTTTCAGAACTACTAGAAATCAAATTACACACCATATGTCAGTGGGCTAATGTATTCACACCAGTAGAGCTGGGTTAGCACCACCACACATTCTGGGAAGTTTACAACTGGTGTGTGTTTATTTGGACAATACTATTACTATAGAAGATATTAAGCAAGTTCTTCAAGAGGTGGGGTGGTTTCCATAATTTACATGTCTACTATAAAATTATGTGGCTTTCTTACTTAGAGTTGCCTTTTAAATCTCATCGGATTGTTTTATAACAAAACAGACATTATCAATTTAGATTACTAGGCAGAGAGAAAAAAAATAAACATTTATAGTTCTTGAGCCAACAACGCTTAAAAACTTCTCAAAGTCAGTTGTCCAAGAACAGTTACAAGAACTACAAGCTGAGAATATGGGTCAGAGGAAATACTCTACTAAGGGTGCCAGTTATCTACCTCTATAAATGCAAAAATCATTAGTTTTCAAAAGAAATTATCAGATAATCTGTATCTACCCCACCACTCACTTTTAAGTCAATTATTGCAATTGTGTCTTTAAGTCCTGTCTGGAGGAGGACCAAACATCCAGCACAGGACAAAACAACTGAGGGCACCAAGGCTGCTACTGAGGGTACCCAGCAGTGACATGGGGGCATCCAGGGCCTGACAGGAAACACCCCTGGTGCAGAAAACAGAGATTCCAACCAACTCCTGCTTATCCCACACCAGACAGGTGAACTTACACACTGGTGCTGAGTGGTGGCCACACGACCAGTGAGCCACTGAGCTTCACAACAAATTTCCAAATGTTTCTGAAAAATTACAAAGGAGGTCAACATAATCCTTGCACTTCCTTGCACTTTGAATTTGCTGCTAGCTACACAATTTAGATTAGAGATAGCAGTATCAGGAGCCCAAGAGACAGAACTCAGGAAGATCAAGGAACGAATGCACAGGAACGTGTCAAATGGAAGCTAACACTGACAAAAAACTAAAATGCTTTGTTAGAAACATTTAACCAACCTATGCACAAGTCCTAAAACAGCTACTTCCAACTCAGATGAGGGATGGACAACTGTTGCAACAAGTTCAATAAATATTTCCTTTCACTTCACTCTACAAACTCAATCAGCACCAAAACAGGAAAAAAAAAAAAGTATGTTTAAATACGGGATAAAAAAAGACAAGACAGATGGCATTGTTTTGTTGTTACACAAGTCAGTCCTATAGCTGCACTGAAAACACTGGATGCAGGATGCCTGCAAATACAACCAAACTGAAATGTTTCCAAAGAAGTTGAATGGGAATGACCAGGATGTCAAACCCATCCTCATTTCAGCAGGGAGACTGAAAACATTAAATATTTGTTTTAACACGAATGAGAAAGACAGAGAAACAGAATTAATGGTGTAATAAGGACTACCTGAAAATCATCTCTTCATTTCACAATGAAGAGAGTATCAATTAGATTAAATATTCTTTCCCCTGTCTCCTTCTGCCTAAAACAAATCACAGAGTAACTCTACAGTTTTTATTCTCCAGCTGACATTTTATAGCAAATTAAAGACCTTTAATACAAACAGTGAGGAGCCTCAGAAGCTCCCGGGTGCCCCAGAAAGAACAGAAGCAGGTCTGGACTTCTTGGTTTTGGACTCCTGCCAGACCAGAAGACTTTATTAAATGGAAATGCCCAGAGGATCCTAAAGAGAAAATCTCTTTTAGTTTATTTGTTTAATTAGTGATATTGCTTCATATTTACAGGCTGAATTTGTGCTAGTAGCTTTTTGTTTTTACAAGTCAGTGTTCCAGATGACCTGGGTTTCACAGGACTTACACCTATTGTGACAGTTTTACAAGCTGTTGTAGCTACCCCACACAACAGGGCCAAAGCCAAGCTGCTCTTTTGGTAACACTGTCAGGTTTCCAGCTCTCCTTCAACAGGTTTCAAATTCTATTTAGGTCCCTCATCTCTATGGCAACTGCCAACTCCAGGGAGCCTCACAGCACCGTGCTGGAGGAAAGCAATCCCCCATTCCTCACTGGGGAAATGAGAGGAGGGTAAATGGATGACTTGACCAAAGACAGGTAGGAGCTCCGTGGCAGAGATGGGAAACCAAATGTCCTGAAGACCAAGTCCAGAGCATGATCCACAAGGTGCCCTTTTCAGTCCTACCAGCAAAATCTCTCACTTCAGGCAGCTCTCAGCATCAGAGTCACTTCCAACCTGATCATGGCTCTCAGTTTAAAAAGCAGGAGAGGTGTGGGATAGCTTATTACCTGCTGTTCCTGTTCTACTCTGCTGCAAGGAGTTGCTTCCTGAATGACCCTCTCTGCCAACTGTTCACCACCTGCACAGCCACCAGCATGGCCACCAGCCCTGTCTGCAGGCCACAGCACTGCAACAAGGAGCTTCACACAATTAGACTTTCATGGGATTCATCTGAACTCTGGGGAAGCAGGAATTTCACAAAACTATTAAGGTTGTTTTAAAAAGTTTTCCAGATTTTATCATTTTTCACACAGTCTGCAATTCTCCTTCCTGGCTTTTGAAAAATGACACACAGCACAGCTGTGCTTTGGATCACAGCTGTGACTTCTGGAAGCAGGCAAAGGAGGCCCAATGCTAGGCTGGGGTGGCCAGTGTCACCCTGAGCCATCTGTGGCTTCTCATCAGCCAGGAGGTTCCAGTCCCCCTCGCTGGCATGGCAGGGTGAGGTGCTGTGGGCTCCTGCACTGTCACAGCATTTCTGAGCTGTGAAATACCCTCTTGATCTGCTCTCCTGAGTAGAATCACTGGGAAAAAATTACCACATGTATGAAAGGCAGTGGGGAAAATACAAGACAAAATATCCAATCAATGTTGTGTTTTCCTGCATTTGAAGGCAGTATTCTTTCTTGTGTTCGCTCCTTCAAGTGTTTGTTTTGTTGTATTTCGTCTGTTTTGGCATTATACAAGCTCCTACCAATTCTCAGCATCTTATTTTCACATCCATCTTTTCCACAGATCCTGAACATATTCTCTGCCTTTTCCAGAGAGCTCGCTGGGTTTTGTGTCTCTGCAGAACAGATGGCACAACACTAAGATTTCCTTTAGTTACTGGACAAATGCAATTGCTTTGCTCTGCTCTGCTCACAGCTGCTTGGTGAGCTGTACCTGTGCTAGCCAAGGACAGGGATGCTGTGGCCATCAGCTGGCAGTGGGCAGGACCAGGCACTGTCCAGATCCCCCGGACCCAAACTGGCCCGTGGGCAGCATGGATGGGCACAGACATGGCATCTCCCAGCTGGCAGCACAAGGATCAAACACCCATAGGCACCTCCCTCCCAGGCCCTCAAGAATAACAAACCTTGGGAAAGCATTAAAGTGCAAGGGGAGGTAGGGAGAACTAGAGGAACAAAAGAACAAGGTATGCTGACTCTCCCAGAAGAGCCTGAGGATAAGTACTGTCATTTTTAACCATATTTCAACATCTTAAGCAGCCTCCCATCAGTCAGAATTACAGTTTGTGGAAGGAACCTGTTCCATCTTGGAAAGCCAGAGGCCACGTAGCCTCATGACAGCAGACTGGGATCACAGCTTCTGAACAGATCAAGCAGTGACAATTAACCCCTGGCCTGCCAAGCACTCTGCCATGTTGGCAGGCACATGGAGCAAGCCAGCCCTGAAAGTTCTGAAGTACCTGGTGATGGATGAAACAGTCTTTAAACAGCCTGCTGTGGCCAGGTCACATCAGGCTTACAGACAGGACCCACTCCTTCCTCAGGTGGCCCACAGTGGCAACCACAGATTAGTGGTCCAGATTTCTTCTGGGCACAATTGCCTCAAAAGAAAGAAGGTGATGAGTTCACACTTCCAACTGATCACATCAGCAACCAGAGGCGTGTTTGAAGGAGCCTTTCCTCCTCTTCCACAAATTCACCATCCCATTTAGAGTGACCACAGGGAAATATTTCAGGCAACTTCAATTCAGTAAGGAATTTTCAGATACACATTTTTGGTTTCCATTTGGGCTAATACCCATTAGAAACATGATAAATTACCATGGAGAGGGAGGTGTCATTTTTCAGCCCATGGAGACAATCCTAGAGGAGGAAGAGAGGAAGCATAAGGAAGTAATGAGCTCTGAGGTCTTGCTTTGGGAAAAAAACTGTGTAGAAGAAAGGTATTAATACAACATCTGTGTGTTCCCAGAGCTCAGACTCCTCCTGGATTTACATGGGACTTGTGATCCTCAAAGTATTACATTTGGGATATCTTTGCTTTATCAGTCAATATTAATACAGATGAAACTTTAAATGTATCAATACATCCTGGGTTATAAACACATCACTATGTTTGTGGGAACCAAATGATTTTGGCATGAACCAACTTTTTAATCCACTCACCAACTCCTACATTCAGTCACAAGTGTGTTGTATTTGTAACTGGTCACTAAAGCTAGTGACACTTAACAACAGCTCTTACAGAAACAGTCTTTGGGATCTACTTCCTATCTTGGGCAAAGAGGAGGTAGAAATGAGAGCAGAGTAGTAAAGGTCAACATTTTTCTACAAGACTTAAAGGTTTCTCTTACAGAGTTTATGCTGATTTTTTTTTTTATAGTTTATTGGAAGAAAAGAAAAAAAGCCATTTTAGTTCAGTCACAGAGGAACTGAAAACTACTTCATTTTTATTTGACTCTCTCCAAGCTTCTTTATGTATCCCTCAAGAGTGAACAAAAGTTTGCTTTTTTCCACATCTTGTAGAGTTTTTTTTTAATTAGCATAATGCTTTAAAATTAATTGCATTTTTAAAATAAGAATAACTTCAGCTTTCTTGCAGGCAGCTAGTGTAACCCATGATTATGCAAACCACAACCAATATTTTGGTGCCAAAAATACAGCTCAGCAGAGAGATGTATAAATACTGGCCAAACCTTGGAAAGTTCGAGTTACAAAAGTAGATAACAGAGCTCTCCTGTCAGCAGCTATTCAAATTTTCTTCCTTTTTAACTTCCTTGGAAAGGAATCAATTAAAAACCAAACATTAATACAACTTCTGCACCATTTTTTATTGCTTCTATCTCATGGGATAAACTAAATCACACCTTAAAAATTCTCCTTAACATCTCCTTTCAAAAGCAATGTCACTCACTATTGCCAGAGCTCTCTTTGCTCAATTCCCAGGGTTATAAAAGCAAAACCTCAAAAATAACAATATTCAGGTAGCAGAAACTGGGCTTTGGAACTCTGTTCTTCTCCAAGATTTGCACATGACTCTGCAGCAATCAAGACACTTGGCGCACGTGAAAGTGTGGGCAAACAGGAGTTTCCTATTTTACAAGTGATTCATAGGGGAGAAATTGCTGAAAGCCACACTTACTTTCAAATTCCTTTGTGCTCTCTGCTAAGGCAAACTTGGGCATTTATAGATTTCTTTATAGATCAGTACTTGTACAAATTTTATAGAGGGCTAAAATTAACATGCAGGTATTCTAACTACTTACTAATACTACTTTTGAAAGAGCTGAAATATAATCGAATACTTGTATGCATAAAAAAGTAACTTGCTTTTCAAAGCTGAACCTAATCTTTCTTCAGTGAAGCACACAGGCAAAGATCAGCCAGGTACCTGGCATGGATGTCTAAAACAATAACCAGGGCCTGATACTGGGAGGCCCCTGGGAATTTTACAGGGAGAAGAAAAATCATTACATTAGAATGTAAGTACAGCACAGACCGTGTGACTGCATTATCTAATGTGACTACAGTGTTTTCCAAAAGCATTGGATTCATATGGAAAACACGTGGATAAAGAAACCTTGAAACAAGCTTCTCCATCTGTCACCTTTCCCTCCCATGAGTGCTGTCTCACTGAATAGTCAGTCTAAGCCTCCAGCTCTTCTCAGCAAGGAAAGGACTAACCATACTCTAAGTTCTCACTGGAAACGCCTCACCTGGAATAGTTGCCACTCTTAATTTCAGGATCCATGCCTGTAGCAAAGACCTTGGACACTGTGCTTAAAAAAGCACATCCCTCCATGCAGTGCATACCTATGGGGATTTGGTCTCATTCTACTGCTCTATAGAAGACAATGGCTGAATTAATGGGCTGATTTTTTTTCCATTTGTTCTCCACTGGTCTGTTCTGCATCTTTTTAGTTAAGCATTATGTCCTATTGAGTGAGTTAATGCTCATTAATAATACACATAGGTTTACTGGAATTTGGTTTTCCTCTTTCCTTTGACCCAAGTATAAGGAACTGCACATTGAAAAAAATATATAAATATTCAGGGAGGTTGTCTTTGTGTGCATTTCAAACAGCACATTGTGCCTCCCCTACACACCCCTTTTAGGGATGTATAACGTCAAATCTAAACAGGTTATGTTCATCTCATCTATTATTAACCAAGAATCTTCTGTACAGATTTCTGTATATGTTTACTCTGTGAACACCTACACAGTACAATCTACAGCTAAGAGCAATAGTAGACACCTACAAAATCAGAGAAAAAGAAGGAAGAATTCTGCAAAGCAATGCACAAAAGCTAAATAGCTCCTATTATATTGCTCTGACAGTGTGGAAAAGGGAGAACAAATATTGAACATGCAGTATTACCATTTATTTCAGCTGAATTCACTCAGGAGTAAAGAGGCATTGTGTAAATATATAACCCACAAATTGCTGATGATCAAACTACGGCCCTGCACACAAGGATTAGATACAAAAAACAAACCAGGAGTGGGGTAAACACCAGGTAATCAGAAAGAATCAGAAGGATCTGCCAATACACAGCAGCTGCAGAGCTTGGGAGTGCCCAAGCCAAGTGCAGTGCTGCTGTTTGCACATGAAATCACAGAGTCATCCGGGCTGGGAAATACCTTAAAGATCATCGAGTCCAACCGTAAAACACAGGATCCAAAGCACACAGCCCCAGGGGCTGACTCCATATGGGAGGCACATGTCAGGCTGAGGGCATAAAACCATGCAAGAAATGATGAAAAAGCAGCACAGGTTACAACAGACTGCCAGAGTTATCAATTCAAATGCGACAAATGATCCCTGTGGGCAATACTATTTCAAGAAGTGTCTACCTGGCAGGGGAGCAGCTGACTCCAGGAGCGTGGGCAGCCAGCCTGTGCTTTCCTGAAGTTGCACTTTCAGGACTCCTCTAGCAACAGACAGTTGGGGAAAATTACACACATTTCTTCAAGTTCTTACAGGATTTTAAATTGCATTTATAATGACAACTTGATCACCAAGACAGACTAGAAAGAGAGGCAGCAAAACAGGGTGTTTGACAAGGTCAGCTTTGCTTCCCAGCCCAGCACAGTGTAATAAAGTGCAGCCTGAGCCACTGCAGCCAGCAAATCTGGCACAGGGAATACACAGCACCTTGTCAAATAAGCAGCAGTTTACAAGTCTAATGCCTTTAATTTTGTATATTGGAATTTGCTGCATTAATAAAGCTTGTCATAATGGGCACAAAAAAGTTTGGAGCAATTTCTGCACATCAGTGTTACATTAGCTCCCAGTTTAGAAAAAGTGTAAAGATAAATAGTTTTTGTTAGCTGACAAGATTTGTAAAAATTATGGGGAAGATAGTTGAAGGGAACTAATTCTTGCTACTGTGCAACTGAGTTCATGTTTTTAAAACAAATAAAAATTAAAAAATAAGAATAAGAATTAAAAAAAAAAAATAAAAGCAGCCCACAAACTAATCTACTTACAGACAATTTTATACTCTCTGAGCCTGACATGGACTTGTTCTGACCCATTATTAGGAACAGAATAACACACAAAAAGTCAGAGTTCTTCTTTACTCTTCAAGCTTAGCTGTGAAAAAGTCAACACTAGAATCTGATAATATTGCCGTGAGCCTTTGTACTGGTTACTCCAAAAATCAGAAGTTCAGTTTCAAAGCATGTAGAAGACAGAAACAAATGTCTATTTTTAATAATGCAATTGCTTAATCAGTCTTATACTGAAATAATTTTTTGGCAGAACAGCTGGCTAAAACATGAAATTCTGGCAAATATTACAATACTCCTATAAACTTATGAATCAGAATACTCTGGAATTTTAGTCAATTCTTTCAACAAAGCAAAACTTAGCAAGTTATGATAATTTAATAAAACATAGAAAAATAAATTCTGTGTTCAGTGAGCTTCTAAACATCAACTGCTCACAACAAAACTCTTGTAAATTAGTTACAAAGTAAGGATTACTGACAGAAATTATTTGGTGTATAATTTTAATTACCAATTAAATTCAAGTAAGCCATGCTTTATTCCCAGGCAATTCAAAACAGAAAGAGGTGACATTCATAAAATAAATTACTCTTTATGAATTATTCACCAAGTTCTAATATCTTTTTCAGACTTTCCAATCTGTTCACTAAACCCTACTGTGAAAAGCTCAATACCATATTCATTAAAATAAACTTAACTGAACCCTGAAGGAAAGCACACACAAATTGGTCATTACAACCAACTGTTCTGCATCTGAAATTCCTGTTTTACACAAATGCAGAATGTGTTCTCTTACCTGCATTTTAAAAGACACATCAACACCTGGATTACAAGTGCCATCCTTAAAAAGAAACTAAGGATATTTGGGCATGACCTACTGACCTACTTCCTAGACAATCACAGGCAGACTTAGAAGATGTTGCCTCTCTCCTGATAGTGGTTGGATGTCATAAAACTCAGGATGAAGCCTCAGTCACAGAGCTGTTCCCCTGCCATGTGAAAGAATGTGCTTAAGGTAAGGTGAGTCACGGGCTAAGAGAGTAAACTTTCCACATCCTTGCATTTTCCATTCCCCTTGCACTAAATCATCACTTGAGTCTGTCCAAGAGGAGAGGGGTACAGGCTCCTGAAGCAGCAGCTCTCTTGGCCCACACGGCCAGGATGCAATCACAGACCCTTTAGTGACTCATGACCTTAAATCCTACAACAGGGGCACACAAACCAAACACACTCCCTGACCTTTGTTGGGGAGCACAGTGTAGTGATGAATGAAGAGGAACTGGAGCTGCTGCTGTCTGCATTACTCACCATGGAGAGTTCACTTCCCCCATATTAGTAAATACAAAAATATGCAGTTTTATCATCAGCCAAACAGCCAGGCTGTGGTCCACAGAGGATAATCTGGCAGCCATTGCTGCAAGGTTTCTCCATTTGGTTTGCTATTATGTTAAATAAGATGTCTCAGATCTCTCTCATAACAGTCATCTGGTGTGTTATCTCTCATGTATATTAGGAGGGCTGTTTTCCCGAAACCTGATGTATCATTGTAACCAGCATATGTCAGGGAATTGCAAATCAGCACATTACAGAGCACTGCTGTAGTCCCAGCCCTGAGAACAAAATGCAGCACCACAGCAGAGGACAGGACCACACGTCAACAGAGAGGCCCCTGCTCTGCTGGGAAGCTGAGCTCATGCTGCTCTGGGCATGCAGGGATCCCAAATGCCAGGCAGCACTGAAGGAAGGAGATTCACAATGCAAATCTAATATTTACATTCTTTCCCAGAATCTTAGCCAGATGTCAATGGTTTGTTGGCAGCTCAAGTAAACATAGAAGTATGCAAAAGCAGGAAAAGAAACACAATTCTGCATTACAGGACAACAAACAAGAGCAGCCAGGACAGGTAGTGATGCACCTCAGCAACTTCTGTCCCTCCAGGTTACTGTGACAGAGGGGGAAGCCTGTGCTCACTGAGCAGGGCTTGTGGCATTGCTGTGCTTGGTGCTGCTATGCACAGGGGATGGAGAAACAGAGGACAGCAGAGGCAGGGTAGCTTTTTGAAGGGCTATAAAGGGTGTCCCCATTCCCTTTCTAAGAAATATGTCAGCATTAAATAAACTAACTCTGTTCTCATTTGCAATGTCTGAGTTCTCCACAAATCCCAATGAAGTTGCTGCTTCTCATTTTTGAAGGAAAATCTAAATCTTACATAGATATTTCTGAGCAAATTTAGGGCTTGAGAGGGTGAGGGAAAGTGTTCTTTTCAGAGGGAAAATGGACTAAAAACTTCCAACTAATCCTAATGGACCTACAGCTGTGTTCCCTCTGCTACATCACCACTCTGACCCTATGCAGCCACAGCCTCCTCTCTGCATCCAAGAAACATGACTAACATGCTGGAGGGGTAATCTAATAACTCAAAATGCTGGACAGTGACCTCTCATGTCTACTCTGTACCAGCCTAAAACCCCAGAAAACATTTTCCTTGGAGTGTCAGATGACCTGCAGATGAAAAACACTTAAGATAAATCCTCTATTTGCTGTGAGCAGGAAGGAAGATGGAATGGGATGACCCATAACTTAAAACACTAAAGGGAAGAAAGAAAGAAAAAAGAAAGATATGGCAAAGGCAGAATGGGAGGGAAAGCAGAACCTGCAGTAAATGGCATAAAGGTCCAAAAGAAGAGGATGGAGTGGCAAGGAGGAGAACAGGGTTTCAACTGAAATGTCACAAGTGGTTTGTTAAGCAGCTGCCACCAGTGAATTTTTAGAAACAAGAAATTTATATCACAGGAAATATAAGGTGATGAAAACTGATCATGCCAAGAACATAATTCAAAGTTTCTTTCTCACCACATACATACCTGGAATTATTTCTTATGTCTTTAAAGGACATAATGTCTTTCTTAAATCTTATGTCTTTAAAGGAGAGAGAACCAAGCCCATCTCACTGTTCTCAGAGATCACTGCCTGGCACAGCAATACAACATATCCATCAAGAATGACCCACAGCAAGGGAACACTCATGTGCAGTTCAACAGCTGCACATTGCTTTAAAGATGAACAGAAACAGACAAAATATGTTTTGTGCTATTTTAATATCTACGTGTTTAAACATATCTAGTAGGTAAAGGAAATCAAAATCCAAAGTGCTAGCAGATTGCCAAAACCAAAAGAAAAACCCCATGGTGTTGCTGTTGGCTCCAAAGAAAATGGTTTGTCCCTTCTTCCAAGAACTATAAAAGTTAGTGATAGAAAGCAAAAGGAAGGGAGAAAAACATAGATCTAAAAAGAAGAAAATTACCATGTAAATGGAAACTACATACTGGGTCCCATATGTGTATCACATACTTCTGCTCATAGTGCATCAGCCCTGTAACTCACAATTTCAAATCAGTACTCTCCACTGCCATTGTTCTCTCTCTAACACACACCTACTCTGAGCATTGACACATCCTGTGGCTTATTTTTGTTTGTGCAAAGATAAAAGACCATCTCTAAGTAACAGTCAACTTACATCATTATTAGAAAATGAATTTTCATGGGGAGCTTCATAGATCAAAGTTCTGATCTCCTCTCTGGCAGTGAGTTTTGCACTACCTGAAGGAGCAGGTGGGAAAGGCTTTGAGCCCAGAGGAGCCTCTCAGTGAGGGGCTGAGGTGACCCCATTCTCAGCCATCAGCCACATCTGCGCCAGCAGTTTTTGTAAACCAGATTATTTAGAAAGAGGACACTCCAGTATGTAGATGTTGCTTCAACTGATTTAAAAACAGGATTGCAGGCACCAACCAGGAAAGCAGATCTCAAAATATATGAAAGGGGAAAATGTGGATAATGAGATCTGCATTTGAGACATTTAAGGTGCTTGAAGCAGTTTGGAAAGAAATCCCAGCTTTGCAGACCTCCTACTAGATAAAGAAGTATCACATTCCAAAGCCAGAAAGATGAGCAGAAAAAGCAGAAGTAAATTAATCAACTGGTTCCACAAAGTTGATGCACATAAATTAAAGCTCACTAAGTGCTGGGGATTATGCTCATCTGAAAGAGGAATTCTTTTGTCATAACTTAATCCCACCTAGACAAACATTCAGCAACTACACTCACTTCACTGCCAGACAAGACCATTCTGGCAGAGGCTTGAGATGCTCTAGCTGAGTCCCAGTCACTTCACAGTTTTAGGGAGTTTTGACCAAATTTTTGTGTTCTTCAAATAAACCATCCTCAAGCATTGTTAATGAAATCTTAAGGCTATTACACCAAATAAATAAGTCATCATACTTTACGGAAAAAAGCAACCACTCAAAGCTTCAGAGTGGGATGACTTTACACCTGCTATTAATCTTCATGTACTTCTGGCTGGGACCTTTGGCTTTGGCCATTATTAAGGCAGAAAAACCTGTTTAATGGGAAAACAGATGGTAACTGATATGATAAAACACTTATTCCTGTCAGGCAGAAACAACACAATCACATTTACATCCAGTGCAACCCGATTCCCCCTGTCCTCCTCAGAAGTGCAATACAATTGCACTGAGGAGCTCCTGCTCCACAGCTGTGTTTCCTCAAGGAAGAAGAGAAGGATCAAGAATGTGAACACAGAGAATTCCCGTTGGTAGAAAGGCAACAAAAACAAGATTGTACAGTCTGTGAATTCAGACCGATAATCTGAATTTTTGCCACCACTTTTCCCCTCGTTGCACCAACAAAATTAAATGAACCTGGAACAAGTTATAAATCAGCCTATATGAAAACAAGATTTGTTGTCTTTAAATGCACAGAGTTCTGCCATCCTGCAATGCATGAATTCTGCAGCCTTTGCACTTTAAGGGACATTAATTCAAATGAATACAGTAGCAGACCATATATATTACACTCTGTTTTTACAGATGTACATAGTTTTCAAATTGAAAGATAAAATAATGCAAGCCTAGGCAGGGGAATTAGGCATGCAGGCAGAGTCACTGTACAGGTATGAAATACAAAGCAGGACTGGCATGCTGACGGGACATTGCTATTCTCTAGGGAAATCTAACATTTTAAAAGGGTAAAGTGTGCAGCTTGAGAACATCCAAATGGCCAAACACAGCTTCCTGTTTACATAAATTAATAGATTAGTCCTTTCCAAGCTTTGAGTTCAGCAAGTGACGTGTAAATTCCATGTGACTCACAAATCCTTTGCACATGGCCCAAGTGCACATGGGATTTTCCATCCCGAGTCAGCACTTGAGTCCAGCATTTTCCTGTAATGGTGATTTCTGGGAATGGAGATAGAAACTCTAAGACCTTTTTCTCGTCCTTCTAAAGACATGTGGTAACTTTGTTTTGCAGGAGCAAGCCTGGTAAAAATGCAGACCAGATGGACATACACGGCTGTTGTGAGCCATCCAAAGAAACACACACTATCTTCTCTGTCTGAGGCCAATGTCCTGAAATACAATGCCTGTATTTCTCCTGAAGAGTGGGGTGTGATCTTACCCACTTCACTCCCAACATAAGAGTTAGAATAAAAGTCCTCTACAGATGTCAAATAGTCTACAGCGTGACCACAAGATGGTAAGAAAGATGGAAAGCAAATTCTTACCATGTTGGGAATTGCATCTGTGTTCCTCAAGGGAAATATTCAAATCCACCTCCACTGCATTTTCAAGCCTCATGCGTGCCACAATAAAGCAGTAAGCTCTGAAGAGCCTGATGGCTTTGTTTTCCACTGAGGCCAAGTGCTACCTACTACAAAGAGGGACAGATGACTGCCCCACTGTCAGGGTGGGAAAGGCACACTCCCTGCAAGGATGGGCATCACACTCACTCCACACTAATTGGAAGAATCATCTGCTGTCTGCTTCAGCTGGCCTTGCAACCTCTTCACACACAGTCCAAACACCCCTCGTGGGAAAGCTGGCAAAATCCCCAGAGAATTACAAAATGATGAATTTTGCTTGGACAGGAGAGATTGCCAGAGTTAATTATGAACCATTATTTAGACATGTTGGTGAGGAAGACATAACAATTCTCAATACTCAGACTTATTATAAGGCCTGCCAAATTCCTGCCTCTGGGTTCAACGCTGCATGTAGATCAAGACATTCCTTCAGAAACTGGCATTGATGAAATTTTATGAATAAGCAAAGCATCCCATTAGCAAGGGGTCTCTGAACACCCATTAGTCAGAGCAGCAATAAAAGCATGGGATGGAGCAGTCCACATGGTCCCTTCTCGCCCTGTCCCAATAACATGAATCGTGAGAAACGGATTTGCAGACACTGAAAGACCCAAGAATGTTGATAGCTTGGGAATAGGCTGAAATTTTGCCCTGTTAAGTGGAAAGACTGGGGAAATGAATTTTCACGTTGCCAAGAAATTAAATCAAATTTAATTTCCCATCTTGGGCTTTTTTGAATCTTCTCGACTTCTTGCAAATCAGTCATTATGCCAAGAAAATATCTTAAAAATATCACAATGAACACAAACCCCATACTGCTAAAAGAAATGGTGAGTTAGAAAAAGAAAACATTTTCTCCAGTGTCTGAAAAGCTTTGATGCCAACTAACAGAAGATGGGAGAAGTATCATAATAAGAAACTGAGAATTTAATACATAGAAGACTGATAGAGAATGATGAGATATTTGGACAATATAATATAGGAAAGCTATGAGAACTGCATTAACAGAAAAACTCTGAGCCACTCCTAACTGCAATAATGAGATGTGCTGATGGAATTGTGCAGAAATATGAGGGTTTTTTTCATAATGTATGATGCATAACAGCAAATGCCTGTCCTCACTGGGCCAAGACAGACACAGAGTTTTTCTGTCTAAATAGAGGATGATAAAGATACGACAGCAGTGTTTGTGAGCCTACTGATTGCCTGTGAAGCCCCAAGGGTTCCCAGTTGCAATAAGAACAAATATTCTCAGTACTTTGAGACTCCCAGATAAAAGTTCAATATCCTGTTTCCAAAGGTAACTCCTGTAACTCCTTCCTAAGAAACTATGTAAGACTAAGTGGTATTAAACATCATAGCTCCTGCTATGATGTTTAATACCAGTTTGCAAGCCAGCAGTGATGCTCTCCAGAATATACCTCCTACTTCCAGCAAAGTGCTAGTCTGTGACTTCCTGCAGCAGTGCTGGTGAATGGATACTTCCCAGCCTTTAATCAGTCTTCCTTCTGTGAATGTCTGATGATTTTTTGAACTCTTGCAGCACTTTACCATCCACAGTATCCCTCAGCAAATCGTTCCATGGCTTTATTGTGCTGAGCTGGCTTCCTTGTGCTTGTCTGAAACTGCTTTCTCTAAGTTCTACTTGATGTCTCTTAGTTGTTACATAGGAAGAGACATGGGACCTTCTCCTGATCACTCAAGATTTTATAAATCTTGATATCTCAGTATTGCTTTCCATCTCCCCTCCCCTGGAACTGTTCTGTCCTTTGCAACACTCTTTAAACTGCCCCTGGAGACAGGTCCATGGCAGTCCCTGTTCCACTCTCAGGGCCCAAGAAGAGTTTCATTTGGCTCCCAAACTGCCATACAAACAGTCGGGTCTTCCAGAGACTCAGACGAGGAAGAGTTTTGTGGAAATGCTACATATGACCACTGCAACTCACTGGCTGTTCTTCTCTACATTCTCAGTTCTGTAATAGTACCATATTCCTTGGCTTTGTTTTATATTATTTTGGTATTACACATCATACCTCTTGCAAACTTACCACAGAGGTCCCACCTAAAGGTTTAGTGTCAATTTAAGGTTAAGTTCCAATCTGAATATAAGATTTGCAAGTTATAATTCAACATGACAGAACATTATTGTTGTTGAAAAGCGACAGCAAAATTAGTGGTTTATCCTTACACAACCACAGCTTCTGCTATCCCAGTGAAGTCTGTTTTCCACCACTGTAAAGTTCAAGCAATTCATGCTTAGAGGAAAGAACTCATTTCACAATTTTATCACTGTTGTTATGATACCAGCAGGGGTTTCTTTTAAAGCCTGCTCTGGCAGGAGCATAACTCCCTGCGATTCTCTCCCTGCATTTAAAACAAAACAGCTCGAGCTGTTGTGGTTGCAAAGAAACGTTTGAACTTTAACACAATCTTAAAAGCTCAGGGGAGGCAGCAGATATAAACCCAAACATGATGAGAAATTAAACAACAAATCTGAGGATTTTTCACCAAATCTCATTTTCTGAGCAATTGGATTTAGCGTGTGAACCTCGCTCTACACTCTAAGGATTATCCGTCTGTTTCCTAACGCCATGCCTGCAGCTCATGCAAGTTTAAAACAGGTTCCTTGGGTATTCATTTCACCAAGAAGTTCAGCTCAGGCTCATCAGTCTTTTTGGGATGAGGGAGGCTGCAGCTACAGGTTGTTTTGGAGCGGTTGTAGCCTGTCCTTCAAGCTCTTGCTGTCTCAGCAACTGCATGTGGTCTACACAAGCTGCAATCACACCTTTGACTCAAGGGCCACAGACCTAAATTGAGTTCAGAAGGACTCCAGGTTGGATTTAGCAGCTCAGAGCTTCACTCTGCTGCTTTCCACAGTTCAGAGTACGACTGAAACATCTTTTTCATTCTGCACAACACACTAAGTTACAAAATAATACTCACATACTCGAAATTCATGTTGCAGTTTGTATCCAACTTCGATGTATTTATGTCTGTTTATATGAAATCCTTGCATATTTTAAGTCTTTACATAAGATGGGAACCTAAAAATGGTAAAAGCTGCTCCAGCTTTTTGGTATTCACTTACAGTTTGTTTACCCTTGATTCAGAACTTCTTTTCAAAAGCTTCTCTGAATTATTATTAGCAGCTTTTATACAATGCTGAAAATATACAGATTGTTTTACACATAATATGAAGAACATTCTCTGTCCTGAAAACTTAATAATGAACTGAGTTAAATTGGAGTCGGATTTCACAATCATCTTCTCAATTTGAGAATATAAATGGCAATGTTTGTAAGTATAAATACAAATGGCAATTGTCCTTGCCATGGCAGGGGATTGCAACTAGATGATCTCTAAGGTCGCTTCCAACCCAAACCGTTCTATGATTCATTCCATGAATGTGCCCTCATTTGAACAAAATGGCTTAGAAGTCAGCTAAATGCATGTTGGGCTGAAACAAGCAGGCATTTATCTGACAATCTTGGCATGTACAAAACTTATTTACAGCAAATGAGAAAAAATGGAGAGTTTGAAGACAGAGAGCTTCAAACATTGAACATTATAAATTGTTCTACAATTGTCCTAGGCATGATCAGTGGAGGCTCACTAGCTACATTTTGTGCCCAGTTCTGGGACCTGATCCTACCCATCCCCTTTAATTTGTTTGTGCCCTTGGTCAACTCTGAGCCTATCAGTACTGCCAGGAGCACTGACAGCCCTACATTCAAGCCTCTGGTTCCCAACCACGTCTGAACACACCCCCAAACACTACTGGGAAATCCCCTCAGAAGTTTACAGGTAGCTCTCTGAGGAAATATTCCAGCTGTGAGACTGCAAATAATTTATTTTCTATTTTCCCTTTTCTATTTTTTAATACAGACCACATTAAGTTGCTCCCACATTGCTTATTTTAGCTGTCTCCCTTTTGTAGCTACATTGAACTGGCAGAAGACAACTATGCCCAGCTTCTATTCTCACACCAGGCTTTTACATTCTGGATGTTCCTCTAAAAACAAAGGTGCTTTTTTTCCCCTCTCAATGACCAGGCAGCTCAGACTCCAGAAATCTATGAGGGAAACACAGGCAATAACCATCTCTCTACATCCATTCCCAGAGCCCAGAGTTCACACAGAAGTGTTTCCATGGAATGCCAAGGGGAAATTGGTATTTGGAAAGGGAAATCTACTCTACAATTTTACCACTTTGAAGCCTGTCTGGTCGTTCTGAAGGAGAATGTCATATTTATGGGGTTACTGGGTAGGAGAGGATAAGGACAGGAGTGCTGTTTCAAGAAGACCTTGTAGTGTGCCCTTCTGATGGTACAAGAGGAAGAGTTCTCCCATCCATCTTCCAGAAAAGTCAGCACTGACACTCCTACGAGTTCCTGCTTTGGTTTAACTCTCAGCATCTCATCACCTGAAAGCTCTTAGTAGCTGCACAAGCTGCAGCCAAAGCAGTCCAGGCCTCTGAGTGTCCAGCTACCACTTGTGATCCCTGACAGTTTCTAGACATTTCCATGAAAGTCTGAAAGTAAAAGAAAGAAAGAAAAAAGTCCCAAAACCCCATACACTCATGCCAACTCAGCCAAAATCCTGAGACAAGCAGTACCCCATTTATCTGGAGAATCTGACAACCACTACTGACATGTAAAGCCAGACCTTCTAATCTAGCCAATTTGTAAAACTACAGGAATTCATTCCAATGCTGCACAGCAGGCACGCTCCAGCAGAAAATCAATTCCAATGAGCAAAGACTGTGGAAAGCACAGAATACTTATTTTAGTATTTGCTGAAAGCTGAGGTGGTTATTTATATTTGTTTTACCATTATTATCAATATATTTTCCAATGCATACATATAACAATTTCCAGGGAAATAGGACAACAGATGAGGCAGAAATTATCTTCCCACTTATAGGCTTGGTGGGTTTAGTGCTATTGTGACCCTCTTCAAAACGTATCGCAGATCCCAATGGATGATGGACTGCAGAGAGAAAAATACACTTCCAGTGCATTCACAAAACCACACAATCCTAGACACAGAGCCTAACTTAGTGGTCTTTTATGGAATATATCCAAGCATGAAGCCATTCCACTCTCTTACCCTTAAGTCAGGTTTTGCTGGTTAACATATCACTATTCCTAAAAAATTTACAAGGAAATCTTAGGCTTGAAACAGGACAGATCAGAATCACAAATCTCAAAACTCCAGATCCTGAAAGGAACTAAAACCCTGTCAGACTGGATTCTCACCTCGAGCTCATAATGGGAACTGAAACACTTACTCAAAAGCAGATGGTTTTCTCTACCTCATTAAATATTTAAACCACATATTACTGTGGAATGTTTTGTGCCTTGTCCCTCCACAGCAAACAAATGAGAACTCAGGAGAAAATCCTGGCACTTCCTAAATATTTGCTGGCAGGCTGAGAAGTGCCACTGTCCATTGATGAGCTCTTAAAAAAGCAGAGCTCTGGGACATTTGACCGATCACTGTCAGGGAGAAACTCCCACTGGAAGGACTCTGCCTGCAGGGTGGGGCACAGATCCATGGTGAGGGGAGCAGACACTGGAGATCACACTGAAGGACTTCTACAGCCCTTTCTGATTATTCAAATTAGAGCAGCACTTTGAGGAACTGAGAATCAACCAGAGTGCTTGCTCCTCCAGTTCCCAGTGGGACCAGGATATAGTACAGAAGGTAATAGACTCCCATACCTAAAATCAATTATTGAAGTTTCGGAAATCTGTTGCCTTTTTAATTGTAAGCAACAGTAAATTCACTCTCCTGGTTTTATCCAAAGCCCCACAGGATCAAGTTTCAGTTCCTCTCTTTAAACTTATATGTTCATATTCATACAGCGAGCTTTTAAAAATATATAAATAAAAAAGCAATCACAACTTGTAAACAACAACTTAGTACAACCAGAAAGGTATGCTCAGCATCAAGAGACAAAAATAGAATGTGAATAACTAAAAAAATATCTTTTTTTTTTTTTACATTATTCTGCATTTGTGGGTTGAACAGCAGGATTGAGCCAGAATGCTTTAAATTGGCTCTACTGCAACACATCCTCAGGAGGATTTAAACCCAGAAAACGAGAGCAGAAGCCTTGGTGTTCAGCCCATGAGTTGTCTGGCTCAAAGGTTACAGAAGAAATCATAAAGCCACATAAGCATTTGTACTTTGACATGTAGGACCTGTCCTAGAGCATGTTCTGCCCAAATTCTCTGCAAAATAACTTCTAGTAGTAATGATATCCATAAACTGTGTTCACAAGGCAGTGATATGGCAGGTTTTTAAGTTCTTCAAAGGGATTAGTGAATTTCACGCTTGCCAGGAAAGTAGATAAATCTTAATATTCCCCTTTGTTTTGCAACCAAATAATGACTGTTTGAGAACAGTCCTTATTCCTTTATTCTTTGCTTGAGTAATGGAATATTTTATGCACACGAAATTTGTCACTGTCTGTGACCCCTACTACACCACGTAAAGTGCATATTTTAATAGAATATTTAATTATAGGCCAGTAATTCCAGCATACCACAATGGGTTTATTTCACAATCCCCATTTGTATTGCAATTCCAATTGCAATACAGTTATTTTTCACACATGCTTGGTGACAAGGCTGCAGCTCCAAGGACTCCATCAAATACACCTGCCAAGTCACAACAACTGCAAGCAGTAAGAACATTAAACATCCTGTTTATAGCACTAAGTGTATATGTTTAATGGAGCCTAAATGGCAAAGCCTCACGTCTCCCACATCCTTCCCTGTAAAGTCAGGTAAGTGTTAGAAGTAGTTTGCTTGTCTGGAAGGGAAACATGCATTTTTCTACGGCTGCTTATCTTAAATTCAAGCTTTCAACCTTAAGGGGTAAATAGTGTGAGGATTTAAGAATAAATCTCAGTGAAACACATGGAAGATTTACTACAGACAATTCGAAAATGTAAAAGGGAAAAAACATTCTGACAGAAAATTATTTAGGTCACTGGGATAATTCATTGTTATGTGCCCTAGAATTTATAATGCCACTAGCTCACTATAGTATTTATATGTATGCATTAGCAGTTACACTACGCATCATGATTCCGACACATGCACTTCACAAACACTTTTATATCAACAAACATCTTTATATTGAGAAGACATTTTTTCCTGTGTTTTTAAGGGCCAACAATTTTGACTGCTTTTCCCCACATCATCTCTAGTACTGATGAATGAAACCACAACCATTTCAAACCACTCTGTAAAATTAGCTGCATAACCCTTCCACAAAGAAAAGGGCAGACATCCTGCAGAGTTTTTAATTCTCTTCATATCTTTCTACCTGCTGACTACACCAAACATATTCATTCCTCAAAACCACTTCCATCTTATTCAAAGGTATTTTAAGGTCTCAACTGAAAATCCTGCCCTCTACTTCCCAGTCCCACTGCCAATCAGCTCCACACACCTCTAGCAGAGAGAGAATTTTGTTCCATACTTTTTCTATTAACATCTTTGCGATTTTGGAGTGCTTCACACTTCCTAAAATCAGATCCAATATCAACATTCATATACCTTTGGAGACTAAGGAAATTCCTGTGGCCTGATCCATGCTACTCAAGTGTTGTGCTGAGAGGTTAGCAATCCACTTGATGCCACAAATTAGGGTGAGAACCCTTCAGGAACTCTAACAATAGTTTGGATTGCTGTTAAAAGAGCATTTGCTGGTAAACTAGCTCCAAAAAAGAAGTCAATCAGAAAAATTACTTACTAAATACTTTGCAAAAATTTATTACCATTTTCAGCTGTTTTCCAAAAGCTCTAGTAATGAAAAAGATTCTAATCTCCTCCTTCTTTTGCACTTAAACCTAATAATTATCCCCAGCCCATGAGGCAGCCTCCTAACTAAGAAGTACACTCCTGGATGGAAAGGCCACCAGCCAGTAACTACTACTGCATGTTCACTTTCATTATCTGAAACTTTCCATGATGTTTGTCAACGATTCCTTTGCCTTTGGATATTTATTCTTTGCTGTTTTCCTAACAATGAGCTACTTGTAGGGAAACTTCTCTTTCTCTTAGACTCCTGCAATGCACAGTGGCTGCAAAATCAACACAGCACTGAGAGCAGCGTGATTCGGTTTCTGCCGTTTCTGAATTAGCAGGAAGCTCATAATGACTTGTGGCTACATGTCTATGAGACAGAACTCTATCCTCTAGCTCAACCAGCTTCCTAAACAGACACCAGATCATAAAATGGGCCCTTAGGCTCCTTGTGTTCATGTAACAATTTCACTGATCACCACAGAGTTAGTGCCTGTTCCCATCAGTGCAGAGCAATGAGTTGTACCTTCCAATATCTCCATCGGAAAACACTGAGGACCATTTTCAGAATAGAATTGTTTTATCTATGTATCATAAAACGAACTTCCATTAAATTATTCCATTTGCTTCAGAAATCTACAGGAAAAAAAATTATTGGCATTGTCCCACACTATTTGTAATCTTCACAGTCACAACACAGAGTGATCGTAGAAACTGGCAGAACTGCTATGGAGACTTCTATTCTTAGTGAATATTCTGTTTAGAGGGCAGCGTAGTGTAACTGCAAGACAAAACCCTGGCTTTCTCCTAGCCCTGCCACTGACCCATCTGTGTAATTGCCACAGATTGCTAGTTTGTGAAATGGAGATGAGAAAGGGACAACCTCACACATGCGCAGCACCCGCACCAGTTCCAGAAGGCACACGGCAGCTCAGGAGGTTTCTTCCACTCCATGCTCTTAAAAACCCTTCATTTACATAAAGTTCTTGGAGGCCCTTAAATAATTTTTTTGGCTCTTTTCATAGGGCACTTTGCATCAATTCCCTATGGGGCGTAAAGTGGAAGGAAATAATTTTTGGAAAAACTAGGAATTTAATCCGACCAACGTTCTTACTATTTTAACCTTATCCAGATTTACCTTGTTCAAATCAGACCAATAAAAGATGTGTTCTATTGCAGTGGAAAAGTGTAGGCGTACAAAAGAAATTGTAACTTAAGTTCTAAAAACAAATCAAACCCCAAATCCAAGATGGATTTATCCATATCTGCAGCCTACCATTAGTCCAGACACCACTTCCAAGCTGTTCACAAGCCTTTCCCAACATCAGTAGCTTCTACTGAAGTTCCATCGCAGTAAGCTGAGCTACACAGAGAAGTTACAAATTAAAGAAAGTGGTAAATATTATCCTTCAGATGCTCTCCTGTAAAAGCCAGGCTCATCTTCAGTTTTGGTTGATCCAAAGTTCCAGAAGCTGTTGCAGTTTGCAAGGAAACTTCCATCGCACACAGCAATGTCACGCTGGAGGATGACACCAAACAAGAGAGCACATTCTGTGCAGGGCAAGTAATCTGGACAGAGTGGATGTCAGCATTGGGATATGTGATTTGGCCATGATAGCAGTTATTTCAAAATTCAGGAGCAAAGGAAAATATCTTGAGATTAAAGTCTTGGCAGGTACGGTAAAATAGATAAATAAAATAGGTTGTGAAATCTCGGTTCATGAACCTTACTAATAGATCAGGTTCTTACGACTGGATTACAAATAAACATTTTTAAAAGCATGTCTTTGAGGGAAAGGAGAGTTATTATTTTTTTATTTTGGAGGAGGATCAAAGGAGGAGGACCAGGATGAGAAACTGCCTGCAAATCTCAGTACAACAGGAAAGAAAGCAAGAAAGAAGAAAAACCTCACATAAAGCCAAGAAACATATGGGTAAGAGAAAAGAATCCCTCCCTCATTCATCATCTTCTCTTAAGTTTCTTTTAAGGCAGAATTTCTCTTATATTGTAGGCTTGGAGCAGTGAAAAAAGAGATGGGGCATTCATAATCACAATGGAAGCAAGGGAAAATATCAAAACAGCTCTAGGCACAAATGCATTAGCTGGAACAGCAAGCCCACTGCCTAAGCCTGCCACCACAACTCCCTGCCCTGGCCATAAATTAGTCTTAACCTTATAGGAAGCATCATCATCACAGAAGAGGTAGACCTTGCTTCTGGGAGCCAAACAGCAAAATATGCCAAGAGGAGAGAGGACAAGAAATTCCAGAACTGACCTCCAGTGATGCTCTGCTGCCGGAGCCTCCGTGCAGGTCCCCGAGCTGGGACTCTCCAGCTCCTTCTGCTACTGGCATAGATGCTCCACGTGGCCCCTGGCTAGGGGAGGGACACAGGGATTTGGCAGTGTCATGGTGGTCTTTTTAATATCACTTAAAGCCTTTCTGAAATCTCCTTTCAAACTATGGCAGAGAAAGGGATGGATAATTAAAAATAAAACAAAGTTTTCATCTGTTTCATCAAGATCAAAGGAGAAGGTAAAGAAGCGTGTGAATCCTGAGGGACCTGTGTTCCCACCATGGCCATCAGCTATTGTCATAAGACATGGATCTGTATTTTATTCAGAGAGTTTTGCTTAACAGAATAAGCTAAGATGCATCATCTCATTTTCATAAGGGGCCTCAGGGGACAGAGTAAAAACACCCATCCTGAACAAGTAAGAGCATTTAAATATAAAAGTATGAGGGGAAAAAAAGGTAGAGCAGAATGCAGAACACTCTGTCCAACTACAGAGACTAATGAACGATGACCCAGGTTCATTTACCATCAGCTAACTGAACTTCCTTACTGTAAGCAGGGCTTGGGATAAATTGGGACATTTATTTCAGCTGACAGGACCAGAGTAAACAAGTAGATGCTTTTTAATTTCTCCTTTTAGTTAGGGGGCCATAAAAAGTCCAGGGAAAAGAAACCACACAGAAGATTTAGATTAACACAAGAAATTTAACATTACCATCTGAGCAAAGGTTTGCCTTAAGAAATGAAAAGAAGATTTTTAGGTTTAGAAGGGCTCATCCTTAAAGAAAAGAACAACAACCTTTACTCTAGTACACATCCCTGCTCTCTTTTCTGCCTGCGTGCTGGTGCCCTGAGCATCCCTTTTTCCTCTGCACAAAAGTAGCAGTGGTTTAAAATTCTCTTGCATCTTGTGAGGAAAACAAAACAAAACACCATCACCACTAGTTAAACTAAAACTGGAACACTGAGCTCTGTGTGTAAATTTGGTTCTTCAAATCCCTAACTAAACACTTAAAAATTACCTAATTTTAAACACTCAACTTCCTTTCATTCCATCTAAATTGCAGAGCTGGACTAGCCATAATACTGACTGCAGCTGCCTGTATCACCAACCCAAGGAAACTACAGCCCTCATATCACACCTGAAGCAGCACTTCTAATTCAAAGACAATTAAAGAACGGGTTAAGAACACCTTAGGTACTTTATCCCTGATAAAATAACACCACCCTATCTCACAGAGAAAGGACACACCAAGCAAAGCCAGTTATCAGAATGCCATGCATGAGTCTATCTGCTGAGTAGGAACACAGGAAAGAGTCTATCCCATCATCATTTCAGAAAATTAAGCAGCGCTGTGACACGTATGTAATGTAACCAGGACTTTACACACAGCATCAAGCTGTGCTATCTATAGGAAGTGTTCCCTTTATGGAGGATAACACCTCAGTTCTCATAAGTTATATCAGTTTTTCATCAAATTTTATCTCACTTTTTATTGCTGTTGTTTAAGCCTTTAGGAATAAAAGTTTTACCAAAACCTTTCCCTGATACAGAAAAAAAGCCAGAAGCCTTAGGAGTCTGCTGTATACACTACTTTCCTTGCAGCTATCTCTGTTGAAGACTTTTTTAATTACAAAATGGCTTTTGGAAGGCACAGGAGTGGTTCAGCAAATTACTGCCTAGAGCACAGTATAAAACATAATGCCAACAATGGGGCATGTTCAGAATTTCAGTCTTGAAGGTCAGAAATACCAACTGTAATGAAAGATGGCTTGATTTCAAAGTGCTAAATGACAGCTGTGTTCTAGAGATTTTTTTGTCAGATGTGCAGGAAGGCAGAATCCTAAAGAGGAGAAATTGGTGCATGCACATCTGGTAGAACAGCATCCAGTGATTTCCTAGGGCATAATAAGGTAGAATAAGGTTTTAAAAGGCAGGTTTCAAAAACACACACAAAAAAAGATATCAATACATATGAAACTTCTTTATAAGCAGTTAAAAAATTCACTGTCTTGCTCTTGGATCCAGTCCATAGCCTGGAGACTACTGTGGAATGCCTCGCTCAACATCAGTGATCGAGGTCTGAAGAGCTCACTATGGTGAGAGAAGAACAGGAACTCTGCATAGAGTAATCCTCCATATACATAGATTTAAATTTCACTTCTCATATGGGAGGAGGGAGAAGAGCTCTCTCACTTTGGAAGAACCAGAGCCAAAGATATATACTATTATTAAGAGTTACACTAATACACTTGATTGATCCTGCAGAATTCTAGTAATCACAAAAAGTAAGTTAAAAAAAAAACCCCAACAGTGGAGACCCTGGAACTTTACAGTATAAGGTATATACTCCTTTTCAGACTTTTTTCTCTGATCGTTTCTGATCATGACCAGACGTATGAAGAATCTCTGATAAGCACAAAGCAATATTTTCAAATTAAAAGTCATGTTTTCATTTTAGATGCAACTCAACATACATTTTGCATTAAGAAATGCTGCCAAATTTTACCACTTAATTTGAAAAAAATTCTCCTTTTTCTTAGTGTACAAATTGCTACATTCCAAGCACATCCTACACAGCCTGGCCAAATTAACATATTCTAATAAAGCTTAGCAGATATCGTTTTTGCTTGTCCTGCAAGTCAATATGACAAGGATGAATGTTGCCTATGATGCTATTAGAAGTATTTAGAAAAGAAGGTACAAAACATGGACATGAATAACTCAGTGGTATAGGACTTATCTATTTTTCTTCTCCTGAATTATATTCTCAGTCACCATTCTTTAATATCAGAACCTATTCTCCAACAGATCATGAGTAATTTTTGCCTTTTAATTGCAGGTTCACCTCTTTTGCATTTTCAGTCCGTACTTTTTCAGGAAGTTCAGCTCCAGTCTTTCCTCACCCTGGTTTACTTAGTTGCATAATACAACCTTATTAAAGATTACAGTCTGCTGCAAATGGCTTTCTTCTGCCTGGAACTACAGAGAGAACTGAACTAAGGCGGGCAGCATTTCAACAATAAGTCAGACTAATTCCAGCAAGGCAAACTAAATAATTTTCTGTCCCAATTACTTTGGATAATCTTGAATTTAGTCTTATGCCATCTCTCTGTGCAGTATTTTGCAATGAACTGGAGACTTGCTAATGTACCCTGACCTGCTTAATTGGAAGCTGAAGCATAATTGATATCAAAACAGATATCAGAGGAAAACGTTAGCCAGTTCACCAGATTTCCCATGCCCAAAAAACTTCAAATTACTCATTAAGAAATTACTGTAAGAAATGAGATATGGAAGAGCAGTGACATCCTAATTAACAGAACAGGAAACACATAATCAGCAGGAGAACCGTTTTGTGTAGTGGGTGCACTGTGAGAATTTTCAAGTAAGGCAAATGCTGTGCCCAAACTCACATTTCCCTGCATTGATGGTACAATTTTCTCAGTACCACACACTACTGAGAGTTTAAATAAACCTGCCCAACAGTCAAGTCTTAGTAATCTGCCTATCAAAAAGAGATCAGTTTAAAAGATGTTTGAAATCTTAACCTCATCTCTTGAGATTATATCCGCCTCCTGTCTGTTTCATTTATTTAAAAAAATACTTTTGCTCCATTGCAGAAGAATGTATCTTAACCAGAAATAGGCCAAGACTAAAAGGTTTCTTCCAAGGTCTTAACAATTCAGGTGGGGCACCCATCCAAATCTGCTTTGGATGCAAGTCAGATGCAAAACTGAAGAAAAACTGTTCTCTTGTTCCAGTTCAAATATGGACAAAATCTCAAAATCTGTCTTGAGACAATGAACATGTACCTCAGATGAAACATAATTAAAAATACTGTTCTTCTTCATCTCCTGTTTTAGTTCTTTGCAGACAGTCCCACTTTGCCCTCTTGCACCATTTCACCCAGCACTGCTGATGGTCCATGTGACACCGAAGCAAAGCAATTTCCTCTTCCCAGCTACAGACTTTCCAGCACTTTCTCCTGTTCCAACCCACATTTAACACTTCACCAAAATGTGGTGTAATCCCTTCCATTTCCAAAGTAGATTCCCACAGATTAATACACAGGGATTTATGAATCAACACATAGGAGGTTTAACGTGAGAAGTTCCTCCCTTTCTGTAACCACACGCCATATTCTCAGGTACAGGAACTACATTGGAATAGACTTATATCCAAAATCATTAATTAATGCCTTAATCCATCCCACAGGAGACTAGCAGAGGATTTATTTTCTGCAAAACCCTGCTATAAGGAAGGCTGATCTACACTTACCACGTGTTTAAAATCAGCAGCTTTTTCTCCTTCATTAACCCTCACTCATTTCCACTTCCACCTCATAAAAATCACTTGCAAAACCCCCGAAAGTATCAGATTAACAAAAACAAAGCAAATCTGACTTGCACGGGGTTTCTTACATCATGACCACCTTCCTCACCCCAGCAGCTGCCTGGGGGTCTGAGCAGAGCAGAGCACACGTGGGTGATGCCAGACACCTCCCTGCTGCCAGCCCAGCCCAGTCCAGCCACGTTCCAGGAGTGGAACAGGTAAAGGGACAAAGACCAAAGTTATTCCTCACCCAAATACATCAGCTGTACACAAAAGCACCCGTGAGCAACTTGTTATTTGGGTGGCAACTAACCTGTCCTCTGGTGTTATAGGGAAAAGGGGTAAGCTCAATTCCTTAAAAGCTGAAGAGTTCAGCATAACATACAAGGAACAATTTTTTTTCCCTACAACAATCTGCTCTTTGGCACTGCCTCAGAATACTTTACTGCCACGTCTTACTTTGAAATGGGAGGATGCCAAGAATGAGATAAGTGCAGACATCCATGACTGGGAAACACAAGTAAAAGGCCTTCTCCAGAGCCAATTACAGCCTTCGACACACAAGCACTTAAAAAAAAAAAAAAACTTAAACTAAACAAGCAAAGTAAAAGCAACATTAAATTTCTCTCTCTGCATTCAAGTAGAAACTCAAAATTTATTTCTTTAGATTAAAAGGCTCGCTTTTTTTCTTTATTAAAAGCTTCAAAATATCCAGCCAAATTGAAATAAAGCATTTGTTTCTTCAGAACATGAGTCTTAATTCTCAAAAAAATACAAATGCACGCATTATTACATTAAGAAGAGATTATTCCTTATCTGCTATTCAATGAATGGAAACCCAGATTAATACTGAGACTTGCATGAGATATAACTGCTGTAGTGGCCAGATTTGTCTCCTGACAGTTCCATTTGGCTTTTGTCTTCCTTAAATGTCTGATAGCACTTTACCAGATAATTTTTATCAGCAGATTTTTCCACTACTAAATATTGTAGTCAAGATGACAAAAAAATGAAAATGTGACCACAGTCTTCATTTGAAACCTTTTAGTTTGGCATATTTCCTTTTGGAAAAGGAAGAGATAACTTAAGTCAATTAGGGAAAACGTGGTATGAATACTTTATAAACCATCAGGACAAAAAATTGAGTGAAATTAAATAAGCCACGGCAAGTAATTGGCTATTTAGATTCAGCTTCATACACACTTAAGCCTATCAAGGATCCCAAACTGACCCATTCTGCATCCACCATTCTTGCCTGATTAGAAAAATCCAGGTGCACGAAGCCAGAAGTGAGCAGGGGAAGGTCCATAGAACAGAATGACGACACCAAGGTATGAAATGATTTTCACTCAAATGAAAAGAGCTCTGAAATCTCTAAAATCAAGCAAGTTCATGAGTGGATGTCTTTCCACCAGCCAGACCAAATGAAACTGAAAATTACCTTCAAGTAACATTAGAAATGTGCTTTAGCTCCTCTTTCTCTTGCCTGACCTGTTCACATTGCCTCATCCAAGAGCTCTAGCAACATCAAAGTCCTCGGTTCCACTTTTCCTTCTTTGCTAAGTACAGTGATGCTCTGCTCTGCTATTGCAGAGGACAGATATAGATAATTTAAATATATA
>VXAX01007849.1:384574-408219 GCA_013399835.1 Leptocoma aspasia | reverse complement strand
TATATATATGTTTTTAAAGCATTAAAAACAAAACCTAAACAAACCATTTTGGAACAAGCTGGGGCCAAATTCAGAAGAGGACAGTGAAGCCCAGCACACGACTTCACTTCCTCGGGAGCCTATGAAGGAGATCCAACAAAAGCCAACAGTTCAGAAACTCAGCTGTGTGAGGCTGGTTACATATCCAAAGGTATTCACCCACCAAAGAGGCAGATCTGCAAAGCTCCAACCCTAGAGAGTTAGATACTTAAACTCCACGAGGTCAAGAGAATTAAGACCATAGCTCAGGTGAATGTGGAAGTGTCATTGGTACCACATCTTTTTTAGTTCCCTATATAACTCTACAAAAACTCAAAATCCACCATAACCTTTAGAATCAGTGGAAGTTTCAAATTCCTGCTTTACTGAGAGGGTTGATTTGGGTCTCAGCTACTTTCTTAGGCTGGCTGCAGCACAACTTCAGGTGATTTTGGGGTTTGTGTTGTCCAAGGGATCGATCAGCAGCATCACAAACATTCTTGGTGATACTAGAAATGAAAGACAAAGGACCATAGCAATATTTTTGTGAACATGTGCAAAAACACTGCAGAAGAAGCTAAGGCAGAGCCCTCACAGCTGCTGCAGCATTGGCACAGCAATGGGAAAGGGGCAGGAACCCTGATGAGAGGGAGAATCCGAAAAATTACTGAATTGGTTTTATTCAAAGTTTCCACACAGAGGGGAATTTACCTTTGGCCTAAAACCAGGAATGAAAAACTCAGTCCAAAAAGAATGCTTTGGCCAGGGCCACGTACAGCTTGAAAAGGGGGCTTCTTGTGAGAGCTGGAGCACTGTGGTTTGTCTGGCATCTGCTATCACATGTTTTGCATTTGCCTTTCTTAATGACATTATTCTCCCTGTAAGTACTGAAAGTAACAGAGATTTACTTATTTTACCCATTTTTCTCATATGTTCTAGAGGTACACTAGCATCATTTGCCAATTTATTCCATTTTGTAAGTATTTAAGGGATTTTGAATGTACAGTAGTGTAAACTATTCAGCCCAAATTTCATGTCATCAATGTTTTATGTTCATTTTCTGTGAGTTCCACAAAAAGAGTCAATTGTCTTCTGCAAAAGGTGGTACTTGGAGCAATATACAGTATAATGTTTCAAGAACACTAAAATATAATGATATATGCAGACTACTACAAGAAACCTCCCTTTTCCAGTATTTTCCATAAATCTTAATCCAGAAACTGAAAAGATGGGGGTTTTTTCTAAAGGAAAGAGCAATATGTATTTGGTAAGGTCTATGCAGAAGATTAAAATAAAGGTTATATAAAAAGAAAAACATTACTCTGATGGCTGATAAAAAGAAAATTATTCTTAAATTAACTTTCATCTGTTGGTTTTTAATTGTACTGGCTCAAATAATTGAATAATTCTCAATTTCAAAATTGGTGCAACCATTTCAGTATGAAAGTGAAGTAATACTACAGTCACTTTTGGCTGGACTCAGCCAAGCTGACCTCTCTCAAGCCACCACAGCATTGCCACCAACACTGGTTTCCTACAAATGGGAAAGAGAGGGTTGTTTTACTACCTCTTCCTCACATGGCTCATGTCCATGGCCTGGGGAAGATTAAAAGAGGGAAACGAACAGCCACTGAGGCAGGAGGCTGCATGTGCCACATTTGGTCCACTTTCTCTTTATGATCCAAAAACTGTCTCTCCAACCACCAGGTTGGAGAGACCAGGTTGCTGAGGCTGAACCAGCACCCTGCAAGGAGCTGCCAGGCAGAAGGAACCCAGGGAACTGCAGCTCATCAGCAGCTCAGAGGGTGACAGTTCCAGCAAGGGAGAAGGGCAACAGACACAAATGTTGGAACACTGAAGTCCTGAATTTCCTTCTCTCAGAAGCAGTGGGTGATGCTGTGTTCAGTTTGGGCCTCAACATGCAGAAGAGAATGAAATCAGAGGGAGGGACAAACACTTTAGTACTGTTCATGTAAGAACAACTCTGGAAAATGGTAGCATTCCTTACAAACCAGGGGCAAAATAAAGCAATACTGAAACTCGGTAATTCCCTCAGCAACAACAGAACAGAACTTTTCCAGTCTTCCAAACAGGATTTGAAGATGGCATTTATTGTTTTACACTTCAGTGAGCAAAAGATGCAGAAAACTAATAGAAGAGAGCAACAAGTGTATTTACACAGGTAGAATTTCAAAAGGAGCAGCTGTATTTTGAAAGGAAGGAAAGGTCACTTTCTTCTCTAAAACTGGATTTAAGGAACACAGAAAACACCGAGCTTTATGTTATTTGTATTAAAGATTTGGTTGATTCAGAAGCAAAACAGAAATTCTTTATCTGAAAATTAATGCCTGCAAAGTGACCAGAAGGCTTCAATTTTTTTCGAAATTGGGATTTTTTTTTTATATGAATTATCTCATTTCCTGATTAGCAAACTAAAAGTATGAAATTGTTTTCCCTCTGGCTATATCCCAGCTAGATCAAAGCACTGGCCCAAGAACATACTGTACCAGATTAGTTATGAAGAAAGTCTACAAGAAATTCAAGCATCTACTTCTCATCTCTCCTGATAGAGTTATCACCCCAGAATATAAACACAGGCATTTCATCCCCTATACTGACAGATACATGCCCAGCTGATTTTATAACTGGTTTTTGTTGCAGTTATTACTTCAGCACAAACAGTATGTGCTCTGCTTTGTGAGCAGAGTTCATGCCCAGTCCTAGACAAATCACTGAAGTTCATTCCACCACTTCTCTTGCCAGGTCTCACAGAGAAAGGTTTATTCCATACCTGGAAAAACCATCCCCTCTGATGAATACCAGAGGGCCACAGCTCCCCCAGGAATTGGGAGTGCCTGTGGGCCAGTGAACGGCACAGGGACACCCTGTAAGGAGCAGTGCATGGGGGGATCAGCACGGTTCCTAGGAGCTAAACATCACTGTGATATCTATTTTCAGTGAAGACAGAGGAAAGAATCTACACCCACATCTTTTGAATGCACAGAGTCATCAATAAAAGGAGTCTCCTGCTCCAAGCCATAAAGTCATAAATCAAGGCAAAACAAGCCATTGACCTGTTTTCATTCTTATGTGGAGATGCACCACTGCAGTGAGGGTTTAAGGCCATGACAATTCCTGCTGCATAAATCAGCTCTCTCCTACATAATGGTGTGAAGGATAAATCCAAACACACGCTGACAGCCAAAACAGGAGGGTGGTATTGTGGTGGGGGGCCACTGGCTGGATGCCAGATGCCCACCAAAGCCAGCCCATCATTCCCCTCCTCAGATGGACAGAGGAGATTAAATATAACAAAACACTCTAGGTTGAGATAAGGACAGGGAGAGATCACTCACCAATTACTGCCACAGGCAAAACTCAACTTAGGGAAAATTAATTTAATTTATTAACAATCAAATCACAGTATAGTAATGAGAAATAAAACCAAATCTTAAAAACACCTTCCACCTCATCAGTCTGTTCTTCCCAAGCTGAATTTCACTCCTGAATTCTCTCTGACCACAGCCTCCCTCCCCACAATGGTGCAGTGGAATTGGGAATGGGGGCTGTGGTCAGTCACACGTTGTCTGTGCTGCTCCTTCCTCCTCAGGGGGAGGACTCCTCACACTCTTGGCCAGCCCCAGTTTGGGGTCCTCCTTGGGCTGCAGGTGGATCTCTGCTCCCCCGTGTTCCTCCGTGGGCTGCATGGGGACATCCTCACCATGGGGCATCTCTGCTCCAGCACCTGCAGCACCTCCTCCCTTTCTCCTGCACTGACCTTGGGGTCTGCAGAGCTGCTGCTCTCACATATTCTCACTCCTCTGACCACAGCTGCAAGTTCTTTCCCCTCCTTCTAAAATATGTTATCCCAGAGGCACTACCACCATCACTGATGGGCTCAGCCTTGGCCAGCAGTGAGTCCCTTTTGGAGCCAGTGGCACTGGGGCACATGGGGGGAGATTTTAGCAGGTGCTCACAGAAGACACCCCTCTAGTCCCCACGCACACAATATCAAAACCTGGCCTCACAAACCTGATACTAATGTTCCTCTCTGTTTGGGATACTAATGCTCCTCTCTGTTTGGAAAGGTAGAGCTATCCTTTAGGAAGGTGTCTGTATAAATACTACAAAGACTGAGAAGTGATTATTATCTTCCAGAGGGCAGAGTTAATACAGGCTTTAAAAAGAGATCAATGGGCATTTTTGTATTTGTCATGTTTTTGGCAGCTTGTCCATATCTGCAAATACGTATTTTAGAAGATCAGATCAGCAGCCAACCCATGCTACAAACAGAAAAGGGAAGACAGTAAAAGCACATATTATACAATTATATGAGTGCTCCCTCCTAGAGAATGTTTTACAATTATGTCTGGCTAGTCAAACCGATTTCTCTTTACTGCTCACTGGAACACCAACTCTTCTATTTCCTCCAAGCTGACTAGGCCTTTTCTGTATCCCTTCTTCAGTTCTTATATTTCACAAATGTTTTGCAAATACACTGTCACT
This sequence comes from Leptocoma aspasia, assembly GCA_013399835.1. Taxonomy (NCBI): domain Eukaryota; kingdom Metazoa; phylum Chordata; class Aves; order Passeriformes; family Nectariniidae; genus Leptocoma; species Leptocoma aspasia. The sequence goes on along the minus strand of VXAX01007849.1, from coordinate 403,695 downwards.
TGGCTGCACTTAAACTGGAAAGGGTTCATCATTCCCTGGGTTAAAATTAAAAGCATCAGAGCCACAGAGAGAGATCTGGTGTACATCACTGTCCAAAGCCTGTGCATGTCCAGGGTCAAGAACAACTCTGCTGAACACAGAACAGAGAAGCAGGTGCACCTGAGAAAAGTCAGGCAGCCCAAAAACACACAGTGCAGAGAAACAGACACAGAATCCACTGACAAACTGTCCTGGGGGAAAAACCAGGCTTTGAGTTAGTTGTTGACCTTGGAGCTGGGAGCAGGAATCTGTGTCCCATTGCCTGAGTTCAGTGAAAACTCAAAGAACTTCCTTATTCTTTGTAAGCAAGTAGGAGGTACAAAGAATATCTGAGTCCATCACCTTTCCCTAACTTCAACTGTCTGCAAGAACTCATTTTTTTGGCAAATCTCACTCATGTCCAAAGAGGCAGCAGTACATGCAAATGCTTCATAGTTTAAAATGTCGTATGTTGATGCTGACAAGTTCAAGACATGAGAAGAGGTTGCTATGGAAACACATGCAGTATTGCCTGGAACATAAGGCAACATTTTACATTAGCAATTTTTAAAAAACCAACCCTGGACCAACAATTTAGTTGGTTGCCAAATTAGGTTTAGGATGGGGATAAATTAATTTGTCATTTGCTCTCAGACAGAAATATTTTTGTTTAGAAACAATACAGCTAAATGTAATGAAAGAATTTCCATTATATTTTGAATAATTTTCCTTGTCTCAGAGCAAAATGTAATTTTATATTGAAAGAGTTTCTTTTGAAGCAAATCCATGTCTACATTCCCAGGTGCTGGAGTATCCATCTAATTTTCTTTTTATAATTAATGGAATCACTTTAATGAATGGTTATATTCTTTGAAGGGTTAAACCTTTAACTCTTATATAACCTTACTTGCCAGTGTACCCACATTGACCAACAGAACAAACATAGGAGTAGAACTGATCAGAAAAGAGCAGAATTGCACCCTTGGCAGTTCTCAGTTATTTTCTAAGCCCTGTTTTATAACCCTGTTTGCAACCTGTCACTGTTGCAACGTGACACCTGCCCTTCTGGGGTATTGCTGTGCATCTTGCAATGCCAACCTCTTCTGCTTCACTCCCTGCCCTCCCAACAAGCACAAGAACAATTTTGAATTCCCCAAATAAGAGTTTTACTCTGCAGGCCTCACGAAAAGCCTGATTTTAAAACACAATTCCTACGCATCCATGTACTCAAGTGGGAAAAAAAAACCTTTCCACTTAATCTTTCTTACATAAAGCATAAAGCCTTTTGTTTTTTCTTCTGAAAACTTTCTATTAGTTATCTACTGGATTTGAAAGAGAAGATTTATAAAAAGGGGACACAGGGTTCTACTTCTGACACTTTATTTTTGGAAGCACAAAACATTTGAGCTGCTGGGCCTCAGACTGACTCTTTCCTTTCATCTTTTCCTATTTTGAGTATTCTAAAAAATTTCAGTCTACTAGAACATTTATTTGTTTGGGAGTTTGGGCCATCACAGAATTGAAAAATGGACTGATCTACAATTCAACTTAAATTACTCTCCAATCTGCAGCTGCAGCTGACAAGACCTCATGATTTTTGCAAGTAGAAGGCCAAGATACACTTATAAACACAGAAGATGGAGTCATGGTATCAGCATGGCATGATCAACATTTTTGCCTGATAACTTTAGTAAAAATCTAAACCAAATTGCAGACATCATTTCTTCGTAAATACCTGAGCAGTGAAGGTGGGAAAACCTCTTTTTTACTAAGTTTAAAAGAGAGGGTGCTAGGAAACCTGGTGACAAGTACCTGAAATAGAAAAAACCTTGTGAACTGGCTTGAGAGCACTGTCCTTCAGTAAATGCAGTAGGAGGAAAACAATGCCAGCAAGTTGTTTTTACAAAACACCTCATTTAGGGTTGTGTTGTCAAAGACGCCTAAGGAGAACTGACAGCCAAACACAGATGGGCTCCTCATGTCCTCAAAACCTCAGCTTTCATGGTTACAGCTGAATCCCAACACATCCAGCTTGTTTCAACTGAGGGGTGTTTTCCAACCATCCCACTGTCATAGGGAAATTCCCATAAATGCTTTTTGTGAGTGCAGACCTCCTGTCTCAGCAGGGCTGCAGGCTACTGAATTCAAGGGCTACTGCTGCCACCCAGGCAAAGTGGGTCACAGCAACAGGAATGAGGAACAGCATTTCTGAATTTTAAATGCCAGATCCTTTTAACATCCATCTAGCAGCCCATATAAATTCATTTATTACTGTATTTTTAAGCTGTCTGTACATGGTTGGGTTTTGGCCAGTTCCAGAACAGCCTTTTTTAGTTTTATTTTTAAAATAAAACCCACTTTTTATGCAGATCTTCCAGACACATAAGATATTAACTTTTATTTTGCCTTCTACTTATAACACCAGTAGCAGTGAAAAGCTCTTTGTCTTTTCTTCGGAATCTAGTAAATCTGTGTTTCTTAAGAATCATGCAAGAATACTCAGGCAAAGTAAGTGCAAATTATTAGTACCCAATTTCAATGTTGTTTAAAGCATAACTTTTCCTTCTGTCACACTTCCCATCTTTTTCTTATTATTACCTTGAATAAGGTAATATTCATTGACTAAATGTGTCTATGAAAACTTGTAAATAGGCAGGATAAATGTAAGGATCTTTATAAATTCAGTTTTCTTAAAAATCTACCATGTATCTGTGTCAGAAGGACTGAGACAGAGAAATATGGAAAAGCTCATCTGTAAAGATGCTGAGACTTTGGCTGCAGTTCACTCAACTTCACAGGGTTCATCACAATAGTGCTTGGCTCTCCTCTCTTCTGTTTTCTTCACTGCTAATGGATACTTTACTATTTAATTAGTGCAGCATGATCCAAATCCCATCAAAGTCAATAAAACTCTTTTCATTTATGTTAACGGGCTTTGGACCAACTCCTGGTTGAATACCAGAATCAAATAAAACACCCCTAGGAAAAGAACAGATATACCAAGCTTACACTTTAAAGTACAATCTTAAAACCTTCCTGAGGTTTTTACCCGCTTTAAAGTAAATCTCATTATTGAACACCTTACAAAAACAGCTGGACAGCTCTTTTTTTGGCAGTCCGTTTAAAGTGTCAGAAGGCACCTAAATGTGTTTGCTGTGAAAAACCTTCCCACGGCAGAAGTTGACCTTCCTGAAGCTTTTCCTGGGGCTCCTGCCCTGTGCAAGGACAGGAGGGTTCACCCTGGGAGGACAGACCTGGCAAAAAAACTGTTTAAAAGGTCCTGTCCCAAACACTCGTTCTTTCTCTGGCACCGCCACAGTTGTGCCAGCACTGGGTCTGTTGGGCTGCTCTGCAGAAAACTTCACCAATGTCACTGAGGCTGTTTGGCCAGAGACAGCCACACCTGACCAGGTGGCACCAGCACAGCCAGGGCCCAGCTGAGGGGAGCTCTGTTCAGCAGAGCAGTCAGTTCTAGTGCAGCACAGCTGAACCTCCATAACCACTTTAATCAAACCAGCAGGAGAGAGCACCAGCTATTTTTGTCACACAAAGGAGAGAGGAGGCTTCCTGCTCTCAGACTGTGCCCCAGTCGCAGCAGAAAGCAATGAACCACAAAGCAAGCAAAATGACACTATGTAAACAGGGAGATTAAACCTTCTCCTGATACTTTTGACCCATTTTGGCAATATCAAGCAAGCCACACAAAGCCACCACATAATTTCTAGCATAGCAGCATGCTTTAATTGACTGGCACATTAAACATCAAAGTTCTGTGCAAAGTTTGACCACAGAAATCACGTTCAGAAATCACATCCAACCAATGCTGACTCAGCAGCAGAGCCACTGGATCCTTTTTTAAATTCTCAAAAGCCCAAACAAAAAAATCAAACTTGTGCTGTTGGCTTCAATGTGTTTTTTTCATTTCACACTACTCCAACCTGGCAGCACAGTAGGCTGGGGGACAAATTTCCTTGAAAACAGCTTTAGCAGAATGTTAATACTGAAAGAAGAAAATTCAGGGCGAGGATGAGAGGTGCTTCAGTCCCTTCTGGGCTGGAGCTGTGACCCTTCCCATGGAATCAATCACAGCAGCCCTGGAGGGGACTGTCCTGCAGCACACCAGGACACATTGGTGGTGTGGGTACGTGTCTCCAGCTCCCTGCTCCCATCTGCCCAGTGCCTCTGGGCAGCCCTGACTCACCTTGTACTGACACATGCACTGGGTTGGGAGGTGCAGGAACCTCTGTTTGCTCTGCCATGGAGTCAGATTCCAGCCCTGCCCTGCAAACTTGCACTGAGGATAAATGGGGACATCACTTCTTGCTTCATTCTCCCTTCTAGAGCTACTCATTAAAGGAGAATATTCACTGAGCAAGGATTCTGTTGTGAATTGCCAGGAAATACAGTGTTTTGTGCTCCTTCCTGCTGCATGAGCCACTCACAAGCTATTCTCACCACCTCAGCACCCCAGTGCCAGTGCTCAGCATCTTGCCTTGCTGACACTGACAGATGTCTCCAACTGCTCTTTCTTTTGGCCTTCTTTCTGACACATCCCCTCCTCTCCCCCAAATCCCACACAGAGACAGTCATCTCACTGCTCTGAGCACTACACTTCTCCACAGGAACCACAGTGCATTTTTCCCCAGTGAAGGAAGTCTTTCCAGCTCGTGAAAAGGAGAGCAGAACTGCCCAGCAGCCCAGCAGCAGCCAGAGGGGAGGGAGGTAGACTTCCAAACCATCTGTGCAGCTTTGGAATTCAAACCCACTTGCTGTGGTGGAGCAAATTCACCAGATCTTGGCAGCAATTTCAAAGATGGCCATTTGCTCCACATTCCTCAGCAAAGGAGGGATGCTGACAAGGTCCCTGGCTCTGTGAAGGTGAAGAGTGAGAACCTACAGGCTCAACCATGCCCTAGAACCAGCTCCAGCAAGGACATCACTACAAGGTGAAAGCTGCCTCCACACAGACTAGAAAACACAAGTATTAGGGCTAATCTAGCCAGTGCACCGTGAGATACAGAGGATTAGATTTGACCTGATAGGTCTCTGACGTCAGTGAAAAGTGGTCTTAATATAAACAAATATAAAATGAAAAGAGAAAAAAACCAATGCTTTCCCACAGTGGGATAGCTAGAATCTACTGTAGAATTTGCAAGCAGTGATTTGATACTCCAAAAATTATATCCTTGGGTTAAAGACTGCATGGAGTTCATTCTGGAAGTGCACTATAAAAGTGTTACCTAAGCACAAATATTTCTCAAACCCACAAGTCAAAGCAAACATCTCCTCAGATCACCCAAAAGGAACACAAAATTGCCAGAAGCAGCTAAATCCTTCAAAGACCTAAGTACATCCATCACGGATGAATTTCACCTTACTAGCATCGCATTTATTCAAGGGTTTTCCTGGTCTTGTCATGATTTCTACAGGCTTGCATAATAACATGAAAATGTCACAAAAATTACGTCAGAATGGCAATCCAGAGGCAGGGAGCCACAAGGCCCTCAGTGAGCTTTGTGTGACAAGAAGCAGCACCTGGAGCTGTGTTTTTAACCCATCTGCTCATTCAAGACCAAGGACCCTTCAAAGATCCTGGGATTCCTGGTCTCCCTTTCCAGTGCACTTTGCCATTTCCAAAAAACAAACCCTAAATATGTTACTTAGTGAAATCTCATGAAAACATATGCACATTCACAGATCTTGTGTGTCCTGCTGCCTTCCAAGAAGGAGTGTATCTCTTTTCAAACCATAGAGCCTGTAATCCGGACTGTGGGAGGAGGGCATATCTCCACATGAGTATGAAAACATCTAATTACATAAGGCCAGGTCCTCAGCTAATGCAAAGTGACAGAGCTCCCAGAAATCTGTGGAGACACGATGATGCAGATTAACAGAGGTTTGGCTCATTATAATTCAATGGACCCAACTTCTAATTTTCCCATCTAGTGACAGATTGTTGGAATCCTGACCACCAGAACCTCAGAGTGCAATGGGGAGTTGAAAGGAGATAGCATCAGGGAAAGTAAACTCCAGTTTGGCTGAAAACATATTTATGATCCAGGAGTTTCAATTAGCTGTTGCTGAGTTATCACAAAAGTCTGTTGAACAGATGTGCAATTAGAGTTTTTCTCATGTTATTGTCTCTTGTGACTTGGGGTTTTTTTGTTGGGGGGTTGTATTTGGCGTTTGGGTGGGGTTTTTTGCAAGTGATGCTAGTTTTATTGAGGTCAAAGCTAACATCTTAGGCAGAGAAAGCTCTTCCCACCACCATGCCTCCAGCAGTGCAGAAGCAAAGAGAGGCAGTCTCAGCAGGAAAATCTTTCTCCTTTCTGGCCTCATCTTCATAGGAAGATGGAGACAGAAAAGCTGTCAGAATGAGCCTGCAAATTCAAGGCAGCTGGAATTGCCTCATCCTCCTGGCATGGACTGGAGGGTTTCTCCTGATCCCTCCTCCTTACTTAATGCATCACCTCTTCTGTGGTGGGGATGTGGTGTGAGGCAGAAGGGGAAGAAGGTTTAGCAGAGCTATTTCAGGTTTAGAGGCATGCAGTTCTGTCCTGTTCCATCCAGCACACGGGATATAAACAGCCATGGGAAAAGCTGCACTTGAGCTTCTCATACTCACCTCCCTCCCCAGCACCACTGCATCAGGGGACAGGGAACAAGGTGAAAGACAAGGTTATGGTGTGGAATTCTCCATGGCCTGCTTTTTGTCCCAAATACTCTGCTAATCAACCTGTCCACACAAAGCCAAATGGAGCCAGTGAAACTAAACACATTCACTTCAGCAGCTTTGGAACAGACCCAAAAATCAGCTACTTGCCATGGGACCTCCCTGGCCCTTATGTAAAATGATGCTGGATCATGACACAAACATTGACAGAGATCTGGGTTTTTTCCTGTGTGATTTTCTGTTTTGATAAATGCAATATTACACTGTATCTTCATAGGTTCAGCATTTTTATTCTATTTTATAGGATGCATATGATTATTGTTGGGCTTAATTTGACTGCAGTGAACTAAGCACTTTATTTTCACAGAAATTCATTACACTCTCCTGACTGAGGAGAGTGTAATGTAAAATTAATTCAAAACATCTTGTAAATGGTCTTGTCTTTCCTTGCTTGCCTATTACTTATCCAGACTGAGTTTCATATCCTTCTTTCAGAGTACTAAATCATCCTTTGATTAATCCCATTTTTACACTTACTGCTTATATCAGTCTTAACGTGCTGTAACTTTGAAAAAACTTTAATCGTGACAGACACCTCATAGCACTTATTTGGGTATTAAATATTTTGGTTTACTGATGCATGGTGGATTTGCCATTTTTACAATAAAACTTAAAACTATTAGAAAACTCTGATTTCCAGCTTGGTTATAAATCTGAAATCAATCCAAATTCATCTCTAAAACTTCTTTATCCCTGAGGTCCTTAGTAGTATTGAACAGAAGTGGCATAAAATTTCTGTTTCTGGGTTTTGGGGTGGTGTTTTTTGTGTTGTTCACAATAGGTAAAAGATTGTGACCTTATGTACGTTCATGGTGCTCTACAGAGAGTGTTTTGAAGTCTGAAAGACACCATTTTATCCAGTTAGTTATACCTATTACTATAGGTATATAAAAATTTTTAGACATTTTCAGCCTTGCAACTTCCAAGCCTGTCATCTTCCAATATAACTCCTGTCACATGAGAGCGTTGGCACATGAAAGACTCTTGGCCCAGCTGAGCTGTCTTCATCATCAGGTAGTGATTTATTCCTCAAAGACTGTTTCTTAAATACATTCTGGTTTGCAGAATGCTTTCTGAACAACATCTCTCACATTCCTTCCACAGCTCGTCTGCTTGCAGAAAGAGAAAAGCCTTGCAATTTTAGCACTCTGAAAAATGAAGTATATTCTTCTGCTTATTAGTTGGATGAACATGATTCACCCAAAAGCCATGATTTAAAACAAATAAACCCACTATTAAAACAATAACCACAGCCTGAGCTGCCACCTGCCCTTGGTTAATCTCTGTTTTCTGTAGGCTTTTCCAAAGCGTGGGCTCTGTCCTGGGAACGGGAATGCCGTGCAGGTGATGTGATGGCCACGGGCACCAGCCCTTGTACCAGCCTTGGGAGTCACACACTTCACCATGGGAGAAATGCAAGCTGCAGCTGCTTAGGGCAGGTACTGGATGTTGGTTCTGCCTTTTGCATATGGGGGAAAGAGCAGAGAAATGAGAATCTCAGAACCACGGAATCATTTGGGTTGGAAGAGACTTGGAAGATCTTTAAGTCCAGCCATTAACAGAGGACTGTCAAGTCCACATTAAACCATGGCCCCAGGTGCCTCATCTGTACCTCCCTGAGCAGCCTGTTCCAAGGTTTGACAGCCCTTTTGGTGAAGAAGTTTTTCCTAACATCTAATCTAAAAATTCAGCAAGTGCTTGGAGTAAAATCTGCACTTTCCCCTCTTCCTTTCTAAATTCAATCATTTTACTGTAATTTAATTAAAATGTAAATGGTGCATTACTATGCTTAGCTCTTGAAATAGTTTTACTCCCAAGAAAGTAAGCCTTTCTTTCCTGTTGGACTCAACGTATTATTTTGACTTTCACCATTCTATACTCTACAATACTCATTAAATCATGCCAAAAAAGCACATGTTCTGAAACAAAACTTGAAAGAGAAATCCCTCCCACGGACCAAATTGTGCAAGAGTAGCCCTGAGTCTGCAGTGCCCATCCTGGGTGCGTGGTGTGAAGGTGGTGGCTGGGTTTGCCTGAGGGAGCTGATGCATGTCCAGAGCTCCACTGGACATGCTAGAAGCTGCTGCTGCAGCCCAGCAGCCCCCAGGGCACAGAGGGAGGAGAGAGAGGGACTGCCCACAGCCTTGGGAAGCAGGCACAGCAGCAGGCTGAGAGAGCTGCACTCAGGGCTCCTGTAGAAATTTGCTGTATCATCCTCAAAATTCAATGCCCCCAGCCATTTCATGGACTGCTTCTTGTCAGGATTGTAAGTGATGGGGTAAAAGAATAGAGCTGCTAGTCAGCCTGCTCATTAGCCATGAAGGTTCTTCTCCACACATCCACTTCATTATTCTTACAGGGACAGTAAACCAGAAAACACATTAATAAAGGCTTAAAGACTCAGGGCCAACATCAAGGTGTGGCTCTGTGCTACCCTCAACCTCAGGGAGGTATTTTGATTTCATGTTTCTCAAAAAACAGCTCAAATGTTCACCAAATGCCAGGTATTTCCTTCCAGTTTTCTTGCCTCATAAAACTGTAAAAATTGTTCACCTTCATTACAGGACAATAACAGCAACCTATAGTCCAAACACTTAGTGAAGAGAAGTAACTTAAATGCATAAATTAGCTGTATCTAGTTACAGGTAGAAGGAGCTCTTCTTATCCACAGATACCTGTGACGTCCACTGACTTTCTCATTACAGGATTAGTAGGCTTCACACTTAATTTCAGTGGAAAATAGATTGTAATTTGTCCCCTGAGGTCCACCACGCTAGAAGTTAAATGCTGGGAAAAAGCAGTCTGACCATATAATGAAATTCAAACACAGAGGTGGCAACTACAGGAAAAGTTAAAGGGAATGACAGTAGGAAAGAAGTTAAGGTAGCTGTATTTATAGCTCACCACATCAAAAGAAAAGTGGCAACATTGTACTTTGCAGGTGGAAGAGTCAGAAAGTACCAAGGACACTGGGCAATTCCAACCTCTGAATTCTCCACAGAGAGCTGCATAAGTGAAGAATTAACAGTGTCTTTATTTTGAAGATAAGAGTCACAAATGCAGCAATAAAGGGGCAAAATACTAAATTTTACATAAACCAATTTAAAAGGAATTAAAAAAAAAAACTTGACAGTTACCACTGGAAAACTTGAACACACTTGGGATGCTAAGACCAAAAAGTAACAGCAAGTTGTACAAATGGGGTTTCCATTTCAGCAAGGCAAAGATTTGGAAAACAAACAGATCATAGTAGATGCAGTCCTACAAGGGGCATAAAGCAGTGGGGGAAAGCAATGTAGAAATCAGTGAGGGCAGGTTCTCTCTGTGGCATTAGAGAGGATAAAATGACCCTGAAGTGACCATGTTCAGTAAATAAACCTCCCCCAGCTGGGGGGCAGCCAGCCCACAGAACCCACACCAATGCACAAGGTCTTGCAGAAGCACACAGAACACACAAAGGTGTAAAGAGAAACTCATCTGTACTGTAAAATGACACCTTCAAAACAACATACTTGGGATGATTTTCACTGGCCTGGTGATTTTTGAGACTTCAAGAAAGAGAACTGGCATCTCTGTCTTTTTTCTTGAGGGAAACACTTTAAAACTCTTTCTTTAAACAAAAAACAGTTGCTTACAAGAAAAAGCAGAAACATTAATGCTGAGATTCACACTTACAACTCCAAGAACTTCAGATCTGAAGAAAGTACCAGACGTTTTGAGACCTGGGAATAACTGAGAAGATCTATAACAGAAGCTGTGATTTAGATATGAGGAAGCAATGTGCTCTTCTGCACTTGAAGAGGACACTTCTTTTCAATGTTACAGTTTAATAGAACAGTGCTGAAAATAGCGTGTGAAATATGGGCCTTTCATTTGCAGACTATTAAAACTGGGAACCCGCTGTGTCAAGACTCTGCAAACAAAGATGAATTCAAAACACACTCAGATAAAGGGGCTAAAGGAACCAGATGTGATGTGTTAGAGAACTTACTGAAACTTTGGAAGAAAGAAAGCAATAAAGGGACAAGGTGATCCAAAAAGGAGGGTGTGCACGTCAGAGCAAGGTTGTGCAACCCCCTGCAAGACACTCAAGACCTGCTCCCTGGTTCTGTTTTAATCAGAACCAGTATGAGAAAAGTCCTAGTGTGCCATTAAGTAATGGCATGACCTGCTTACAAAGCAACAGTCACCATAAATAAAAAGTACTCAGAAGTAGGTCGAATAAAACACTAGTGTGATCTCTGGAGAACAGGTCCTGCTCCATGCAACAGCTGGAATTCTGGTTGATCCAAAAAAAATTTTTAACCTTCTGTAGCAAAAAGTAAACATGGAACTATCCTGAAATGTGGTAATGCCTTGCAATTTGCAGGAGTCTTGAATTCTCAGGGAACACCCTCGCCACACCACGAGGAAGCAGTGAGCTGGCAGGTAAGTGAGCTAATAGCACTTTTTGAGGGACACACCTTTGGAAGCTAAGGAGGGACAGACTTCTCAAAATAGATGTTCTGCTTACCTCAAAAATTAATTATGACCTTATCAAAATTAGTTCCTATATTTGGGTCTTTCAAGACGGAAAGCAGGAGACACCAGCCACCTTTCCTTGAATGTATAGAGTTTAATATTCTGTTGGAAAATTAGTTTCTGTGTGGTCAAAGGGTATATAGTACAGCTGAGCCGCTACTACAATGAGGACAATGCAACACAAGGTCAAATAGCACGTAAAGAAATACTTACATTTTATCCAAAGGCCTACAACATACCCCAAAAATACCAGTTTTGACTGCCTGAGGATACACTGTCCAGATGGTGTCCACCTGTATGATGTAGGAAATTACTTGCTCTGCTCTTAGATAAAATGTAGGTGAGATGATCCATGCACAGAAGATGCAAAGGAAAAAAAATAGTATTTACTGATGACAGAGTGTCTTTTAAGGACAGCAGAGGATAATTTACTCCAGTCAGAGGCTGAATCATAATGTTTACACTCTTCATCTTTCACACCATAACTTTTAAAAGGGAAAGCGTGTGCAATTACACAGCAGAAGGGACTGTCCAACTAGGCTCGTGTAGGCCATGGAAATGAACAGCAGAAACCCAGAGAATGGGATACAAAGCAAAATCTCTATCCTGTGAAAACATGGACATGCTGGAGTGTTAGGCATCAAAACAGTTCCATTGCTTTGCCAGGCAACACAAGTATTTTACATGATGTGTGTAGATGGGGATGTGCAGTCAGGCTCTGACTGTGCTAGAATTCACATACGTGCTTGGCTTACCCATGTGGAAACCCCAGCTGAATTCAAAATGCCCTTGAAAAAGGGTTAATGCTGATCCCACTGATCATCTGCAGAGGAAGGGCTGCTGTTTCCTTAAAGAGAATGGCTTTTACATTTTGTTCTATACTGTGTCACAGAAATTATTTGCACTTCTTCTGCCAGTGTATTACAGTTCTCCATATCAAAAAAGCCCATAGTGAATTTTGCCATTACATTAAGAAATGAAGAAAGAAAGAAAAAAAAAAAACACAGATAGCAACTTTGGTTTGATTTTGGTTTAATTTAATGAGAAAATGCTCCCAAATGAAAAGATTATATATGCCAAATTTTGATCTCCTTAAAATGGATGCAACTCCATCATAACATAAATGCTAAGAATTTAGCATACAGAAAAGGAATTACTGGAATTATTTGTAGCAGGCATCTGTTTTAACTGTCAGGCACTAGATCTGACCAGACTTTGAAGATAATATTGTGCTACCTTGAGCTCTGCTTTTTTGCTACATCACAAACCAGTGTAATCCAAAAACCAGATCAAAAAGAAACACGACTAAATTATAAATCCATACGAAAGCAGGAGATGGATGTCTAAAAGGAAAAATAACATGGTTACATAAGCGTGTCTGCCTTGTCCTGGTATATTCATTGTGAGCAGCTCCTTCACCCTCATATCCAGGTAAATTACATGTTCCACCTAAGGTGAGTTAGATTCACCTTCAACTCTGTGGGCAGTTCCAAGAAAGCACCTCTGTCAGGACAGTATATAACAACATAATCTTAAAATTCACTGACTTCAAAGAGATCAAGCTCATGCTCAAAGTGAAGGAGAACTATACTAAACAGGCTAGACTTCACAAGGTGTCTAAATGCCTCTAGGAATGCAGGGAAGGTGGCAGGAGGAAGAGGAGAAAGGTGGGCATTCCACATGGGTAGCTGGAATTGCTCTCAGGAAACACCATTGACTAGATCTGAACATGAGATTCTACATTTACACTTTAGAAATTAGATTATATGAATACAACCCTGTAAAATAAAAACTGAGGAAAAAAGTTTTGTTCTCTAATTTAAAACAGGAAAGAAAACACTCATAATATAAATAAAACCTAACATCTTGGGCCAACTGACTGGCACTTGTATTGACAGCAGCCAGTTCCTGAGGATCCATGACTGGTTAGGAAAGGGAAATGGATCACCACAAACCCACCCAAGTGAGCCCAGGGCTACAGCTACTGTAGCATTGGGCATGAGTCAAAAAAGCACTGCTGGTCCCAAGCATTTCTAGAAGATACAGAGCCTGGGCAAGCAGCCAGCCAGCCAGCAGGCTGCTCACAAACAGTTTGGGAGGGTTAGCACAGAGCACAGGAAAGACTGAAATGTTGTAGAGCAAACCCTGCTTGGTTCATCACAAGAAGAACCAAGTCCACTGCACTTGTAAGGTGTCTGTCTTGGTACCCCCAGTCACGTAATGCTTACAGCTCATTTAGAAAACAAACAAGCAGAGATGGCTTGAAAAGCTCAGTTTCTATATGTCTTCTTCTAATAACTTTCCATTTTAATGACAATACTGTGAAATTTTTGGACAGCTGATCTTTTTAGCTTTAAAAAAGGAAGAGGATTATACTAATGGAGCCAAACTAGGGCACCATGATGTGTTACTGAAACTGATGTTCCTTCCTTTGCTTCAGTGGGTGCAATCAGATCACATTGATTGTTCACCATGGAGTAGTGATCCTCAGTCTTCTCAGTCCTGTCAGTACATCTGACTCTGCACTGCAGCCTAAGTCAAACATGTGTTCATCATCCACTTCAGATGTGGTGTTGATATTGTGTTTTTCCTGTCTAAGTACACATTCTAGCTCACAAACTACAAATGTCATGAGGAGACTTGGAGGGAGTTTATGCCTCTGAATTTCCACAACCAATCAGTACCATCCTGTCAACCTGAAGAAGACATTTTTGGTACATCTGCCTCAAGCACTGCAGAAGTATTTATCAAAAATCCAGACATGGAAAGAGTTCTTCTACAATGGCAGGTTCATCTGCTGAGGTGAAGAAAGACAGTTCCCATAGTTAGGCAATAGTCTGGAAGGATTAACATAATCCTAACTTTTTGTTGTTTTATAGAATTTTTTACAGCCTCCAACCACTTCTCCTTCACAGCCCTTGGAGAGGACAGCCAGCTCCCTCATCCTCCAACTGCACCCACAAGCAAGAATCTGGCCAAGGACCAAGAACATACTCAAAGCACAACACCTTCCACCACAGCAGGCAGGCCATGGAGAACTGACCGTGATTATTCTGCCCACTCAGTGGAGAAATAGTTTGAATGCTGTCAGGCCAACCAAGATGATTACAAGTTGTCTGTAGCAGAGGGCCAGTGGAGCCACAACCAACACTGAAGAAGGTTTCAGGCATCACCTCATACAGAGCAACATCTAACACTTCAGAAGGCTGCAAGCATCTGCATCTGCTCTTTATTGTTCCTCAGTACAACCTTTTAAACTCTTGATCTCACATGCATTCCACCTGTGTGTCCTCTCTACCCTTTTGTGATCTGTCAGTGCACCTCAGCACTCCGTGGCTCATCACCTTCAATGCCAGTCACCTGTCTTACACAGCTGTAGCCCATTAGGGGTGAGGCTCAGCCACAGCCCCATTCCCAACTACCACAAGCTGTGTGCCTACAACAGTTGTCCAGAGTGTTTTTATCTTATGTGGGAAAGCTTTCACAGTACTTTTTTTTAATATGGTAAAAATCACATTCATCATTCAGAAAGCTGTTAAAAATCTATTGATTAGCTTTAACTTTGATTCTTCATCCACAATTTTTAATGACCCACTCCAGCTCTGACAACACACCTAGATTGCATACTTCAAAGGTTCTCTTCATCTGCCTCAGATTTGATTTTTAGGTCAATAAATTTTTCGTTGACTTCTGATACAGAAAAGCCGTGAGTACCCAAACTAATGCGTATCTCCTTGGTCAGGGCAGCAGATCTTCATCATCTATAGTACAGTTCAAAAATCCCTTCACAGATCTACTATGTTCAGGTAAATTCCTTCCAACAACTTCTCATTTGGCAATACCAATTCCACCAGCCAGACTCTTCTATGACAATAACTGGAAAACAAGACATAGTTGGTAGTGCAGTGCAAAGCAAAAGGGCTGTTCAAAGGAAAAAATCAGAAGTTGGCAAGGTGGCAGATGCATTTGCTGACTTAAACCAGATACAGTCAACAAAAGTTTGCACTGTAAAAATCAAGGTAGGACACTTCAAGTCCAATATTGTTTCAGCCCTGGTGGCTGATGCAAGAGACAGAAGACCACAAGAAGCATAGACAGATGTCAAACCACCTTCAAAAGCAAGCACTTCAAAAATAATTAGGAATTAAATTAATCAAGTTTATAATGTAAAATTCTAACATTTGTCAGTTGACAACTCAGTTGTAAGAGAGGTCCACCATCCCTATCTCCAGAATAACCTACAAAATGTGGTGGAAATACTTGGGCCCACTGAAGAAAACTAGATGTGAGGTAAAAAAACGGACATAGAAAAACAGTTGAGAATAGCCTTGCCTATGTCTTTATTCACACCCAAATGTCAATAAACCCAAGAAAAGCATACAGCCCAGTGGTCTCTAAGTATGATTTGCTGGCAACACATTGCTCCAAGGACTTTTCAATACTCCTTGCAAGAAACAAGAAATAAAAGGCAAAGGGAGAGACAATTACAAGTAGTATTAACTTCTGTGGTTACTTGCTTATTATTTCCGTCCACAGAGCAGTGGCTTTTGGAGAAACATTGGTGTAATTCCTTTGAGTTTGTGTAATTCTATTGATAATCTGTTTTATACACTCACCCCACAAGAAAGAAAGAAACTGAGATGGAGGGAAAGGGTAGAGACAGAACATGGTACCCAAGGGACTGGAATACAATTTGTTGTTCCAAAACAGATTTAGTGCACAATCTCAGGGAAATCTTTAGAGCCTAAAGGTATTGAGGCAATGCTTCCTGCAGGAAGGCTTCAGTGACCTAGACAAAAAAAATACATCTCTGCCCTGCAACATCCGCCACGTAGATACACCCTGGAGGAGGCAGTAATCCATTTCCAAATGTATCAGCAGAACCACAGAAGTTGTAGTTCCATGTGAAAATCATCCAGATTAGAATGTGGCACCTCCCAGCCCAGCCCAACTCTCCAGCTTCTTCTAACGAAAACAAGAACACTGGAAAAGGCAGGCACATGGGCTGGGCATACAGGTTGAAAACTACAATTCATTTGGTAGCTTTCTGGATTCCAGTCATTTATGAGTGCATTTGTAATTGCATTGAGGCCTGGCTTCACACCTTTGCATTTGATAAGTTACAAATGTGAAAATAGCAGTAATTTATAGAGCCTTTTCATTTATATTTTCACTTCATTTTAAAAACCATTCTCATTCTTTGTCATTTTTACATGCAACATGAGCCCTTGGACCTTTAGAATCTCATGCAAAGTTTGGCATTAACACCTGTTCTATTTTATCATAACTCTTTTTTCTAAACGTAAGGACTCCACACTGGGGCAAACACTGGAAGTAAGTAGGAACAAGCTCCCCCCGTGCCCTTACAGTCAACACCTGTGCAGAGGAGAAAAGCATAAGGCAAGGAGTAGCCATCAATAGGATCTTCCTTCACCTTTCAGCACAGATGAACAAGGAGGAAGACCTTTGGCTCTGCCCCACTTCTAAAAGTAAAGAGCAAGTAAATCTTGAGCAAGTAAACTTGCCTTACACAAGATGATCTGTGCTTGATACAGGGAGAGCACAGAACTTTTGCTTCCCCCCCGAGGCAGAACTGCAGGCTCACACTCTGCTCTCTCAATGGCTCTTCTTGCTCAGTCCTGGTGCTTCTCTTACCCTCAGCCAGCTGTCCACATCAAACAACTGCAACTTTAAAACCTGCTTCTCAAAACAGGAATGCACATGGCTAGGAGAAACCACAGGAAAGGAAAGACTAAGGGGAAAAGTATTTGATTCCTTTCCATTCTCAGATAGCCAACATACTATCTCCATACATGTCATCTTCTTGGCACAGCAAATGAACAACTTCCTATGACTAAATAAATAGAAATACAACTGACTCCTACTGGCTCTTTATGCAGAGGCAGAATGCATTACAATTAAGCAATCTCAAAGTTACAAACTCTAAAGGCTATAGCAAGGAAATACAGGCTAGAGAAACTGATAATTATAAAAAAAAAATATACCCCCTCTCTCACCAAACAAATTGCTGTGCAGTAATTACTGCTCAAATGACAGTGTGACAGTTCAGGATTTCAGACACAGTGATAATCTGAGTGCTGAACATGCACTCCAGAACAGAAAGCTGCAGCCAGTTTTAAAACACACAGTTTTGACAAATGTATCACAGGGGGCTGTTTTGCTCATAAAACTCAGAGTCTTCTCCAACTTTTCATCAATCACTTGATTAGCCAATGAAACTCACCAAGTGAAATATCCAAGAAAACAGACTCTGAATAAATTATAATTTTCCAGGACAAAACCATATTTTACCTATCAAATTTATTTCCAGGGTAGTCCAGCCCATTATTTGGGATTAACTCTTTCTAACATTTACCTTGCAGGCTGGAAGTGAGAAGTGGAAGAGGATGCTGAGAACTTGCCACTTAACCTTCTGGTTTAGAGCGTCAGACCCCTCAAGTAACTTTAGCACAAATCAACATAAATGCTGTTTTCAGCTGCTCTGTTCCAGGTAGCTACCTCAGAGCATGTGCTCAAACTTCTAGTGCCACTGTCTGTAAAGCAGCGCTTGGTGCAGCGCAGCTATTCCCACACAAGGGAACATTAGTTAATTTGCATTCACAGTTACCATATGAGGTGTGAGTTTCTGACAGTCCACACATTTTATATTTAAAGACTGTAAGAAATTAATATAATTATCTTTGATATAATAACAAAAGTAACTTACCAGTCCATCGCAATTGCTGATAGCAACTGAAGCATTTGGCAGATCAGTGATATCCCCAACATAGAGGCAATTCCCATAGAGAGGTTCAATATGAGTCTCCTCAGAGTCCTCCTGCCACTCAACTGTTGCTCCAGGGGCCACGAGCCTGGAGTTTGGCCGCAACCTGAAGTGAAACTCTCTTCCAAATACAGTGACATTGTAAAATATCTGCTCATTTGCTGCTTCATGTTGCAAGTCCTCCACAGCTCTCCTGAAGCGTGCTTTTGGCGGTCCAGACACCAAGTGGGATAGGAACCTGCCCTCTGAATCGGTGCTCGTGGGGATGACAAGGCTGTACTCCTCTATATTCCTCAGGATTGAATCTTTACAGGGAGAAAGCAAGAGAGGACAGAGCTACTAGAACTAAACATATCCTGATGCCACGGGATTTTTATTCCATTATTCATTAGCACAGCAGACACTTACATAAGGCAGATGGACACTGCTCTCTTTGCAGGCACTTGGTTCACCTGCAGAAGTGTGCAGAGTTCGCTCAAACTTGCCTTTTCTTCCCCAAAATACCAGACGGCAGCGTGAGCCTCCCCACCCTGCCAGGACCCCGCACTCCTGCCCCAGCGGAGGTTCCGCTCCCCTTTGCCCACCCAGCTGGGACCCCGCACACCCAGTCAGCGACCGGGTCGCCTTCGGGACTTTGGGGGTTTCCCGGGTGGCCAGCGTTGAAGGCAGGGGGTTGATTCACTTCGGGACTGCTCGCAGGGGCAGGGGTAGGGGCTGAGTTTGCAGGTGGTAAAGCCTGCAAGGCAAAGGCACGTCCCTCAAACTACCCCCGGTGCGGCGGGTTTGGGTCGAGCGGGGATGGGGACTCCGCGGGCAGAGATCGGGAGCGGTCTCAGTGGGGAGCCCGGGAGTTTTGGACGGAGACGATGGCCCGGGCAGGAGGAGGAGGAGGAGGCAGACGAGCTGCCGTGTGTTTCAGCCCGCACGGGGAACCCTAGGCACCGCTCCCTGCCCGCCGGGACTCGCCCGCTCCGCGGGGCAGGCAGCGGGCGGCGCGGGGCTGCGGGCAGCGGCGCAGCGCTGTCACTGCCGGGCGCTCCCGCGTCCCTTCCCCGCCGGCGGCGC
>VXAX01007849.1:298038-384420 GCA_013399835.1 Leptocoma aspasia | reverse complement strand
CAGCGCCCGCCCCGCGCCGCGCCCCGCTCCGGGACGGGCCCGCCGGCGGGGACGGAGTTGGCAGAACGCGGGTGGAGGCGAAAAGAAACGCCCCGCGTCGGGCTCCGGAGCCCCCGGGCGCTGGGGCAGCGTCCCGCTACCGGGGCCCGCGGGCTGCGCCGTCCCGGCCGTGCATCCGTGTGGAAACGACCAGAGACAGACGAGGCTGACAAACTTAAGGCACCTCGGCATGAGTTGTGTGGCAGTCTTGATTTCCAGTTGACAGCAAGGACCCAAATGGAAAAAGTGCCACCAGTGGAGGCAAATCACAGTCAGAGATCTTCATCTGATCCAATAAATTACTCTAAGCGGCCATTTCACAGGAAAAACTGTTTGGACTATTTGCTAATAACACTGAAATTGCTTCCTGCAATCTTATATTAAATATCTGCAATTGGAGATCTAGACCCTGAAAGTCTTTAGGACTACTATAAATACAATATAGAAGAAGGCTTTTTAAATAATTAAATAATCAAGAGTGGCCTTTATGGTAAAAAACAAGTTATATTTGTTTCCATATGGCCAGGATAAATGCCATACTGCTTATTCCCTTCAAATAATGTACATATTTGCTCAGCTTTTACATTACTGGGATCATCTGCTGTTTTCACCACTTTAACCTTGCAGAATCCTATTAGCCCATCTTGTGCTCCCGCTGGCCCTGCCAGCCCACAGCCCTGCCTACCCCAGGCTGATTCTCACTGTATCTGCATGTATCCTCTCTGGAAAGCTGCAGGCAATGGCTTCCTGCAGGAAGCTGGTCTTCTGCCAAGGAATTTTCCTGGGTATCCTTGACTATTCTTGCTCCTTTATGACTAAGGGTCCAGCTATTACCTTCCACCCCTATATTATGGATACAAATGAAGGGTATAGAAGAAAAATAACAGCAAGCCCTGCTCCCTGCCCATGAAGAGGTTTTATGGACCCCAGCCCTGATCAGTTATGGCAGTATATGATTTCTGCTTGCTTGGTTTGATGTTCTGATTTGGCTTTCCCATTTTTTAGGTTAAGCATAAAAAAGGAAAGATTATTGTGAATGATGAGGTAGATCAACTTGTACATTGCATTCAAGCATCCCTTTTCTTATCAAATGACCCCTATTTGGAATTGCTGTCTGCACCAGGCTTCTCCCAGTTCTTCCTTTTGGTTTGTTTTTATGTTGGCTTTTTTTTGTTGTTTTGGGGGTTTTTTGTTGTTTGTTTGTTTGTTTGATTGATTGTTTTTGTTTGGGTTTCGGTTTGGGTCCATACTGAGCGTCTTCTCTTACTTAAAATCTCATATGCTTTCATCAGTACACAGCTGGTAAAGTTCCAACTTCATTTTTATTGGACTTGTATTTTAAGCTGATGATGTGGCTTTTTTATGTTTCATCCATCCCATCCTGCTCAAATTGAAATAACTTCTGCACATAAACTTGAATGGGAGAGGGGTTGGCCCTCTACAGTTGAAAGCAAAGTTCTTATTTGTATATGATTCATCCGAAAAAAGAAAAAGAGACAAAGTAGATCATACAAAACAATCCAGCCATTAGTTCTACTAATTAAGATGGATTTTTACTCTTAAAAATACTGGAGGTTAGAAAATATGCTTTAATACGGATAACAGCTGTACTGCAGAGTAATGATGTAAACAAAAAGAATCAGTAACTGCCTGCATGCAGTTTATTTCTATACAGAAACCAAGTTCTATGTGCACATGTTGTTACCTTATCACATGGAGACAAAAGCTCCATGGGCTCCAGGGCTTGGGGGGACAGTTTTACAACCTCCTTTAAAATTTAAAAAAAAAAAAAAAACTGAGAACCAGTGTCAAACAATGGAGCCAGATCTGCAGCTGGTAAAAACAGTGCTTCCACTGCACTGGTTGGAATAAATCCTGATCCCCACTGAAGCCAGTGAGAGTTTTGCCATTGATTTCAGCAGATTTTCTGCAGTAGATTCTCAGTGAGGTTTAGACCAATTGAGGATGTGCCATAAGGCACAGCAACAGGCCTGTTATCCTTCCACAGGAAAAATGGATGCATGTTTGACCCTGAGGAGCTGGTCCAAAGCATTCCAACCATCACAGAGCCTGGAGGAGGGAAATTCAAGAAGAGTCCTTACATCCCTGCCATTACACAACTGCAACAGAGAAATTCAGGGAAATATCCTCCTCAAAACTAATTGTCCATTTTCTAAACTGGGATTCTTGTCACAGACAGATGAGGTTGTGGCCTGGGTTTCCTTAGTGGGGCATTGCCATGGCTGTTTCGAGAACGATGCTTCTATACATTTTAGAACCAACTAGAAAAAAGTCAGTGTGGAATGTATGGACTGCTGCACTAATTATAGTCCACAACCTTCTAAATTAATTGGTTTGAATGAAGTCACACCATATTTATTTCACTGGAATGAAGGGAGAAGGACTAGGTACTGCAACTGTGCTTGGATAGTTCAATCTGAGAGTATGGCTGTGCTTTGCCAACCATGACTACAGTCACACAGATGTTTGCCTTCACTGGACACAGGCATCCAGAAAGGAGAAAATGATGCTCTGTGTGTCCTGAATGAATGCCCACACTGAAGGAAAGGTGTTCTAGCAGCTGAAATACCTGAATCAGTTTCAAACAAGCCAGCAGAGGTATGAACAGCCCTGTAACTGAACTGATACAGGGATCAGCACAGACCATGGAGTATTTATTGGATTTACAGATTTTCTAATCCACACCAAGTTTGTGCTATCTGTTCCTGTTCCAGCTAGGGTACATTTGCATAAACTGCAGCCAGACCTTCCCTTGGAGATGTTCTCACAACATTTAATTTTGCTTAGGAAAATGAATAGATCCTAAGCTTAATCACCAGTACTGCTCTGAAGGTGTTTTAAACACATATAACTGCACATTGCAATGAGAAATTTACTGTACCTGGAATTTCTAAGATCTCTTGCTGTTCTCAAGGGAAATACACTCTTCTCCTTTTATTAGTGGGGCTGTGAGGGGAGATGCTGGACTGCAGCACTGTGCCTCCTGCAAAGGGCATACCAACACCTAAGCAGGAAACTTTGAGTCTGCTTATGGCTCAAAGCAGTGCAAGCTCCCAGGTGAGAGGTTCCCCAAAAGGGGAATTCTCATTCCTGACCTCCTGATGGGGAAGATGGTACCTGTCTGCACAAGGACTGTGTTTTGCCTGTGTTTCTCATGCAGATGATTGTCTTTGCTCTCACCCTTGACTGCCATGCACACTTTGTGGCTATGCAACGTTATAAAGCGTAATAAAAAGGAAGAAAATTTAAAAGTGTGACAGTTCATTTCCTTCACACTTGACATTTCCAGGCTTCATATTGTTTGAACTCGTTTGCCATTATGTGGCACTATGATGTACTATCTAGAAAAAAAAGCAGGTATTTAATGCTGATTTTGAAGCAGTGCAAGCTAAAAAGCAGTAATTAAAATTGGTACAGTCCTACCTTTCCTCCCTTTACTTTAGCAGGCTAACAAAACAATCCATCACACAAAAAATAGACCAATGGAACTATTAATAAATTATCAAATTATTCAGCTCTTGCTAATAATTTCACTTCCACTTCTTTTATAAGAAAGTGCCAAAGAAATATTCTAAGTGAAATGAAAATTAATCAAATTAAAGCAGTAATACCGAGGCCAGTCCCTTATATTCTTGGAGCAAGAAATCAGGTAATATTACAAAACATATTAACATCTTTAACTAATAAAATCCTGCCTTCAACAGAAAACTGCTGACTGAAGGTAACAAAGCAAGGCATCCCCTCTACCTGTTCATCTTGAGGTTTCTGAGAACCAGTTCCTAAGCCCTCCCTAGGCATGCTCAGTGTGCCCAGGCTCCTCAGAAGAATTGGTGATTCTGCTGAGCCAGGAGCAGCATGGGACATACCCCAGAATTTCAGGAGCTTTACTCAGAAAAACTTGGGCAGTTTTACATTTTGAAGCCTGTCATTGTTGGACAATGGGACATAGCTCTCACTTCAGCTGTAGAAGATTCAAGTGTCCATTCTTCCAAGACAGAACAGAGCAGCCTGAATTCTTCCCAGCCCTGTTCCATGTGTCACTGCTGGGACACCTGCAGCCTGGGACAGGAAAAAGGTCACGCTGCCTGCAATTCACTCAGGCCAAGAGATTAACCTGTAAGATGCTGCTCACACAGGGACCAGCTGTGGGTACCACCTCAGGTCTGTGCTCATTGATAACACAGGTTCAAATTCCTTCTGTGCTGGCCCAGAGCTCCTGCCTGACCACAGCCTTGCACCTGAACTGTCCACACACACAAGTTTGCACTCAGATCCAGGGAAGGAAACAACAGAACTGCAGGGATGGATCCAAGTTTCCTTCAGCACCTTCAGTCACTTTGTCCTGATTTTGTGGCCCATGGTAGATGTTCCATCTTAATTCCCCTTTATGTATTATGCTGACAGAGAAAATGCAAAATTTCATTGTTACCACTTCTTCCACTAACCATCTGTATTTACCAGCTAGTTGTCTTTTGATAAACAGTACAATCCCTCCCCTATGTTTTCACCTTGATTCTTTCTGTTCAGATTTATTGCCTCACTATTAATATTCCAGACATGTGACTTATCCCAGCATGTTCCCTGAATACTTGCCTTCTCTATATAAATATTTGAATGATCCTAATTTCAACTAATTAGTACTGGGACATTTGATTTCCCTCTTGAAGAATTCTCATTTGCTACTAACCAGTTCCTTTCCAGTATAAGAGATCCCTATTTTGAGGGAAGAGAATAGAGTCACTGAATGAACCAAACATTTTTTCAATACTGTTCTACCCTTCTTCATATTGTTCATGTCAATCTGATGCCAAAATAACTCTCCTAGGTCAGAAATCTCAAAAACATCGAGTACACAGGCAGTGACAATAAAGCATTCCTATCCTGCCTATCAACATGCTTCCAAACCTTACAGAAAGACAGGCCTTATTTAAGAGCTTATTATGCCACAAACTGGGACAAGTCACTAAGTTCAGATTTGTGGAAGATCTGGGAAATATAATAAAGTGTGATGGCCCTCAGATCTGTCATTTTCCCTGTCAGCTTAACCTATAAACGAAGTTTAGGCCCCAAACAAGAGTTTGGGATTTTTTTCCCAGTGCAAGTCCAGCCATATATAGTTTTCCCTGAAAAACATTCAACAAGTTTGGCCGAAATATATTGGCTTTGTGCACCATGACTTTTTAAAAAGAGGAGGATCAACATCTTCCAGAAGAAACATTCCCGGAGGAAAAACATGTTTCTAGTCAACGATACTAACTTATTGTTGAGAAACAATTTCAATGGAGCAGTTTCAACCAACCATACTTACAAACTTTTCTGCTAGAAAGAAATCATTTCAGAAGCATTTCAGCCATGCAGATTTCTTCACTCTCCAGATAAACCACACCACTCATTCTCACTGATTCACCTACTGCTGATATTAATCGGTCATTTGTTCAGTTTAAGCATTGTTTTAGTGAGTAAAGATAGACATTAAAAGTATATATTAAGAAACAAAGCAAAAGTATTCCTAATAACTAGTAGCAAATGCCTCTGAAATATTTATTAATAAATCCAAGTACAACCAAAATGCAAGATTATTCCTAAAACAGAGAAATTCTGAAAATTAAGACTTATCAAGATCTTCAGATTCAATTCTCTGTTCAAATAAAACAAATTTTACTTTCTGGTTGCCTGCTTCACAGCTGCAACTCTGATAATAGGACATCTTAGTAATTTATATCTTCACTAAAAACAAATACACATTTAAAATAGACCGGGAGATTTTCCAGTTTCAGAGTCATTATTTGTGTATTTGTATTGAAGTAATGCCTAGAAGGCCCAGCTGAGACTGAGGTCTATTGAGTTAGTAAGACAGTGAAGAAAGTGACCCCCCTAAGTACAAGATTCAATATAGCAGTTTAGTGAAACAAGTACCAAAATAAGGATTTCCATCCCAAAATCCTAACAGGTTGGATAATATTATAAAAAATCATCTCTGCAGTCCTTATCTATTACTCGTAGGCATACTTTTCAAATAGTATTTATTCTTTACATTTACAAACAGTTTATCTGAATAATTTTATCCTTTAACAACAGAAGTCTTAGGCTAATTCCCTTCTCACCGCCTACTCCATCTCCTCGAGAGATGCCGCGCATTTGCAACTTAGCCTTTTTTATTTTTTTTCCCCCCTTAATCATGCTTGCTGGGAGCCATAAAGCTGAAAGGGAGAAAACCGTAAATAATTGCATCTTCAGAGATGAGTTTAAGCTTTAAGCAGTGGCAGAAATACTGAATTCATATGCTCCACCATGCTTCATCAGAGAAGGCCTTACAAATTAGGGTAAGGAAAACTTACTACTACCCAGGACCCTGTATTTTAAGAGGTTTTTCATCAGTCACAGAAATGATAGAATTTCTGTGGCTGCTGTTTCAGTATAGAAGTAACACAGAAGGAAAAGCACAGCAGATTACTGGGATCTTATCCAATATGGAATATCTGCAGCCTCAAGTCAAACAAGCTCAGAAGGTTCATGGAATTTGACTCAGTGAGAATTGCCAACTCAGAGAGAAGGTCACAATCACAGTGCCTGAAGGATAAAGGAAAACAATTCTCAGGCTGTTGGGAAATGGGAAGCTTTTGGGAATGTGCATTTTCTACCTTCCAAAAAGAAAGTTATGTTAAGATTGTGAATTTTACACTTCCTCTAGTTCCAGTTTCCAAGCCTGCCAAATGATGTGGCGCTGCACATGGAAGCTCTACCTAATCCTTCAGTCATTCACATGAGGAAACGAGGGCAGGAATTCTTTAGGAACATTTAAAAGAAAGCCACTTGCATCATTTGTCACTAAGAAAAATTTGAGACAACGACTAAGAATAGAATATTTTCTATTCACCTTTTTCATGCAGGAATTGAATCCCACCCCTGCCTTCTATTTAATCCCCAAACAGAATTTACTTGAGTGTGAACTGCCACTCCTAAGAGTGAACCATAAATTGTGTCACAGTAGTATCAAAAGAAAATAGCATGGAAAATCTCTAGTAAGCCCAGGGCTATTACTGAAAGACATGCAGTAAAGGAACCAAATGTTTCTGGCTGTTCTTCAGCTTATTCTTCAAATGACATGTCAGGGTCTAGCCTAATATGAAGAGCTTTAACTTGGGTAAGCCTGCTCTATGTTACACAAAAAGAATTGTTGCAGCTTCAGAAAGTCCAGTTTAGTGAAAATAATAGAGCAAGCTCACAGAAATGGAAATTTAAGGAAACACATTCAGAAAGCATAATAAGAAATAATTTTCACCTGAAAATTCAAAGCTGCAGAAAGCTGGCTTGGTGCAGTAAGTGCAAATCACACATTAGGCATTTCAGTGCCCCAAGGCAACAATGGGAAAATCTTGGTGTTTCTAATGACCTTCTTCATTTCACAAATGTAATAAAATCACTTTCAAATGGATATCTTATGTTTAGCAAATTCATAACTGGCTTTTGCTCCACTTTCAACCAATGGTTGACAAGTAGACCGCAGCTCTCAGTCCATGACCTGAAAGCTTGTTAGCAGCCTTCCTTGTTCTTTGGTCCTTTGTATTGATTTCAGAGTATCACAGGGAGTATCTTATGATTGTTCCTTTCCTTTATACACATATAAATCAAGAGTAAATTCACTGAACTAAGAGCTGTGACCCTCATGTGAAACAGATGTTAATACAATCAGGATCACCTACTGACAACGTGGGTTTGAATCATTTCAGCCTGCTGTGCTTACAGTATCCCTGCCTCTAACTTGTAGTTTTGGGCAATTATTTAAGGTGCATTTCATATTCAGACAGCAAAGAATCCCTAAACACAGAAGCAGGTGAAAAACATGAAGTATATCTACTAGATGTGATGCCCTACAATTTATTTCCTCAGGCATCATGGGGCAGTTTTGGGGGGGTTTGGGGCTGCTTGAGTTTCAGAATAGGTAACCAACTGCAGTGGAGTATTTTATCAATCTGTTTTTATGCTCATAATAATGATGTGATACTACATAAGGGATACTGCATCAATGATCAAAGTGCATGTGCTTTGCATTCCCTGACAACTTTTTCCACTTGAAATAACTTCTGGATTCTGTCTTCTTTAGGCACTGCTGTACATGGATTGCTGAACTTCAAAAGTGGTCTGTGTATCTTGTCTATGTCAAAGATGAGTTCTTTAAAAGCAGAAACAGCTCTAGTTTCTGATCTGTGTTCATGAGTGCAAAGCCTTTCATTTCTCCAAAACATTTGTGGAAACAGCTTGATGGACCTGCAGGACTCCCTGCAGCTTTCTCCAGCTCGAAGGCGTCTTGTGGTTGAGTGGACAGAGCCCTCAGCCACCAGCAATAGCTGTGCCTTTCCCTTTGCATATTTGCTTCCAGCATTCCTGTTTGCAAATGTTGAAGACTGTGGCACTCAGTTCTGCCAGGGCAATGCCTGAGTACAAACAAGATCAAACTCTTCCGGTGAAACAGTAGGTAAAAACAGTAGGTAAAGGTAGATTACATCTGCCTCCTAATTATGACTGATGCAATTCTTGATAGACCATGTCTACTTAATGCTTTAGAGTTTAATAAAACTGTGTAAAATACCCATCTTCATTAGGTGGCATATTACAAAAGGATTTCAATAGCGCTAATTTACAACTAGTCTGTCTACACTGAGATTTGGGCATGTTCTGTAGAGACTGAGAACATAATTTCCATTATAGGGAGTACAGAGTAACACAGGTCCTGCCTAAACCTGGTCAATTCTCATTGCTGGTCAAACTGAAGACAATAGTATAGGCATGTGCATTCATCAGACTCTCTCAGTTCTGAACATTCCAGACTTCTGGCTCTCTCTGGAAACATTCCATTCACTACAGAAGAGAATTAAGTCGTTTTTCTTTTTAAATCAAACCTACACAGGCTCGTAATCCATCAGGCAACTTCATGGCGTATACACATCTGCATAATCCTCCTGAAGTTGCATAACTCTCCAGCTGTCCTCATAAAAGGGATTTCATTCTGTGCCTGGCAGGTTTTGCAAGAAATACATGTTCTGTACAATATGCATGTACCCATCTGCGTGATTCTGGGGGAGATTCTCAAAACTAATCAGTTTTTCATCTCTGTACCTTCCCTTTGTAAAACCTGCCTTCCCTGTGGTTGTGTACACACAAATACAGGTGCACAAACTAAGGAACAGGCATCAACTACTTTGGTTCTAAAAGTGACTCCAGTTAAATATTTTAACAAGAGCCAAATTTTCTTCTGAATTAGAAATATGCTTGAAATATTCTATAGAAATGTCATACTTACCATGTCAGTAGTTAAATTAATAATTTATCATTATGGTAATCATGGGGTTTCTCATATACATATAGAGTGCTAAAATGTATGTAGGATCTCTCAAGACATCGCTCTGACTGTAAATTATGCTGATTATGAAATAAGTTTTATCAAGAGAAAAAGGGGAAATGCAGCTGGAGAACAATTGGTTAACAAATCTAGAAAAATTCTCGTCCACATGGAAAAGGAATCTCTTCCTAGAGAGTTGCAAATACCACTTCCATGACTTCTTCACCCCTTCACTCTAAGTGATTATTCAAACACTTTGCTACTGAATATGTATGTATCAAAATATGAGCAATTCCGGTTTTGAGGGACAAGGAAAAAACAGTTGCTTTTTTAGTGTCTTCTAGAAGTCTGCTGTACTCTTCCTCCAGCTGGCCTTGTATTTTAACTAGTACCTGTCATGTTCCATGGGAGAAGAAAGAAAAGCAAATGTTTTTATGACCAGACTAAGCATTTCTAAAATGCTGTTTTTTCCAAGGTTATACAAGTTTCTAAGACAAAGAGTTGTTTTATTCGTTTCTGAGTTTCTTTAGAAATTTCCCTATTCCAACATTACCCCTGTCTTACTGATGGTGTTCCATCTGGCTTCAGTCTTTAATTGCAATTTTAGCTCAGTCATTCCTATGATATCATAAAAACTTGAAGCTTCTCATGAAGCTCATACTCTCCTATATTTAACTGAATATTGCAAGCAGGAGAGCAAAAGGGAAATAATCTTCAAAACAGAATTTCAGCCTTATGGGAACAAAAGGATGGGCAATATCTGGCAAGTTCTTAAAACTTCTGCCCTCAAACCAAAGGGAGAAGTGAGGGATGACCTGAGCTACTGGTGACCAGTGTTACCACAAAAACTGATATTCCCATTACTCTGATTTTTTACTAAACCAAGTAATTCTCAAAGCTCTCTGAGGCTATTAAATTACTAGATTTGAATTTTGCAGTTCAACCTCTTACAACTTTAATATCATTACAACAATATCTGTATGAGAGAGGATTAATGTACAGATTCCCTAAAGAAAATGTGCCATTGGTGACTGCAGTGGATTAAGAGCCACGATTATAAGTAATTATTTAATGCAAAGCAGATTCAAACAAGACCAGAACATATTGTGGTAAATCCTATTAAATACAGTCAATGACTCACTCTTTTGTAAATATCTTACTGTTTACATAAACAAGACAGGATAAACATTGTAAGAAAATGACTGGCAGGGAGTAAGGCTATAACTTGCCTAAAATCATACAATAGGTCAGCTAAAAAAATCAAGAATAAACACATCTCAATGGACCATGTAATCATTACCTCAGAACATAATCTAACAGCACCATAATGAATCTGCATTACACTTGGATAAACATTTGTTCACTCTTACAAGGTTTGGTAATTTGATACATCAGAACAGTGAAAGAACATGCAAGTTATGTTAAACATCTGCATTCAATCCTTTCTTAGATATTACATCACATTAGATATTGATCAAAGGGTATGTTAAACGATTAAAGAAATGAAAAAGGGAAAACGTACACAAAAGAAAAAAAGTATATTGATTCTTGTTTCAGGGTCAACTATGTGCATGTCTTTGCTCTAATAGGGCTAATTATGAAAGAAAATCATTGGTCCCTGCTGTTATAATCATTAAATGCTGCTTAAACAAAATGCTACTTATGTCACAATGAAAATAACCTATTTTGCTTAGTTTTACACTTCAAATATCTCAAAATAGCTAAATATTACCCTTCATGTGCCAATGCTCCTGTATATAATATGGTGTCTCTCTTAGAAAGAGAAGAGAAGAGAAGCTGAGCTCCATGGACCTGCACTCAGAACCTGCAGGATCTCACATCTGCTGAATCAAGTTTCCAAGGCAAAGGTTCTCCTCATCTCATTCAACAGGCTTCTGAATCCACAGTTTCAGTCTTCTTCCTAGGAACTCTCTCTAGCTGTGCAGTGATTAATATCTTTCCATTCCTGACATGACATTTTAAATTGTTTGAACTGAAGGACAAGAGAGATTGTTATTGTAACCAATCTGCAGATATTGAGACCTCTCACATCCACCCTGTGTGGCTGCTTGGAACATCCTGGCAACAGCTGCAATAGGAGGCTGGATAATACCAATGGAAAAAAAGCCCTGCATATTTATTTTAAAAATAAGGCATCAAGGGAAATTAAAATTGAGCTGAAAGTTCAGCAATCAATTTGGGTTTGAATACGAGATTGTTTGGAGGCTCATCCACTTTTTACTCTGCAAGCTGATCTTACATCTGCCCATTTTCTCTCTGTGCAAAGTTACAGCTATGGAGACAAAGACACAGCCCACTGTGAGCAGCAGCCCAGGGTGTGCACTGCTCTCCAAAAGAACTGGAAGAAAATGTTGTGGGTTTGTTTTTTTTTTTTTTAAATTAAGACAGAGGAGCAGACATTTCCGACTGAGACACAGCAGATGGCTGCCAGAAAATGGTAAAGAATTCAGGAAGATGAAGGGCGAGGCAGCCTGTGGGCTTTGGAAAAGAGACAATAACCCAGGAGCAGTTAAAGTGCTCTGTATGTGTGGGACAGAAAGGTTTGGAGTGGTAAAAGTGTGCAGGACTCTGTCTCCATGCCCTTTGGTCCTGCTGCAGTCAGCTTCCCCTTGCAAATTCAGTTCTAAACCCAAGCACTGCATGGCAGCAATAATTCAGCATTCCATGTGTGATGAGGAAATGTGTCTATAAGTGCTCTGCTCTGGCCTCTTTGGCCTCTTTTCAATACAACTGTAACTGGAGCTGTATTTCCTGGGAAAGGTGGCCTTATTCTGGTACAGCAGTTCTGCAAATACTTTTCTGAATATTGCAAACAGTTAGCATTGGAAGGGTTTAGACAATTCCACAGGAAACCCATCTAGCTGTGCAGCTTAAGAAACATTTTATTAGCAGAACTAACAACTTTTATAATAATAATAGGCAAAGTCAGTATTTCCATTCATTTATGTCAGGAGGTGTTGATACAGATGCTTTCTTTTGGAATATATGTTATTGTAATGATCACATTTCAGGAGGGTGGGAAAGGAATTTCTTCTGTAACTATATAAAAAATTCTTGAGCTATCCCTAATACAAGCCTTTTTAGCTTCTTATTCTGAACTGTTCTGCATCTGTGTATGTGAAGCCTCAAAATAAAATGTAATGAGATGGAGCAGCACAGGATGGCACACAACAGGTCAAAAGAACATTATTTGCTCACGGCTGGGGTTCAGTGTGTTGTCATTAGAACATGTCCCTTTCTGGGGACTCATTTGGCACTGGTTTCTAGGAGTGCAGAGCACCTACCTGGAGAGGTTGATTTTCAGCTTCGCTCAGCTCCTGTTTAAGGGTCTCAGGACAAAAGCCACATTTCCTGAGTTCAGCACTGCAATGTTCTCAGCCTCTCCAGGGCAATGGACATTTGCTTCGTAACCCAAGTTCTTCTCATCAAAATACAACAAATCCAGGTTTTGCTGTCTGACTACAGCCCCCAAAACAACCCCTTCCAGTAAAAACACCTTCAATGGATTGAATGAATGAAAAAATTCAATGGATTTGATTGTATGAAAAGCCATTTCCTCCCTAATCCATTTGAATATCTGAAGTGATTACCCCCAAATTAGGCAGAAATGCTATGAATGCAAAATACAAAATTCAACAGCTCTGTGAGCTATTTATTAAACAAGTCCCAAACTTACACCAAATGCAAAGAATAGTTATTGGAGTGTTTCCAATTCTCCACTTATGAAAATAAAAAGACATGAGGTTTCATAGTCTTCTTCACAAACTGCAAGGCCACATCAATATCTATTATTCCATGTAAGATAATTTTGTATATCTCTTTCAGAAACACACACAAATAAGACGACCTTCTATACATTTTCTGAGAGTAATTTAGTATCTGATACTAATATCCTATGGTCAGTCAGCTCTTTGAAGGCACTGTATGACTGCAGTGACCCTCTTCAGGATGCATGGCCTTGCATGAGACAGGCTAAAGGCAACTCAGCAGAGCATCTGCTTTTACATATTAACTGGAGAAAGTTCTCCTGTAGCTCGAGGGAGACACAAACATGGATGAAGGAAAAAAAAAAAGGCACTGTCACCAGCAAATGTTTGCAGTAGCAAACATTTGCTGAATCATGAGTACCGATTCTTCAGTATCTGTATTGGCCCTACTGCAATATTAACAGAAAAAAATGTTCATAGAGTCTCTACATAGTTGAAAGCTATTGTAAAAATTATGATACTGGGAAGGTTGCTAGATATCCTCTAATACAGAACATCCCATGTTATAATCCCAAATCCTTAATAAAAACAAACAATATTAATTTCCCCGTATTTTCTCACCTGCAGGTGTCTGCTCAGGGCCACAAACAGCAGGGAAAAGTTTTTCAGCAAGTCTGTGTTGCTGCAGGCTGGGGAAACAACAGCCGGGGGCACAGAGCTCTCACCACCTTCCTGGAATAACACGGAGAGAACTTCCACAAAGACCCTCTGGCCCTATTGCTCGCTATTGTAGGAACAGGCTGGAGCTGCACCCCTGGTTTTTTTGTCATCTTGATTAACTCTATAGAACAGTCCAAGTAACTTGTTCCAACTGTTTTTTTTCCAAAACAACTCACATTCTCTGCCACACCTCCGACAAAAACCTAAATTGTTAACAAATGGTTGAGGGCTCAGTCACAATGGAAACAACAATTGTGAGGCAGAAATAACAATAACAAAAACACAGCCCCATCCAGTTCTTGCTGGGGTAAATTATTCCTGCAGAGACATGGAATTGTAACCCAAGGGTAAGCAGTGACTTT
The DNA here is from genome assembly GCA_013399835.1 of Leptocoma aspasia. NCBI lineage: Eukaryota > Metazoa > Chordata > Aves > Passeriformes > Nectariniidae > Leptocoma > Leptocoma aspasia. Next base: position 370,210 of record VXAX01007849.1, on the reverse strand, counting down.
ATTATTTGGCTCAGTGATCTCTCACTAAACATTACTGCTGGTATTTATTAGCAACAATGCCCTCTAATAGGTGGTTACAGACAGAGGGAGTGGGGTAGTACTTTTCCTGAAGAGTTCTACCTTAAAAGCACAAGCTTTCCCTGTTCAGGATAAAGCCTGGATGGTGCACAGGAATTGCTTATCTCATTCACAACATATGGCTGCTGGTGAGCACTTCCCAACAGCTGGCATGATCAACTTGTGGCAAAAGATTTTAAATCAGCCCTGCCCGTGTTTCAAATACTTGTGTGCTCTTACTTCTCAAAAGATGCCATTTGCATCATCCACGCTGAGGCACAGCCAAGCATCAAACAAAAAAAAAAGGCTGGGAATAAACACACTGACAATATGAGATTAGCTGCCATTCTGTTCACCTACAGAACAGATGTTCAGCTTCCTAGTCACCTAAAATCATACTCCAGGAGTGCATGATTTGTATCTAGCTGCCTGTGTCTAAAACATTGGCTAAGTACAGTGGAATCATGGATATATTCAAATAGCTCACAACGCACAAGACAGCAGTTGTTTCTTTTGTATTACTGTGCTTAGGAAAGGAATTGTTGAAAAGTATGTTGAATTGCTAAGGTTTTTAATGATAACGGATAAAAACAAATGACAAAAATAAAGTATATAGTAATAGTGAAAAAAATATTCTGATGTAAATGCACTTGATGCAAAAATATACACTGAAAATACCAGCTATAAATGAATTTTCAAAGTACAATACCTTGTGAGGCTCAGGTGTCCTGAAAAACATTATCTTTCAATTCACCAAGGTTTTGTTTTAAATTACACAGTGACTATGGCAGCTGAACTTTTTTACTGTCCATATACAATTTTAAAGGATAGGGAATTATTAAATATACAATATTTTAGAATTGTCTATTGCGCTCAGATTAATGAAACCATTTTAAAATATAATCTAACTATAATATGAGAAATTTGAATTAATTTATGTAAATTTTAATCTGAGATCAAGTACAGCTGTAATCTCTTTTGACCATTTTGCAGACAAGTTATAAGTAGAATCAAAGCCAAACATATGCCATTTTAAATGTGCAAGAAGACCTTCTAGCTTCTGTTTCAGAACCCTACGCTTCTCTCACATTTTTACTTGAACAATTACCATCCTTTATCTCCTGCAGCAATTAGAAATAAAGTCACATCTAGGTAATAAGCACACAAGCAACCCAAAAACCTATGGAATAAGAAATCAGAGATAAAATGGTCTGGTTTTCTTTCAGGCCTGTCCTGTGCTGATGCAGATTTGATCTATGGGAAATATTGTGTCTCCTGTGTCTTCCTGCACTTGGGTTTGGTCAGTTCCTGTCCCTCAACCTCCTTTCCCTTTGGATTGTTCTTATTACCTTTCATCTGAACATTAATTCTGTCATTTATAGGGCTGAGAATAGGACTGGATTCTGGAAGGCCATGATCACCTTCCATGTGCTGAATGAGGGCTTTGGGACTGCCCAGTTTTTGCTACTCATGATCTGCAGAAGTTACACTGTCCTGCCTCTTAATCACTTTTGTTGGTTGTCTCTAAATTCCTTTCACATTTCTGCTATTGAGCTGGCCAGAACTGAATTTATCAATTCCTCCAGATATATCAGCTTGCAGTTCTCCAGCTTGAATCTCATTTTGCTTCCTGCACATATTTCTGAGCTCTTTAGATCCCTTTTTATTATTTCTCCTTGCTCGCTTACGCTTGCAGCACCTGTCAGTTTAGAGTATGATTGTACCATTAGAAAGCAGGGCAGCTGCAGAGCAAAGCCCCAGGGAAACTCCAAGCAATATTGGGTCTTAAACTTTTGGAAATTTACCCAGGGCAGAGTGGAAACATCGGGAACAAGTGCCTAAAACAATGTGCCTGCAGATGCAGGGCACACAATGCTGCTTTGGAACAACAGAGAGAGTCTGCTGCCATCACTTTATCTGAAGCAGCTGCTGCTGGCTGAGTGTGGTTTTACCTGGGCATGAGGGATCCAAAGGCTCTTCATAACCCAGGGAATGCATCTTCCAGCCATTGGCATATACCCATAGCATAGTTTTGCCTCTGCATCCTCCCACTGATTCCTCTGTGGGGAGCACTGAAGTACAAGACAGTTCCTTGAAGCCATAATTAAAGCATGACTGGTTTGTTGGGTTTGGGTTTTTTTGCACTGTAGACATTAAAACATACATTTGGGGATATTTAAGACTAAAAAATGGAACAGCCTGTAAGTTTGGTACTGATATTAAGAATTCTACTATTGTTTAACTCTGAAATGGAAGCACAGAGATTAAAAGTTTGAGAGATTTTGTTCACACTGAATACATTCCTTTTACTTCGTGAATTTTTATCTGGAGCCTGATGTTCAGTTCTGCCATGACATTTTCCATAGAACTAACTATTCTCCTCATGTCTTATTATTTCCCAAGGCAGATCCCAGGGTGATTATAATACTGACAGCTACCTCCAGGGAGCACTGGGTTTGGATACATGAGACTAACTGGGTACTTTATCTAACTAGCTGCGATCACAGCCCACCTGGGCAGGGACGTTTCTTACCCTTGAGGAAAGCCAGACAGTTTAAAACAGAGACATTAGTTCTCTCTGAAGAGAGGTGGCTTTTCAGTGGCAATCCATGCTTTGAACAAATAGCCCCCCAAAAATTTACTTTTATCTCTTTTATTCAGAGAATGATCAGCTGGGTTTTTTGGGGTTTTTTTGTCTTACTAATCCCATAGAAATATGAGTTACTGAATCAGTTTTCTAATTGATTGTAATTTTTTTTTCCTGTCTCTTCAGTAGTAAAAGTTTAGATTCCTGAAAATCAAAGTTCAGTGTAGGAATTTGCTGGGAGTAATTCCTGTTTGAAACTTTTTTGGAAACATGTAATTGTGAGGGACAAGCCTGTGCCCTGCCCTCCTCCTGCCCTGCAATGAGCACTCAGGGCCACTCCCTTGCTCTTCACACTGTCTGTAATCATGGGCTGAGTAAATTGTCAAAGATAATGCATGGACAACAATAAGCTTAGAATCAGTCTATTAAAAAACTAAGGTCTATATGTAAAATGCCCCTTTCAATGACAAAATATAGGAAATTATACCATTCCCTTGACAGAGTCCTCATTCAAAAACAGAGCATTTAAGGAATAGCTTTAAAAAGCTCTAATTGTTCATGTCTTTGTTTTTTCACAGTTTGGATAACAGCTTTATAAATAAATTATCTGACTGATCACTTAACTGAATCACCTACTCTAATTAGAGTACAGTACATGGTGTAGAATACCATACTGTACATAAAGGTGGTGAATAGAGCTCAGTTCCTAAAATGATCCATCTGTCATAAATGTATATACTTACATATTAGAATAAATACCTTTGTAGTATTAAAGGGGGTTCCCTGAGGTTTTCCCCATCATTTCTATTCATTAACTATGGTTATTACATTTACTTCAAAATTAATCATACTCTAATAGGTATTAAGAACAGTATAAAAGAACAGTAATTTAATAAACAAGGCCCTTACATTTAATTGATTTTTAGACTGACTTCACAAATTGACATTTAGTTCTTAAAAATTATTCACTCTTTTCTATTCTGTTTGAATAGTGAGTGTGGCAGATAAGGCAGGTGCTCCAACACACATCAAGTAAAAACCTATTTAAGGACTTTGTCTCTTTTCCCTTCTGCCTCACTTTCCTTTAGAGGCAGGTAAGACCTCCCCTATTTCCAATGGCTTTTCATTTTAGGCAACTGTCTAACATTGAACTGTAGTAGAATGGACACCCAATATAGCCAATGGAGTCTGGAGAGAGCAATTCAGAGCATCCTCACTACCTAACCCTGCTCACAGTATGCTTCCCTGATTATGTGCAGACTCAGAGGTCCTATTGCAGGCAGCTGAATTAAATATCTAAATTTGGATGGTATGAGTCGGTTAACTTTAGTGTCTTGCTTTCGCCATAAAGGAAGCTGAGAGAGACATAGCTTTTACTGTAGGATTGGGGTCTTCATAAAACCAGAAAAGCTCAGCAATATGTAGCTGGAAAAGTATGGCTTAATTCAAAGGAAATATGATGTTGTTTAAGAGAGTAAGGAGAGCTGATTTAAATTCCTGTTCTGCCACAGACTTCCCCTGTGACCTTAGGCACGTCGCTCAGGGCAAGGTTTTTATGGGCATCTGGACATCTGACTCCAGAGGATTTTAAATAACTAACTTTGCAAATCTAGCCATTGAGCGCTATTCTTTAATTTTCCATTTGCAAAATGTAGACAGTGTTATTTCCTTTTTCACCTTCTGCCTACAACAGCTTCCAGGTGGAATTCTCTCCTAAAAGAATAATGTAAGGCTGAGAGACTATGCACCATAGTAAAAAAATTCCACTGCTTACAAATACTCTCTAAAAGAGTAGGTATTTCTCCAACCTATTTGTTTTTTAGGTTCTGGGGACAATTCTTCTGATTCCCTATAGCTGAATACTGTAATGTTCTTCACAAGTTTTTCCTGTCTCCATCTAAAAAGGACAACAGCCATCACTAAAGCAGTCAGGTAAAGTTATATACTAATTGTTTCAATTCCCAAAATAGAGTGCCAATATCTGCAATTCTAATACTTGTCCCTTTAAATTTAAAATTTAGCCTTCAAGACCTGCCAGCTAACCTAACCTGAGTGTGAGGCTCACACCAAGGTTCTCCCTTACCTAGGGCAACTCCAGGCTCCAGCACCACTGCCTCTCTCCCACTCTCTGCTCCCATGTATCCTTTAACTGCCAGCCACTTTTGTGTCCAGCACCACAGGGCATGGGGCGGGGGGGTACACACAGCAATGAACCTGGCACTGCAGCTCCTACTGGAAGAATTTCTTTAAATTTCTTTCTTCTTTTGGTGCTGGATGGCACCAAAATGTTGTACCGCAGCATTACATCCCCTTAGGTGTCACGAAAATTTCTGATGTGCTTCCCTTGACATGGCTCAAGGCTGGCCTGTTCCAAAGCCAAAGCAAAGGAAACTCAGAGGTTTTCCATTAATTCTTGCCTATGCTTTGATTCACTTTCTGCAGACATTTTGCCAATAAAGTGTAACACAAGCCAGATTTCCTCCTGCCGTGCTCCCTAACAAGCAGATGACTTGTGGATATGTCATTCAGCTGGATTTTCACCTGGAAGAAAGCAGCACTCTGCCTACACTGAAGTGACTTGCTACTAGCTTTAATTGGCACATCCTTCCTTTTGCATCATTCTGTGCTCATAGGCATGTCTTGCCTGAATCTGATGGAATATATTTAAAATGCATTAGCATTTCCAACATGCTGAAAGCTTGCAATACATATGCTGGGCATCACTCCAAATACATATGACCCCAAAAGGTTTCATGAATTTTGGACATTAACTTGTTCTGCAGTTATTCTTAGTGTATGGGAGGTTGGAATGAGAGTACCTACACGGGCTAAGCTGTAGTCAGAAATGTGATGTGCCAAGGGATCATAGAAACTCTACATCACAAGCAAAGCTTGGAAACTAGAATGACTTCAAGGAAACATATGTAAAATAACACTTTATTCACTAAGTTATTTGTCATCAACATTTGCAGAAATTAAACAGCCAGAGTTAAATTAAACCAGAAATGGTTTCTAATGTATTTTAGCAAGTCACTGCATTATAATGAGCAGTACCTTGCCCTTTGAAGAGTCCTATTGATTTTACTTCAGAGTAAGGTTGGCAGAATGAGGACTGAGCAACTTTGGATGGCCAGCAATTCCTTTCTTAATTTATATTCAGTGGGTCAGGTTTAACAACTAATTTTTTTAAAGAAGTTTTGGTACCCCAATGTAAACATCCTCAGTGCATTTAATCTGGACATTTCTCATAGTGATTTCCCACTTGTGACTTCTTTTGGAAGATGTTGATCCTACTCAATCGATGGCAAAAGTTCTTTGGTTTCCATGAGGCAGGGTTTTGCCCTTATTCTCTGGGTGTTATTGCCTATTATAGTCATATTTGGCATATTTCACTATTTCTCTGCCCCAGACTTCATTAATGAAATATTTCCTTCTAATAAAGCTCTGCAGTATAAAACACAGCATGATTCCAGGGCACATTACTCCTTTTCCATGTTTAACTTCTTGGCAGCACTCCTTTCACTTTTGCTTTAATCCCAAATCTATTTAGGCTATGATCCTTGTTTTATTATATAGTCAATTGTACCTCCAATATTACCTAAAACTCTGCCTAGAAGTATACTCTTTGTTATCTGATGCACATATCAATTTGGAAAACTATTTGACAGCAGTTTCAGTGTTGTATCTTTGATTTCCAGTATTAATTGTGTGGTTTAATATATAGCCCTTATATATTACTATATTTTTACATGTTGGCATAAATACTGTCTCAGATCTGTAGCCATGAGCTCCAGCAGCCAGATTACCCCCTATTACCTCTTCATTCTCAGAAGACAAAAAACAACAGCCTGCCTCCTTGACAGCACATGAAGGAAGTGGTGCTATATTTAAATTGCTCTAACATATTCCTTCCCATGTGAAGGTCCTTAGCTCTTTTTCTGTAATCTCCACCACTGAAAAAAGGAACTTTTCATTTCCCATTATGTGAGTAAAAAAAAAAAAAACCAAAAAAAAGCAGATTTCTGTAACATCCTAGGTCAGTTTGTCCTTTGGAAGACAAAAAGCTTTTTATCTTTGGAATGGATGTCTAAAATTAAAGTTCATACTTCCTACGGTTCCCTGCCAGTTTTATTCCAAATCAAGTAAGAAATTTATTGACTTCTAGGTTTAACATATTCCCTGTAGATCCTACATTAGTTGGGGGCATGAGAGGAAAACTCAGCTGGCTCTAACCCAAAAATGTTATTCATCATTTTGTTGGGTTCTGCCATTGAGGAATATGGGTTAAAGGTTTCCCTTGGTGTCCGTCTTGTAGAGGAAATAAATCCTACAGCTTCATTCAGGGTCTTTTAGTCTCTTAGGCAAATTTATCTAATTTTTTTCATTCTGGACAACATGATTTAGTTCACACCAAGATGCCAGCCATCATGTACACATCTATTCTAAGTAAAAATTCTTGTCATTTTTATCTCCTACCATCTCCTTTTTAAAAATGTTTGCTCCATCAGAATGAACATGATGCACCAACACTATGCCCTGCTCTTGAAAACATAAATAGTTTCCAATATGCTTTCTGTCCCTCTTCTTTATCTTTTCCTTATTTTTTAATTTATGCATTAGTAGCATCTGCAGACCTCTGTCTGGAATGATAGTCATGGCATTTTCTTGACAATCCTCTGATTAAAAACTGAGATACTTCACCCCAAGTTATTCTGTCCTTTTTTCTCTTGTTTGGGGTTTTTTGGTTCTTCTGCTACCCCACAGTCCAATAAATGGGTACATCCTTACCCAAAATAAGCAGAGAAAATATAAAATCACTATTTAGATAGTTCTCTTGCTCTTGAAACATGTATAACATTTTCTAACCTAACATTCTGCCAGTAATGTAACATTTTACTTGAAATCACACCTCGTTGTGCTTTGACCACACCATAACTTCCCAATGACAGCCAAGCACCTCCTTCCTCAACCTATGCAAAGACTGCTACAGCAGGTATATGTTAATAAAAAACCAAGGACGTCTTGCTCAGACTGAAAGGGAGCACCACCATTTCCACATTTCCACATGCTGCTTCCACCTGCCATGTTTTACTTCTGCCTCTCCCTCTCAGTTTCCCAGCAACAGCACGTTCTCTCCATCCCCCAGTCAATGACAGCACTGAGCCCAGCGAGGAATTGCTTCACATGCTTCAACCAAGAGTCTTGACAACAGAAGAGCTATTGAAGTGACAACCATCACTTATAAAACAACAACCACTTGCAGAAGACTCCATGTTCTAAAGCTTTGCTGCCACAAATGACCTCCTGTCTTTGTGTGTGTGTGTGTGTGTGTGCTAAGCATATTTGACAATTTAATACCATATAATTATACCAGGGATCAAGTTGATCCACAACTATTTTTACAGAAAGTGTCACAGCAGAGGCAGTGACACTCAGGTATAACTGTATTTTGCCCCCTGATGAAAATTAAATAAACGAAATAACTTTTAATCACATTTTCTAAATGTCTCTTAGAATAGGTTTCTACTGCCTGCTTTTCCAAGATGCAGTATAACACAGCTGAGTTTTCTATATTTTCTGTTTTATTATATTCCTTTTCAGCTAGGACACCTGGTTCTGCAGACGTTTTTCATTGCTTCAATTCTGGGCAAATCAACATCTGTGAAATCTGAAGAACTGTTGCAAAATTCTACTTCCCTGCTGACATCTCCAGCCATAACAATGGAAAGTTACATAAAAAGAAATAAATTTTCCACAAGAAATTTCCATAAGGATTTAAGTAGCTGGTTCAGAACCTAGCATCCAGAAGAAATAACCTGAAATGGCCAGTGAAATATTTCAGAGGAACATGTAAAAAACTTAAATTAGATTTGCCAGGAGTAGGACCTGGCTCCTATGGAAGAAAGACCTTGAAGGACCATAATGGCTTTCAAAGCTACCTGAGGTCTGTGGTTGGAGAGCCAACATGAGAGAATTTCATGGAATTCAATGGAATTTCATGCCATTATTCCTGCTTTGGAGCTCAGTGGTTTCTGTCATGGTTGCAGTTACCAGAGAGAGAAAATGAGTGCTGAAAAGCAGTTTTGCTCCATTAATTGAATAACCAAAGACTTCCAAGCAGAATTAAACAACAAGTTTTCAATGAAATATCATTGGACTCTGTAGAACACATTTGGAGAACTATTGATTTTGCCAGAGAATTCCACATTTGTAATGGGCCTTTCAAATTCTCAGTGGAATTTGATAGGAATATAATTCCTCACTAAAATTTATAAGAAGTTTCAAAAAATCTTACAAAGATTAGTTTTTCACTTAAGGTTGTAAAATTATTCCATAAGGAAAGAGATAAGAGGCAGAAATTTTTTCATTTAAGCCAGCTATAATTCAGTCAGTATTTCTGTCAGTAGTGTATTTGAGCAATATAAACATCCTCCCAAAGACAGATCTAGTTAAGTGCTTTGTGATGGCCCCATGAAGCACTATGTTTTGTTAAGGCCACATCCAAAATTTAATTAAATTCAACTGAAAGGCTGCTATTACTTGCTTGGTTTAGTGAATGGTGACAGAGTTCTTATGGAATTAGTTTTATCCTCTTTTTTTCTTCTTAAACCCTATCGATTACTTAGTGAAGTTTCTGGAATCTTGCTGACCACGGCCAGTGATTTTTATCTCCAGCCTCCAAAGAGTGACAGGATCAGCAGAAGAGCTTCCTGATTTCTGTGGCACTTCCCTCCTGGAGAGGGCAAATTTACTGAAAATGTTTCATTTCAGTCCATTATTCTTTCCCTTCTTTTACTGATTTCATAAGGGATAACAAGGAGTGCCGGGATCAGATGAATTCATCTGATTTAAATGATCTGCCCAATGTGTTTTGTTAAGCCAAAGGACAATTAAAATTGCTCACCTCTTCCTGGCCAGAGCAAGTCACCACCCTATAGCAGCTTTGATCTGCTTCAAAGAACTGTGTTTTGTCCCAGCCTACTGCAATAATCAATATTTTTATTTTAGTTTCTTCTTGCTTTACTTCAGATTTTAATCCAGTTTTAGTGAATCTCAGTCAAGGGGGAGTTTTTAGTAAGTGAGGCTTGCTATTTGACAAATATAAATTAAAAAATCAGTTTATTATGCCTTTTAAAGGTCTTTATTATATTTGTGTAGGGTTACTGTGACTGATCATCTTATGTAAAACCTTAATCAGGTCTGAGTGTAAAATGAGATCAGACAGTTTTACTCCATCCCTTTTTTCCATTTCTTTTTCTGACCTGTGTAGACCTGAGAGATGCAGAATACTGACTTAGCTGTTGCCTTTCATTTTATTTTATTGAAAGAACTCTGCAGGGATAAACACACTCTTCTGGAGCTTTTTTTTTTTTAATTAAAAGTGAATAATAAAGTAGAATGATCTGATAATGATATGGACATAAATTCACACTCCTCTGAAATTATATGAAGTTATATAACGGTGGAGTTTTGGGAAGTCCAGCATATTCTCCCATCTTTCTACTTTCATTCTGTCTGAATCCTGCATCTATACCACCATTGCTTTTAACTATATTTTTTCTTCTTTCTTTATTCTCTGGAGTAATAGAACCTTTCTTCATTACTATTGTGAAAATACATATGTTAGCAGTAGTTGGAGTACAAGGAAAAATCACCCCTTTGCTATGCAAACACAGAATAAAACCCAGTGTTGCCTCAGAAAGTTTTAGTGTCAAGCAAGTGAACAGAGAAACAGGTACAAGGGGATCAGATGCAGGCAAGAACAGCATGAAAAGTTGGATATATTTGCTAGAAAATGCTTCTTGTTCTGTTAGGCTTTGTTTCTTTCTAAGGGTAGATTACAAGTAGCTGGCACTGAGAATTAAGTGATCATATGAGGTAAAAGAAGGCAAAGAATGAATAGGACAGTCAGAGCTCACCAGCTGGATCTGGATACCCAGAAGATGCATCAAGGCTGAAAAGAATTTTTGAGAGGCATAAAGGAGATAAGACAGCAGCTGTAATGGTGTATCTTTGTTCTGTACATGAGATTTTTTTTTTTAAATAACAATAGGCATGTGAGAGAATGTTTTTAAAAGACCATTGCCTACTACATCACATACTCTAACATAGGAAGGAAATCTTTGTAAGATTCAGATGTATCAGTTCAAAACAGAGCAACCCTTCTGGTTTTTCCACACTGGGATAAAATCTTGCCTGCATGGCTATACTGACCCAGGAGAACTGCAGATGAACACGTATCAGTCCCAAAGTATTGTCATGTTTCTCCTTTCTGCAGGCATTCTATTTTCAAATGAAGGATTTAAAGAATTATTCTGGAACAGAGCATTCTCACAGGAAAGCAGAGGCACACTGGCATCATTACAGAGGAATAATAACACCCTGTAAACATGACCTATGTTTTACCCCACCTTATGCCAAGGCATTCAAAAGCCGTGTAGAAACTTTCAGGTGCTCAGCAGCCAAGCAATTATACTCTTGGTCTCTGCAGTGTCCTGTTCTTTGGGAAGGTCTCCCTTGCTTCAGTGAAGCACTACACTCTGTGGAGGCTGACTGAAAAAAGGTTTTCTGTTTATAGCAGGAATTTTTGTCAGCTGACTGTGATTCTCAAGCTATGCAGAGCACACAATGGGACAATAAAACACAAACAAGGAAAAGCTAGGGAAGTTAGCTGAGATCTGCTTCAAAGATGCTCAAACTGGCTTCAGCAGAATTGTTACCTTAAACATTTATTTAATAGTAATTGGATTTTGCACAGCCAGCTTAAATGCACTAAGAATCCCGTCTTTCAAATGGAACAAGACATGTCTGGGCTGTACTTCTGTTTAAATTTAGTTCTTGAGATTACCCCCTGCTGTTACTTTGAATGTCTTAACTCTAACATCACTTACCATGTCCCATCAAACACAGCATCATATTGGAAATAGTGACAACAATGCTGCTGCACATCTTTTATTTTGAACAGAATCACTGCAGGCTCACAGGAGTTATTCTGATTGACACTCATGTGTGAAAAGAATTAGGTGTTAACACTTAAAAGTTGTCATTTGGCAATTTGCTACTTGTGGTTGTCTTTTGTCATCCATAATTCTACCAAAGAAAAACACACACACTGGAGAAAACTATCACAGGCAGGACAGCCAGCCAAGTCATAAAACAAGACCTTTTATTCCTCCCTCAGTGCAGAAAGAACACTATGTACTGACTGAGTCCCAAATCATAAAGCCCTAAATTCTTTAAATCTTCCCAAATAGAATTAAAAGTGACAAATTTATTGCGTAACTCAGATGATATATCTGCCACTGTGGCTAGGGACTGGCCTATTTGAGTCCAAAGCAAAAATAACCACATACCACTCTGAGGAATTGTCAGTACCCACTTTCTCTTTTAGAATACTCTTCACATAGTAAAATTTGCAAAAAATTATCACAGTCTACTAGAGAGTACACACCGAGTACTGTCTGACCACTTGTAAATGTGCTGAAAATGCATACACCAAGATGAGCTCTCCACTGCAAACAAAAATAAAAAAAATTGTGTCCACAGATGGAAAAATTTAGAAGCAATTAGGGATTCTGTGAGGGATTTTGCACATATTATATATATTATTCAGATTAATATCTGAATGAGGAAATTAAAGAAAAGGATTAGTTGAGGTTGGACCTTATTTTTTCCCAATCAGATAGTGAGGTCTTTTGGGTAAAGACAAGTTTTGTTATACATTCATGTATAATAGATGTTAGGATGTTAGGAATATTGCTGTAGCTGCACTATGGTGAATGGCAAATTGCAGACATGTGTTAGGATAAAAAATTCAGTATTTTTATTGAAGAAAATAATTTTCTCATTTATATGACAATGCAGTTGTTGTCTACATTTCTATTACAGTGACATTGCTGTGTAAGGATGTGGTTTCATAATCAGTTTAATCCAACCTAAAACTGCACTGTCACCAAAATGAGCTGTCCCACCTCCTGCCCTGGGCAGGCTCAAGAATGGGAGATCAGTGGCCATTCACCACAGATCACCTCAGTCTGATCATGAAAATGCACCCAAGGTAAAACATTGCATCCACCACAGAGCAGTAAACACTAACTTGAGTGGGTCCTGATAACTCATTGTATTGTGATCTGTATCAAGTGTTTGGTCACTGAATATGTGCTTGTGTGGCTACACACACGGAGGGTGTCTGAGCCAGCTGTGGGCAGCTCAGCCACAGTTTATAACATAAACAACTCCCTCCTCCACCTGGTTTTCTCTGTGAGCCAGCAGCCCTGGTCCCTGGTGCTGTGAATCTGATCCTGTCACAGGCAATGCTTAATAACACCAAGCTAATTTTAGATTCTTGGGTACAGAGGTGGTGGAGGAAAATGATGCTGCTGTCTCACTTTCAGAAAAAAAGAACAGGAATGCCATGGATTCACCATAAATATGCACAGACTGGAAAAATAACATCTTTTCCCACATTAACTCTGTCCAGTTGTATGATTGGGATGTTCCCAAGCTGCCACATATGCTATTTGAATTTGTCCACAGTGAGTTTTGAACAGTAATTTGCTAATTCTTTTCAACCATGCTGTCCAGAGGTTTAGTTGCAAAATCTTCAGCAGTAGTTGGATATTGTAATACTTCATTCCCTGCCCTGTATTTATTACAGCTGGGATCAGGAGATAAAAGGAAGTGCTGTTCTCTCCTCACTCTCCTTTGTGGTGTGCTTTTAAAGTACAGCTGTCTACCAGATGCAAGAAAATTAAGACATTTAATTTCCTTTCTCTGTGCATACCTGCAGTTGATGTTAATGGCAGCTAAGTATGAAGATAGGAAGGGAGCTACTGTGAACAGATTGAGTACAACAGCTCACCCATTTCAAATAAATCTGGTTGTTTCAAGAAGAAAGGCAGAAAAACAGTCACATCACATCGCACTTATCCTTCAGCATGAGATGTGCAAATTCATACTTGATTGACTTCAGAGCCACAGTGGACACCATGAGCTGAACAGTGTTAACTCTTAAATGTGTCCCATCCAAACTCAAGGAAATTTCACAGCTATGTTATATAAAATGCAGTTATTGACTGCATGTATTTTAAAATTCACATCCTTGATAGGTTCCTAGAAATTACTTTTTTAAAAAATCTTTTCCCTGTTTTGCCATTATAGGTTTTAGTCTACTTGGATTACTGGGTGTTCTGTTCCCACAATACAGCAAATCAAGGTCCTTTTCCAGTTTCAGCTGAAATTCTGATGGGTGTACAAATTAAAACAAATTTTAAAATCTGTCTCAGAGTGCTTTTGACAAATTTAATAGTGCTTCCAACCTATCAGTGACTTATGATGCTATTATCAGCTATTATGATATTTACAGTTAAGTAAAAGGTGTTTCTAAACAACACACACTTGTCAAACAAGACATGTACATCCATCTTATCTGATATGGGTTTTGAAGAGATTAAGAATTTTTTTGGGGATCATTTACCCTGAGCTAGAGTCAAGTTAGTGACACAGAGGAATTACAGGATTAAATTTCCTATTACAGATACACTAATAATCCAGTGTATTGCTATGCTGAAATCTGCTATTCTTTTGTTCAGTGCACTGTATTGCTTGTTCATGGTTGATTGAGATATAAAACCGATTAATCTGCAGTTCTACAGAGGTAGATTTTAAGGTTAATTGTAGAATTTCATTGTATCTAGACTCTAAGCCTCCAAGTGGTCATTGTCCTAAATTTGAACTATTCCCTTTCATATAAAAAGTATGTTCTCTCCACAAAATCTGTGGTTCAAGGTACGAGCCACAAAAAGAATTTCATCACACATTTTCTCTGTCTTTTAAACAGTGCATATACATGCTTGCAACATAGACTTTCAAATTCAAGAACTTAAAAACATAAGTCATGTTGCCTAAATAATCTTGTGTGACTGATTTGTGTCGCTGGGTGCTGTATAATTCAATGACTGCACACACACTTTTCAAGTCACAACATTTCTTAGTGATTTTTAAAGCTTTCTTTCAGAAGATGCGTTCTGTGAAAATTCAAGTGTCACATTATAAAATCTTAACAGGAGATCATAAACTAACATAAAATAAGGGATACATGTAGAAGTTGTTGCAGGGTTTAGAGAACAGATACAGGAGACATTCTTAACACTGAGGCTGTGCTCCACCATTTTACACAGTGCTCCACACCTGGCACAGGGATTCAGCTGGGTCCTGGAGTGCACCAGGGTTTTACCTGCATTCCTGGATAGGCCACTGCAGTTATCACACAGACTGTTTCCACCTCATTGTGATGGCTGGCAGCTCCTGAAAATGGCTTTGGAAAAGTATTTCTTGTTAACTGGGTGAGGTTTTTGTTTTTCAGGTTCTGAGCTCCCACAGAACAAGGCTTGTGGCACCACAGAGGCAGGACACAAGCAGGCAGCTATTCCTGTGTGCCTTTCAAACACTGTGCACCTGAACCTACATCCATGCGTGGCAATGCCTTTCTGTTTGCTCTTCCCAGTGCCCATTTTTAAGCTGGATTGATAGAACCATACAGGAAATTTTAATAATCCACCACGGTTAGTGTATAATTGCACCTCAAAGGTCAGGTCACTTACAATATTTTTATTATTCCTGCATATTAGTTTGTAGAGTTTAATCCTTAGCACTTTTTTATCTTTTCATTCTGCCACTGCTGAACACACACACAGGTGTCCCCAGAAAGACTGCAGAGAAGCCCAAATCATTATGAAGTTCCAAATACACTACACAGTTATTAGCTTCTGATTGTTCATTGATTTTAGTTTCAGAACACAGATGAAATGTGTTGTCATTATATTATTAGCTGTTTGTGCCTTGTTAAAACATAATCACTCCTAATTTGCGGAGACATGAATACACAAATCTGGAGTGTATATATATCTGTATTTGTCACAGCTACAAAAGACTATGAACCAAATTTTTTAAATTAAACTAAGTTATTATTCTCCATATCACCATGTATCACATTGAATTTTAAAGGCAAAGTAGAAACAGTTCATTACAACTTCTAAAGTCCACCATGTATTTAGACCAGAAAGCAGGAAATATTACATATGGACTGATGGAAACAGCACCAGAGAAATACATATATTACCTATATCCTCTATATCCTATTACATTTTATTTATATGTAATACACACCTATGCTATATAAAAAGATGGCAACATGCAGGCAAAAATAATAGTAAATTATAAAGAACTGCTCTACAACAACTGAGCAATAGTAAATATTTATATCTTCTGTTACTGACTATACAAGCACTCAATGTAATTGCTCATGTTGAAGTTGAAACTCTACTGAAGTTTCCTGACAAGCTAACCTCTTGCAATTTTTTACAGGACTATGAAACAGTAATTGGATTTTTTTAATATATTGGGGAATTGTCACAAAGTGTTTATTTGTTAAATTAAATCTTCCAGTAGCTCCCAGGAAAAAATAGATTTGGGAGAGTTAATTATTATATCAAATAATTTTAAGTCTTTGCCCAAATTATCCAGTTAGTGTAGATTGGAAACTCCAGGATAATCACTCTAGTTTAATATGCTTATACTGAGCACAAGGAAGGCCCATATAGCACTGCTTGTACTTCCTTAGCTTCAAACTCAGTTTATAACTTTAACATGAAGTTTGCAATTTTGACAAAAAGGAATGCTCTACCAGGAAAGAATAACAAAATACATTTTTCATGACCTCTCTGCACACTTTTAATCTCCTCTCTGCCATCTTACAAGTCTTAAAATATTATGCTTCCTGATTTCACCAAGGAATAGGTTTTGGAAGATTTACAACTCTGTTACCTTCTCCCTTGGCTGTTTTAGTAAGTCTCTGCAACATTGTTATTCTTACTACAGAAAAAACCCAAGATGAAAATCGGCTGTTTTGGTGAAGTTCTTCAGTCTACTGATTACCAGTTCATAATGAATCTACATTATTTATTTATATTTAAAATAGGAGCCTGAAATATTGGTACAAGCATTTGATATGTTCTCAATGGTGTATCTATGCAGTGATGTGTACAGGAACAGACTGTTCTTTGAAATCCATTTTTAAATTAAGACTCAAATCACAGATTTTTTCATAAAATTTTTACCCAGAATGCTAGAAACATTCAAGATCAAGTATTGCAAAAAAATTCAGAATAACAAACCCCTTCTGATTTCAGCACAGAAGCCATCAGTCAGGGACACATTTGAGATTTCAGATTAGTTTTGACAATCTCACTGATGAAACCAGAAGATGTCAATACTAATATTCTNATATTAGAAATAAGTGAAAAAACCTTGAGTTCCTGGGAACTGCAGCCTATATCTGCAGCCTATATCTGTGTAATACACCAAGTGGCAAAATAAAATCTCTGCCAACTGTTAGAAAAATCAAGGCATGAATTTCAGCAAAAAATAAAAGATGACATTCCTGAGATGCAGGGTGAGTTCAGCCAAAGCAGTTGAAGAGCAGTTCCTGTTGGAGGGACATTTCCTGGCTAAACCATCTCGAGTTTCCCACACAGCTAAAAGTGAACAAATCAAGCTCTGCTGCCCAGGAAACTCAGGATTACATTGGGGAAGAAAAGTGCTCATTTACTTTGACCAGATTCCACAAATGTTTCTCATCTTGACCTGATGATTACACCCACAAGTGCAAAGCAAGCACTGTGCTAGTGCTGGCACTGCTGGATCCCATTTGCACCAGGGTGGGATTGGTGCTGAAAGGTCCCCGTGTAGCACATCTGTGTGTCACCTACCACCACAGCATCATCCCAGTTCCAATAGCAATAGGCAATTTTATAGTGTAGTATTATGAAGGTAAATAATAATCTAGTATTATGAAGGCAAAAGGGAAATGCTATTAAAAGGTTCAAAATAGTCACAAAGCTATGATTTCTATACATTAGATACAGAGTTGGATTTGTGTTAGTCACGATTTTTGGATACAAAATGGTAAAGTTTTGCCATATTTGACCAGAGGAAAAAAAGAGATTATCACATTACTTCCCAACTCATCTCTCTAGGTTCAAGCAGATCTCTGTCCCTCTCACATTTTCCAGCTGTGTTCTAGACAGTACCTTCTCCTATAAAAATTTCACTGCTTCTTTAGGAACAGCAAAACTGGCCCAGGACTTCTCAGCACTCCAGTACAACCAAGAAACCCTGGCATCGGAAAGGAGAGTGACCAGGGCACACCTTTCCCAGGAAGGGGAAAAAAGGAGGGA
Organism: Leptocoma aspasia; assembly: GCA_013399835.1. Lineage (NCBI taxonomy): Eukaryota > Metazoa > Chordata > Aves > Passeriformes > Nectariniidae > Leptocoma > Leptocoma aspasia. The sequence continues at coordinate 352,330 of VXAX01007849.1, read as the reverse complement.
AAAACCAGGCAGAGATCCGGAAAGGGAGCAAAACTTGGCTTCTTCTGGCACTCTTCAAAGGGATGAAATGATATAAAATGGGGTGACAGGCTTTGCAAAGGGCTTTCTGCTGTCACACCTGCAGTGACCATGTTACACACACCAGCTTCTCCCGAGGCAGCAGCAAGAACCTGCCAGGGCTCTGGCAGTGGCTCAGGGCTCTTGGTGGCTGCCCCTAATTCTCTGGCTGCCTTGGGAGACCACTGCTCTGCCTGTGCCTCCTGTAGCCCTGAAGAAAGGCACAGAAACAGCAGTTTCATTACAAATATAATCAGAAAAGTCACTGCAATTCATTTTGTGAGCTGCTCATTTACCATTAGAGGTCACTGTCCTGCCTAGGACCCAGCTGTTAGCTCTGGGTCATGTGGACACACATGGGAGGCGTTTGAAAACCTGAAAAACACTAAAGATACAAGCTACTATTTAAATCAACGTTAAAAAGAGCTTGTTTCTATACAAGTCCTGTAGAAAACTGAAAAACATTCAAGAAAAATAAAGACTGTCTATTAGAACATGACAATTATGTGTGCTTAAAGGTCAATAAAGTATTGAGTAGATGGTCTTATAATAATTAAGAAAACTATTTAGCCAAATAAATACTGTCTTTAAAATGCTTATCTTTTTAACATGGAGTTTTAATTCTTGAGTAATTATTAATTATTATGTACTTTCAGCAAGAGATCTGAATCTGAATGCAGTGCCTCAAATGAGTACAGAGGATACAGCAAAAACAAAGATGATGACTTAAAGTTTTGTGTCCCAATCCAGTAAGATCTAATGTGAAACTGGAAAGCTGAAAGCCAATATCAAACCAAACAGGAGAGCAATGATTACTGCATTCATGCATTTGCATTGAAGGCAGAGAGACAAGGACATTTCCCTTCTGGAAATTATTTTTAGTTTACCCTAATGCCTTGAGGAAAGGATTCTCTAGTTACCGTGGTTTGTATGCCAGTACCTCACATGTACAACAACATGAAGAAAACTCAATATTTGTTCATACAAAGGACCATTTACTGCTTTATGATACTCTTTGGATTAAACCCAAAGTTACTGGAAGGAGTTTTCTGAAATTCATAATAACTACTGTAAAATACTGTCATGGGTTTATAATCTAATGATTACAATTTCTGCCATTTATCCCTGAGTTATGTGGTTCTTAATGAATTTTATTGAAGCATAAGTGCATGTACTATAGGTTAAGAGCATCAGAACATAAAGATGGCAAATATGGCATTCACTTGCTTCCTCAGTTTTAATGAGGCCTACAGGGAGTATTTTAGCATAACATATTTCAGCTGCAAAAAACACCACCTTTACAGATGAACATCCCCAGCTAGGCATCTGCAATGTTTTATCATCGTGCTCAGAATTGTTTCTCAGCAGCAAATACTTCATCACTAGAAAGAAACTCAATAACAGGTTTTAAACACAGGTTACGAGCACTGCGCACCGAGCCCTTACCACAGGCTGACGATCTTTGTAAAATTAAGTCACCCTTATTCTGGTACAGAGTAAAATCTCAAGGAGCAGAGACACCTCTGGCTGTAACAAGCCCCTCCTCAGTTAATATTCTGATGCCTCATCATGTTCTGTGTAATTCACTTTCTTCACATCTGCACAGATGTTGGGCTGGGCACCAGAAGGGACATTCATGTTACACAATGACAACTTTTTCCATGACTTTTCAGGAAGTGATGTCAGGTTGTGGTACTACCCCTGGGAAAAGAGAATCAGGAACTGCCATAATGGTTCTGATTAAGTGGAATATTCTTGGAGTATGGAAATGGCAATTCTAGGAAGATTATAAAGTTAATGTTTTCATTAATCTTCAAGCCCTACTGCTGAATTCATCCTCACATACTTATTAAACAATATGTATCTTTTATTACAATAATGAAAATAAAGAAGTGCAACTCCCACTCCTTAAGCTCTCCCCCTGCAATGGAGACTCAGCTGTAAAGAAGTTGGCAAACTTGTGAATAGAACTTACAGAGATACTTTAATCACAGTTACAGACAATAGATTTTTTCCCAGGACATTTTGGGTAGGCTTGGGTGTTAATCACACATTTCCATTAAACATCTCAATTTTGAACATCTCTTCAAAAGACTATCTCATAAATGAACATAAGGTGAATCTGCAGAGAATTCAAAAAGCCAAAAATAAATATCACTGTCACATTAACAAGTCCCTAAAAATGAGGAGAGAGGATAGATTTAACTTTTTTCTTTTGATGTTGTTCTTTGTATTAAATTACAGAACCTTTCAGGAAAAAGAGGGGGGGGGAAAGAAAAAATATCACTGGAAGTTGCACCCTTTTTAATCTTTTTTTCAATGTAACAAATACTTGCCAGGCTTTAGTCCAATTACTCATACTAAGAGGAATTCAAAATGTCATTCCAGTTGAAAACAACTTTGAAAAATGAGAAACTTTTGAGAATAGGCCAAAGCATTTAGATAAGTCAGTTATGTAAAGTTCATACTTTTTTTCACTTGCTAATAGATAGTGAGGTGTTTGTCTGGGTTTTTAATATTTATATAATAAATACATATATATATGTGTGTATATATATATATAATAAATGTTATCTATTCTTCTATATTTATACATTTATAAATATACCTATGAGTACAGGTTTGCTACCAAGGAGTTACTTACATGTGTGGATAAATACACACATTCCTGCCAGGCTGATAAAATGATGATGTTGCTGAGGGAATAACTTGACTGACAAATTCCAAACTGCCTTTCTGTGATCTTGTGCTGGTTTTAATTATATAAATCCCCAAAACACTCCACATTAAGAGGAAACTTTATACTTCGAAGCCTTTGTTATTGTTTCTCATGCCACTTTCCAGTTACTAATAATATGCAATTCTATTACAGTGAAGTATTTGAAGTAAAGTAGTAGTAGTAGTAAAGTGTACCTGAAGAAGGGGACCAGGTAAGGTGTTGAAGGAAGACCTTGGCAGACCACTAAGTCAAAAGCAGAAAGGAAGGTAGAATACATTTGTCCTAACAGATTTGTCTCTAAGAATTCTCCACCTTGTTTTAAAAAATTCCTCATTCAGTGTTAGCAGAAACGCTATATGTGCTTCATTATTATGAAAGGAAACGTAGAAGAAGTACCTGAGCTTAATGAGATTTTGAAAAATAAATATACATCTTGAGTTGCCTGTGTGGTGGTGCTTTTTAATGAGTTTAACTTTTGGTATATAAATAAATACTCTGCTAGATACCATCTGAATAATGTGCAAATTAAAAGAAGCATAGAGTAAGAGCTCCAATGCAAAATTTTATTCCTTTTACAGTGCAGTATTTGTTGTTTGTTATCTTCTGTAGGCGGCAACTGATCATTATTTCCAGGATGTGCTTAGGGAAATCATGAAGTGTTTGTTTTAGATAATGATGTGCAGCATTCATGCCTATTTGTGACTTTGAAAGACTGAAATTAAAGATCTTGAAATATCAAGCGTATCATTAAAATATCCTTCATTGCTCAAGACTTTTGCTAGCTTCATTTTCATGTAATTGGGAAAAAATGTTTTCTTGAATGCTTTGCAATATGATTTAAGTTAAGCATAAGTTTACTTATCTGAGTGAATATAATTTGATTTCATAAGAACTGAAGTACACTACATGAAACTGGTGAGCTGCTCTTCTGACCTGCAGAGGGCTGTGCATCACGGCGCCAGAAGTTTCAAATCCCTTTAACTACAGTGTAAACAACAGCAGCCTCGTTTATCAAACCCACTTTTCCTCCACCTTCAGCTAACTCTTCCAGTTAATTAACTGGCCATGGTCTTTCTTCAAGACTTTGTATGCTGGAAATGTGAAAATGTAAACCAATGGCAGGAAGAAAATTGTCAGCTTTTGAAAGGTGCTGCCAGACTTTGGCCATATGCAAATACCTTCAATGCTCTACTAAGAAGGAAACTAAATACAAGGTGACTTGTAAATTTTAGAACCTAGATAGTATACTTAACTTTGTCTTTCATCCTGAGGAACATGCCCAATGTCACTTCTCACGTCCACTGCATGGATTTGTGTCTCTTTTTTATTATTTTCCTTTCATGCTGCTATGATTCAGCAAAGCACATAGCATCTGCTTGTTCAATACCTTATAGAGAGATTAACTAAAAAATCTTAGGGTCTGGGGTTTTTTTTAGTGACAAACATTGAGCTATTTTCTTTGTTTTAATACTTTTTGAGCCCGTGTGGTTCACTTCTTTGTCTATTTCTCTTCTCCAACCAGCTGTTCAACTTAATGGCATTACCGTCACTCAGTTTGATAAATTGGGTCAGAGAGGGTCAGGAATCCAAAGCAGCCAAACCTACTTCAGAAATGGCAGCAGAAATTCACTGTTATGGGCACAGGTTAGAGGCCAGAAGACTCTGAAGCATGGCAAAGTTTAGTGGTATTTGAATGGCATTATCCTTGTTGTGACACGAAGCAGGATTCGTAGCCAAGGGCTGGGACCCAGACACACAGCGTGTGTAGCAAGACAGAATCAAAAATTATCTCTGTCCAGAGAGAGCTTATCATCCATGCAAAGAGATGGGAGACAGGTGAGTAACCACATGCAGAGCACAAGGAAACAAGCACATCCAGATATTGCCTGTTAGTGTCATAAATTGTGTTGCAAGTACATCAACAACCTAAGTGCAAGCAATTCTTTTTGCAAACATTGCTGGAAATGAGATTCTTAAAGAGAAATACAAAGTTATATCTGAGAACATCCTTCTGAGAGCTGATTAATAAAAAGACTTCTCCCAGTTATATTAGAATTACAGAATTTAAAAATGCTCTTTTTTTCTCCTTGGAGAGCTTTCAAAGTACTATTCAAATTCAGGCTCATTTCCCATAAATTCATAAAGGAACATCTGGACTTAAAATATCCTTTCATCCTTTGCACAACATTTTAACACTTTCCCCTGATACTACTTTTGCCTTCCTTCTTGGATTTATTATCTCCTAAGTAATTACCTTTTGTTTCTCTTAGGTGTAATCATTGCTTGGGTCAACATTTTCAAGGAGCTCTCACAGCTTTAAAAATGTGGTAATCAACATTTTCAGATCATTATTTGCTGTGCTTTTCTTCCTTGCCTCCTCTGCAATGGCTGCCAAAGGATTTGTTCTAGCTGTCTGTGTTCTGCATGTGTATTCAACTGCCTCCTTCTTTTCATCTTCCAGTGGTTGGATATTCTCTGCTTTTAATTTAAAATTGATCTCTAATCATTAAATTGACTTGAGCACACAAGAAGAGAGTCAATAAGAAGGAAGTTATGATGGAGAATAGGCAAGACTCTTCTACTTAGACATTCAGCTGATGGCTACACTGTTGGTTTATGCAAAAGTATCTTCCCAGAGCTCCCTCTTCATATATCACACAAACAGCAAAGAAGTCTCATAAACCTTTGTGTGTTCACACATGAGGTTCTTGCAGCATTATTCCTCTGCAAAGCAGGTATTTACAAGCTTCAGAGAAAAGCACAGAGAGCACCTGTAAAACCCTTTAGCTATCCTAGGAGATCTGTGGCCATGGTTACACAGCTGCTTTAATCCAGCATAAACCCAGTCTGCCAGGGAAATAGGGGACTTCTAAATTCCCCTCTCTATGAAACTGCTCCTTCTCGTTCCCTCACTAACCCTGGCTTTAGCTCTCCCATGGTAGCACAGTGAGTCTGACACAGAAACTGATGCAACTGCAAACCAAACCAGCAAGACCTCGTCGAATATTCATTTTTAGTCAAATAAGCTCCCTGATATAACTCACTGCAAAACTCTACAAGCACCAGCTCTGGAGAACAGTGAACATATGCTGCTGAGGATGAAGGGCAGGGACTGAAGATATTGCTGTGTTTAGTAACAGCAAACTGAAAATCAACTGAAAGCAGGTGTGAAGCTGCAGCCCAGTCTCTTCCTTTCTGCGCCTGAAAGTGCAGCTCCATTTCCAAACTTATTGCCACTGATGTGTTCTCTCAGTGCCTTGTTCTAACAGTCTGAACTCATGCTAACATTAGTTTCTGCTGAGCACAGTGAAGAACATGGCTCAAACAGACTCAGCTCCTGATACACAGCTCAGATGCTCAAGGTTCCTGTCTCCCCAAGCTTTCCTGTGCTATGGCACAAGGGCTGAAAGGCACTGACAATCCCCTGCTGAGGCTGAGGTTTCCAATTTTCACAAGGGTTCTTAGGAGTCTGAGCTTCCACCAGGTAAGCAAGACCTCAGCCTCTCTTCTGCTCTGCAACCCCCCTAATCAGCTGTTGGCCATATGTGCAAATATTACACACATGTTTTATCACCTTGGTCATATTCACAGGAACTGTTCAATAAAGTAAGTAATGAAAGTTTTTGCTTTTGTTGTTAAAAATTGACACTAAAGAATAAAACATTTGGAACATACATGGTCCTACATCAGGGTCTGCATTGAAATAGTTAATACCACTTAATCTATAGGAAAATAACTCCTACAACACTCAATTATAAAGTCAAAAGAAAGATTTTGTCAACTTTTTATAGCGATCTAGACAGTTAAGCTGAAATATATATGCCTTAGGGGGAAAAATCAATTAATAGTGTCTCTGATAAGAACTTTCCCAAGTACATGTATGTTTTATTTTTCTCTCTTCTTACACCTATGTATAAAGAGTTAATGTATGTTATACAAGTACAGTTATATAATTACAAAAATCCTCATAGAAGAATTAAAAAACTATGTGAAACTGTATTATTTTTAAATGTATAGCAACGTAGCCATGTATGATGGCCCAAAGACAAGAAACATTAATAAATAGTTTGAATTAAAAGTATGTATATTTTTAAAGCATTTAGACATATTACTGCTTCCCTGCTGCACCAAGTCACAAAGCTGGCTAAAGAAACCTGGATAATTTTAAAGAGCAAATCTGGTGTTGCTCAGCAACAGCACACCCTGATAGAAAGGATGCAGGATGCTGGAAGATTTAATATTAGGGAAACTGTGCTTGCAAGGGGAAGAAGAAGAACAAATACAATTTAGTCATACAACGTCCATAAAATTGGGACAGCTTAAAAATAATAATCAGATGAAGTTATCATTCTAATATTAATCTTTGCATAATAGGGCTAAATAAAAAGTTATTGCCTGGAACCAATGAGCTGCCATTACAGTTCATTAAATGGCATTGATGTTTGCACTGTCTTGATATGATATGACATTATATGATAAGAAAGAAAAAGCAATGCATTTTATGAGAATTTGAGAGCGATCTCATGGCTGAAGACTTCATTTCTGGCACTAGCTTGGATGAGTATTTGCTAAAGTGAGGACTGAGTAAGAACCCAGAACTTCACACTTTGTTCTGGATCAGAAGAAATCCAATGCTTTCAAGAAGAAAATGTCTTAGATGTTACAGGTCTTACCTCTGTTTTGGTCCCACAGAAGCATCTCCCATTTATTTATTACTGATCAGAGTAGCAACCCTTCTTTTGGTCACAGTACTCTATGACTTTCTGCTTTGGAGCCACACTGGCTCAGTGTTCCATAGTGTTCTTTCTTACTGAACATAAAAAAACAGATGAATTTTCTGTCTGTCTTTGCTCAGCCATCCCTTCTATTACTGTTGGGTGCTATTGAGAACAACAGCAAAGGAGGCCAAGGCTGCTGAGATGGTAGAAGGCATGGCAGGTTCTAAGAGCCAGCAAAGACAGATAAATGATAGAATCACACTTAGTGCTTAGGGAACTGAGCAGCCAGACCTGTCTGAGGGAGAGAGAGAGCCACACGCCAGACCTCACTAGCAGGGCTGCTTATACAAAACAGATTCTGTCTCAGCAGCTTTGAGGGTCTGTTACTACAAACATGTGCTGCAGTCCCCATGTGTGTGACAAACTCCAGTGCATCTCCATGGATGGCACCAACTCAAAACATAAAACATACTGCTTGCAATCCAGTACAATGTGAACAGAAATCCTCTGCCTTGGTCAATTCTAACTTTTTTTTTTTTATGGTAATGTACAGGACAAACAGTGTGAAGGTCCTTCTACTCATAAACCATGAGGATGGAGCTCAAAGCATGGGACTGGCTACTAGACCTCAATCTTCCCATCAGCTGGCCCTCTGTAATCATTTGCCACATTGCATTCTACATTCTTCCTCCTCCTAGACATATAAGTGGACACTTAAAATGTCCACTCAGAAAAGAGAAATTTTCTCAGAAATAAGCTCTGTAGGACTAAAGGTACACCTGAACAGGACATTAGTTTCTGTTTTGCTCATCGATCCACTCTTGAGACAGAATCGTTAGGACTGAGCAAAAAACCTGTTGCTATAATGTTTGATTCTCAGACACCTGGTGACAACACAGTCATTAGCAACTGCATCACTCTTCTCTCTGTCTAACAGTAAATGTCAAACTCTGCAAGGTTCTTCGTTGGTTCTTCAATGTAAATCTCATTTTATTAAACAGGAGTGATACCATCTTGCCTATTAAATGACTGGATGCATGGAAAAGGAGTCTGACAGCACACCTCAGAGAATCTGTCCTCTGGGTGACTACCTTTGCTATGACCCAGTGATACCCTTAGCTTGTCAGAAGATATTTACATCAAATAACATCAAACTTTCACTGAAAATACAAAACAAAAGCCCTTCAAGCACCTGCTGTACCAAAATGGCAATGAAAAATGTTTACTAGAATGAAAAAGTATAAATGTTTCATAAAAATAAGCATTTGCATTAAAATTTCATACTTATCATTTCCCTTCTATTCCGGGGAAAGAATTTTAATTAAAATGTACAGGGCACAAGTGTAAGGTAAAAGACAGAACTAATAACCTCAGGAGAAGAAAAAAAATTGAAGGAAGAAATTATCTAAGTATTACCACACTAAAGATTTGGCCCCTCAGATTTTCCCATTGCTGACATTCCCTCTCTCAAAAGGAACAAAGATCTCAGCACATTCCTGTCAGTGATATTGGAATATTGTTGAATCCTTGTTTTCAAAATGTTGGGATGTGTTGGGATTGTGCTGTAATCTTCAAAGCAGCTTGAAGCCAGTTTTGTATCAGAGCAAGGCCTATGATTGAGCCCTTTAGTACACAAGCCAAGAAGAAATCACACTTTTCTGAATGGTAGTCAATTATGGTATTTACAAAAGGAATTGTGAGGATGGGGAGTTATGTTTTAACTCAGAAGAAAATTGTCAGGATGAAGTGGAAGGACTACAAAATAACAATGCTGGAAAACAAGTCAACCTCTGTAAGCTGAGTACTTCTTTCTGTCCTTTTCTTAGCTCTGACTTTGCAGTGTATTTTTATTTAGTAGAAATATTTTTAAATGAACATTTATACTATAAATTCTTGTTATGCTTCTCAGGTATGCAGTTCTGGAAGGGTCAAGGTGTATTGACCCTTTATAGACATGTTTTCCTGACCTTTGCTTCCTCGGGTTCAGAGAAATGGTAACAGTTGAGAGGAATGCACTGAGGAGGACGTGTGATTGTTCCACAGATGCCACCTTGCTAATTTGCAGTGGTTCAGAGTCTAGAGCTGGCTCTTACATAAAACAAACTGTGTCTTTTTGGAAGAGAAAAAACTTCCCTGAAAATGTAGACCAGAGCTGGTACAGATTATGAAAACCACAAGATAAACAAATGGACTAGGACTATTCCATAAGTGTATTTTTCTGCTAGAAAGCTTTGGAACAGTTGTAATGTCTTTGAAAATATCACTAAACTAAAGACTTGGAAGTGTATCCATGACAAAGTATTTTAACTAGTAGCACATGAATTATAGTTCAGAAATGAATATAAAAATAATCAGCTATAAAAACAATCTTCCAAATTAATTTTAGCTGTAAAGTTAGAATATATCTCATCATTCACAAGCAATAAAAAGAAAGGGAAATTATTAGATGAGTACTATAACAGACTCATCAGATACAAAGTACAAATAGCAGATATATGATCACTGCTTTGAAGAGAGAAACGGGGTTTGGAGGGAAATGGACTAAAAATGTATCTGTGAAACAGATGGGGCAGATTACCATGAAAAGAAATCATTCAGCACTAGGAAGTCCTGCTGCAAAGTAGTTGTTACAGAATGCATCAAACCTGCAAGTATTTCATTGTGCAGCATCCTCAGAAAAGCTGCATTACCAACTTGATTCTGCAATTTTTTTCTTGCACCTTGGACACAGATGTATAAATGTAATGGATTCAGCTATAGCTTGTCAATGCTTCCTTCAGAGTGTACACCAGCAATAATTCCACAGCCCATCCTTGTGATGTAAGAAATTTGACTGTGTCCTTCATAAGACATATTAATCATAAATTATGATTAATGTATGTTTTTCATGTTCATAACGTTTAACCACACAGTGGATTAACAAATCAGAACCTGAGACTGACTCTTACCAGGTGTCATATAATGCAAATTACTATAGATATTCACTGATACCAAGTATCTGCTCCAAGAGCCCATCTCTGTAACTGTAAAACTGCCCCAGAAATATCTGTCAAGAAAGTGAGCCAAAATCCTAAAAAGTCAGCAAATATTCCCCTAACAGGGTAGCTTGCATTCTTCAGACCATTCAGCAGTTTTACCTTCTGTTCTGAACATATTCTAAATTGTAATCTGTTTGGAGAGATCTGTGTGTGATGAAGAAGGAGCTTGTTGCCCTTTTCAGTTTATAATGTCACCAGAAATTAAGTCTATTTAACAGATGTGAAATTCATCATTTCAGCCTTTAACTTGCATTAGAAAGTCACCTTTTTGATAACTGATCCCACTGTGTGTTGTTTACACTGCAAGTATCAAAGTAACTCACATTAAAACAAGTTTTCTTCAAACAAAAAAAAGAAGCACTTTCCCTATATTATGTCTAAAGAACCAAGTCTCCTAAAACCACATTTCTATGCAGTTTAGATGAGTAAAATCCTTGCAAGCAAAAAAAATTGAAATAAAAATTAGTTGCACTTTAAAACCCAGATCTTCACCCAGTCACCACACGTTGACAAGAATATTGTTTCCCTAAATTCCTTAAAAATAAGGTGGACATTTTTTACCCTGCTTGTAACTGAAAATATTCCAGTAACATATAAACCGACTGACTAAACTAATGTTGGTGTTCCAAATCAATTTCCTTTACACAAATTTACAGTACAGGAATTCATTAAGACAAAGAAGAAACAGGTTTGCTATGTGGAATAATATTTATCTAGAAGCTTTGATCAAGATAACTTATCCTCAAATTCCAATAGCAAATTAGTCCCTTTCTCCTACTTCTCTGCATTTCATTTACATATATACCAGGCCCTTTCATAATAATCATAACAAATCCCTCAGCTTACTGAAATAAACATTAATTCAAAATAAATACATCAACATGCAGATCCTCAAACTGAACAGGAGAAAGAACAAAAACTACTGCACATCAATTCCCCCACACTTACAAATTTCCATATTTGTCAAACTGTGATTAGTCATAAAACTGAACTAAAAATAAAAATTTTAGAGTTTCATAACAAATCAGGAGGCAATTCCAAAAAAGCACCAGTGCCTTTTCCAGGCAAATGAGAACGCTTGTTACCTGTTTTTTTTTCACCATTCCCTCTTTTTTCCCCTTTTGTAATGCAAGCAAACACTACCAGAAAAAGGCTTGATCCTACTCTCATTTACATTAGTTTTAGAGAACTTTGTCAATTGTTTTCATAGGAGGGACTTCAGCAGCATCACAGTCCCATGGCATATGTCTGGTTCAGCTGCAGTCAGATTGTTCATTGGATTCAAGTCAGGGACAAGTGAAGGGGATCTGCAGCAGGGAGAAAGCAAGACTCAGTTCCATACCTAAAGATCCATTCAGCTTAAGGAAACTCCATGACAGTCATCAACATGTCAAACTCATAATTTTTTTTCTGTGTCTTGTGATCACTTCTTTTAGTTTAACAAATTTGGAAGAAATAGTGGTAGGATGTAGGCAGCTCTCCACCTGGAGTGAGTTGGACAGCTCCACTGAAATCAGTGGATCAGATCTTCCAGTTGACATAAATCTCCCTGGGACCACTGAAGTTACTCACAAGCACATCAGTTGGAATAAATTCATATACTGCTCTTAAAATCCATGGTTACTTTGATTTACAGTCACTAAAGAAATGCTGCCATGTTATACACCAAATAAAATAGGAAAATTGGACATATTTGTAGGAAATTTCTGGGAGGGGAGCTACAGGACTTTGTTTTCTTAACAAATGTCCGAAACTGTTGTATCTGTTTGAAAAACAGGGTGGGCTTGATTTTGACTCTGTCCTTTTCCCAGGCTCAAGGACCATTGCAGTGATGGGGGTTTTTTGCCTAAAACTGTCCCTAAAGTCAGTGCATGACCTGAAGCTACCACAGGCATTCATATCCCCTCTGTGCTGAGCCAGGAGGTCAGGCTCTACAGCACACCTGTGCAGTGAGGAGGCAGAGAGCACAAAATCCTGAGGGCACATAAGAGCAAGAGTGTGGTGCTAAATCAGCTTTAGCCCTTTTGAGAAGGAAATGCCCCTCTCTTGCCCTGCTCCATTGTCATTTAGGATGGTGAGACACTAAAAACCTGTGAGAGGCTTTTGGGTGTATCCTTCTGTGCACTTTCTAGTTACCCAAGGCTCCTGTAAGGAGTTAAACAAGATGTTCATGGGACACTTCATGCCAGTCTAAAGCACATGTTAGAGAGCCTATGAACTATTTTCCATAGCCCAGTAATTAAGTATGGGCAGGAAACTGGGCTGCAGCTTGTACACAAAAAAAAAAAAAAAACCACCAAGATGGTACCTGCTCAGTCTCTCTCATTACCCACCCCAGTTTTTCCCAGCTTAGTCAAGCCCAACCACCTCTGCCTCACCCCTGTAGTTTCCCCAAAGTAGTGAAGGGAGAAAAGGGTACAGGGACTTTTTGGCATAATCCTCTAAGATGTGACTTTCTGCAAGGTTTTGAATTTTCTGATTTACAGGAGTATTTTAGACTTACAGAAAATGTTATAATGCTTGGAACCCCAGGCAAAATTCCAGTATTTCCTCAACAGTTTATCTTTTACATCTTTTGCTCTTCATTTCTCTGGAAAGAGAAGAAAGCATGATTGGTGTTCAGGTTATCAATTACATAATAATTGTCACTTTCCTACTCTGACAATTAAAGTGTGGAAACATCTCTTCTTACAAAAGTCAGTGTCAACTTGGATCATTTTTCCACAACAACAGCGAGGTTTGTGTATACACATTTACTGTAATAATGTCAAAGTTCAGTCATACACTGAGTTTATTAGATTTTGTTTTATTCTTTCCCTTGAATTATTTATTGAATGTCTATAATTTCCCAAAGAATAATTTCATAAAGTGCTGCAGCAATAAAACTTTCCATATATAGCACACCAATGTGAATGGTATTTATGATGTACTCAAAGGAAAATCAGCCTGTTACATTAATCATGTAAAACTATTGAAAAATTACATTTAATCATTTCTATTTCAAAATAAAACCTGCTCAGAGCTTTAAAACCTGTAAGAAACCTAGAATTAAATTTCATACAACATTGCCTGCAACAGTATATATAATTATTCAATACTTCCAGGTTTGTCTGGTGCTCAGTAATCTCTCATCTCATTTTCTCTGAATTGTGAGTTGTATTTAATCTTTTTTATTTAGTACTTTTTGCTTAGAATGTTCCAGCTTTAATAAGGAGAAACAGCAAGATAGATAAAACCCTATCCTTTGGCCAAGACTCAAGGGGGAAATGTGTCCTTCCTCAAGCCCAGCTCTGACTCAGGCAGCAGGGCACAGCTTCCAGCACCTTCTCTGCTTGTCCCAGGCCCTGTGACTGCAGGCACCACGCTCCAGCACTTGTGCTGGCAGCCCAGGGCAGGACACAGCAGGCTTTTACAGAGTAGCACAAATTTCCTCTGGGTGACTGTCCATTCAGCAACTGGATGAAGGAAGCAAAATGTGGCCCACTAGAGATTGTCACTAGAAATGTGCTGACACTGGGATTTTAGGTAGCTTTAGTAAGGTTAGTAAACTCTTTGAATGCCACCTCCTTAGAAGGTGAATTTTTCCCTGTATTTGACTTCTGAGAGCACTGAACCACACTGTAATTCAGTTTGATCTGTCTGACAATTAAACTTTCCAAGCTTTACTATACTCTGCCTGTACAAAGTCAAGCGAAAGTCAAATCTGAGGACAAAACCTGCTCTTCATTAGGCCAAAAAGCAGAGGTTCTGCCTTGTGTTCCTGGCAGGCTCGTGTGCACTGTAAGCCAAATCATGCTGACATCTTTCAGATGTTTGAAAAGCTAAATAGGGTGTACCAAGATGCTGAATATGTGGCATATGAAATCAAATAAAAAATGAGTGTGCATGATTCCTAATGAATCAGAATATATTGTCATAGAGCTTTACCTTTGTCAGGACTGTGGGAACATTCCATAAAGTCAATTCTTCAAAAGCTGGTATCTATAAATAAACAACCATGTACTTAATTAGAAAATAAATCTATGGAAACATAATAAAGCCTTTATGAACTCTAAAAAGCAAAACAACCATGTGTGTGTATAGAATATATGAGCCTATATATATAGCTGAAATTTTTCAGAATTTTATGGTCCCTACAAAGGAAGCAAAGAATAAACAATTGGTATAATATCAACAACCTCAGCTTTCAGCTTTGAACATTAATAACTTATTTGAAATCACTCAGCCTCCTGTATATGAGCCACCCTGTAGTGCTTCAGCTGATTCTGATTCTCTTTGTGCAGAAACCTTTTAGCTAATCATTTTCATCTCTGTGTGTCAATAAATCTTGCATCTCTAGGGCAATGACTTTTACTCAGCAAATGTTAAGCAGAAATAAAACCGCCCAGAACAGTCTAAGCATGAGAATTTCAATAAGAATTTAGCAATATATTGATCCACTTCTCCCTCTTCTGATTTTTCATTACTATGTCACTTTCAGCTCCTGAATTCAATAAGATAAAAAGCTCAAATAGCATGTGACTTATGGACTTTAGCCAACCCTACTAAAATTATTTTAAATGGCTTCCTCACTAACAGTAAACTCAAATAATGGTCAATAATCTGTTCTTGAAGGGAATAGTTGACAGTCACAGAGTACAAGAGTGACTTCATCTAGAAACAGTGTAAAACATAGAAATGAGAAAATAAACAATTAATATATGCAATACTAGGAAAACAATGAATGCAATGAAAAGTCGTGTTTCTATGGATTTCTAAATATAACATATTATTATATGCCCTACATTTCCTCTTTCTTGGAAGCCAATTGACTAAACACCTACATCTTGCATTGTTTCTTAAATAAAGTAAAATTAAGTTAAAGTAACTCCTATGTAATTATTTATAAGGATCTACCACCTAAAACTTTCAACATCCAAGTGCTGATCCCATTTGTCTTCACACATAACATTTCCACAGAATGCATAGCAACAGAGGCATTACATAAATATTCAGAAAGGGTCCCTGGTGCATTTACTGTTGCAGCCCTTCATGCAAACCTGTGTATTAGTTCATTGATTTTGGTAGATATCTTGCCCAGAAAATACCAGGAATGGTTTTTACTTATTCAAGGCAGAAATGAGAAAACAGGCTTAGAGTTGCTTTGTTTGTGTTTAAATATGAACACAACCATATTTTCCAACTTCTATGACATGAGATTTCAGCTTCACTCTTCATAACAATGGAAATGTCAAGAAGAAACAAACAGATACTGATATCCCAATATTTTTTATAATACTGGTGATAAGGTGCCAATTAAATTACATGAGAAGTATGAGAGAACATTTAATGTGGTCCTCTCAAATAAAACCCACCTCAGGCTTCTGAGCACCTGAAGTATTTTTCAAGATCACACTGCAAATTCATAAACTTAACTATAATAAAAGTCCAAATAATCTGAAGTTTGATGCAGAGTCTTTCACAGATTGCTCCCATAACATTCTCACATAACAAATTACATCATTAGTCGTGACAATGGACTTCTTAAAAATGCAAATTTAGCTGCATGTCAGTGAACTTTATTAGCTGCAGTTCAGATGCATGAGCTACAAAGTCTGCTTGCTCACTCACTGTATGTGTCCCTTCTGAGACTGGGAAAAAGAACAATCTAATTAGAAATAATCCTGCCAAGAACAAATATCAAAGAAGAAAATCTAGAAGAAAAAAATTTTTTCCCCTACTTGCCAGAAGAGTCCTTTAACCATGATGTGGTCTGTGGTCTTATCTCAAGCAAAGATGCATTAGGCCATTTCACAAGTATTTGGTTATTACATCTTTTAAAAATATTGTGATATTTTCTAAACATAATGGGACCTGCACAAAACCTGCTAATTGTTACAAAACCCAAACAGGACACAGTGTCAATGCACAGAATTTATTTAACACTAAGTAAACTGAGCTGCAGAGAAGAAACAAGCTTTGCTTTATGTAATGTTGTTGCCTGAACTCTAATTCTTCTAATGGGAAATAAAATGGTTTTTATGAGGTTCTAGTCCCTCCAGTTATTTGGTAATAATGACTTAACAGCAAAGTTTGAAAGTAAACCAAATTTTTAAGCAAGCCAGAATCCTGGGTCTTTGGAGATTATCACTGGAGATCAAAGTCAGTAACAAATATCCAGAACTGAGCAGTTAATGTCAGGGTTGTTTTCTTAGTTCATAGAAGCTTCTGAGTTTTTTATGGTCTCCCTGCTAATTAAAATTCAATATAACAGTTAGATGTGATCTTTGGTGTCTTCTACACCTGAATAATATTTTCTGACATTTAAGTCAAGCTAAATCTGAGTGTTTTAGTGACAGTAATGAACTGTATACTCAGAACTATATTAAAAAACAGTTTCCCAGGTTGGGTTTCCTAAGTTTTGTTTGCAAATGTGGAGGTAGCAGCACACTGAGGTCTTTTTAAACTAATCCCATGAGTTATTACAATATTTCAAGATTAAGATAAAAATTGAGTGCATCTCTGTAAAGAAAAATGTAAAACCTTGTGAAATCAGTTTTTTATTTCCTATTGTACAATGGAGTGTTTCTACAAGTAGTATAAAAAATTTGCCTTTTTTAAGACTGAAAGATCTGGGAATTTTGAGACAGAAATTCAGTCCAGCAAAAATTGCTACTTATATCAAGGCATAGCTCTTATTTCATAATATTTTCTATTATCATCACAAAGAACAATAACATGAGGTTCTTTCTTTTATGTTTTACAATTCAATGTATTAGTCAGAAATAACTCAGAGAAAGAGTTGTGTGAAAGATTCTCAGATTCTGAAAAGGAGACCACTGTTTTTAAACTCTTATTTTAGACTGATACTATAAAACAACAGAAAAAGTCATAGGTAAGAGAATGTGAAAATTAAAAACAAGCCATAATAACTCCCACATTATAGTACAATTTTTTCCAGCAAAAATATAAGCTATTAAATTGCAAACTCAGGAATAACAACTTACTCAGCAAAACTGTAGGGCTCCCTGCCAGCTCTTGAGTCATCACAGAGTGTTGGAGCCACATGTTTCTCACAGCAGCTGAACTTTCATCAGACTCTGCAGTATTGCAGATAGGAAACTGTCACAGTCAAAGGAAAAAGTCAAGTATGTGCAGACAGTGATACAGAAATCAGACTGGTCTAACTGGTCATTAACAGGTCAAACCAGTAGAAGGAGAACTAATCAAAAAAATGGGAACATGGCACTTCCTGAGATGCCTAATTTTTTGTGTTGGCAAGGCTCAAATTCTGACTATTTTATTCCTAAGCAAGATCACTTAAATCAGAAAAATTAGGCATATGCTAAAGAAAAGTAAATTGCTAAGTGCCACCTATAGAACAGATTTCTCAGACTGCAGCAGATACTGAAGATGTCCTTGCCAGCTTGCATGATTCACAAGATTAGATTTTTGTATTGATGGTCTTCTAAAAAGACAAAAAAATGTAACATTCTAAATTAATATTTGACATGGTTTTTAAAAAAATGCATATTGCAACATTTTAAAAGTTTTTAAATTGTGAGAGGGAGAGACTTACTAGAAAATAAAAAGGATTACACCTAGATTTTCAACTTAATAACAGAAGTTCCTGCCCTGTAACTGAAGTGAGATATCATTTCCCATGGAGAGAATAGGTCCCTCTTCAAATTACATGTCTTCATCCTTGCACTGTCTCTGTCACTCACTTGACTTTTAGTGAGTTAATTCAACTCTCCAAGCAGAAAAATACTGAGGGTTTGGGGGGAGAGCAGTGTTTGTGTTGGTTGGTTGGTTGGTTGGTTGGTTGGTTGGTTGGTTGGTTGGTTGGTTGGTTGGGATTTTTTGTGGTGGGGTTTTTTTTGGAGGGCTGTAGTTTTCTCATTAGTTAGCTCATTTACTCAGATTTAGCTGAATCAGCCCATGGTAAGTGTCAGATGAGCTCCTGAGCCAAGGGAAGAAGATGTAGGAAGGAATATGCTGATGACAAACAAGCAGAAAAAAGAAGTAAGAAGTGACATTCTTTTGGAGGTTGTGAGCTCCTGCTCTGGCTCAGACATAATTCAAGACTTAATACAAAAGATAAACATCTATTAACCTGTGCAGGAAAACATCTAAGATTTTTTTTGTTTCTTACAATTTGTTATAAGCCCCGATTCAATCTCTCCTTCCTATGGTTTGTAATGCATGTTACATTTGATTTGTCCTGAAATATAAAGGTTTTCTGGAATTTTAAATTAAAGTAACAATAAACCTCACAACTATTATTATTATGAAGAAAGTCCCTAACCTGAGGAAATTTCTCAAAGCAAATTCTTACCAGCTTCTTGTGGCTTCTGTCCTGTTCATGAGTATAAATTAAAGTTTTTTTACAGAGATTTGACATACAGATATCATGTCAATTATTCACAGCAGAGATTGAAATTTTGATCTAAAATCACTTTTTTTTTCCTTCTCAACAAGAAGGGAACATATCTTTAATTAATGTTAGCGAAATTCCTTTTTATAAAGCAATTTAAATTTTGGTTAAGACAGCAATGTGATCATGACACCATCACCTCTGCCCACTTAGGGAACATAAAGGAGGAAGATAAATACAGAAGGCAGAATTGAGGATTAAGGCCCAAAGTTCAGATCTAGGCACTACCTCCAAACTGTCACAAAACTGGTTTTAATAAATTTCAGAGATACTTCAGGCACAAAGCAAATATTTCCCTTTGGACTCTGTGCTCAGTGCATCTCAGAGCTCTAGAATTAAAGCTTTACATAATGAGTTGTCATGGTTTAACCCCAGCTGACAACTAAGCACCATGGAGCTGCTCACTCACTTCCTCACCAGTGGGAAATCAAGCAACTGACTGTTCTGATTCTGATCTAAAATTGAATTTAAAAAGAAGTTTAGTTAATTAGGAATCTCTACAGAATGTCATAGTCAAATGAAAAGAGATCTGTGTCAGAAATTATTTTGAAAAAGTTAACTTGCACCTAGATCTATAACTGCATTATTTTTTGTATCTGCACTAACCAGAGGCTAGCTGGAAAAAAAAGCTGTATTTATGAAAAAATAGTGGCTATGCCTATATTAGGAATCAAACTGATTTTTTCTTTAATTGGTTTATAAAATATGTACACAATGGTGAGAAATCATAAGTCAGTCATAGAAGGGAAAGATAGAACTTTTCTCTGTTATCCTACAGTCTTAAATTAGTTCAAAATCTTCTTTCATATTCTGTTTATTCAGAACAAAATTTTGCTCTTTCCTTCCCTCCGTCTTTCTTATTCTGGGATCCATCATATCTACATAATTTCTCGAGCAGTTATGGATTTTGCAGCTCAGCCTCTACAAATAACAAATAACAGAAATGCTTTACTTTCAAAGACACATAATAAGCTGAAGTTAGAAGCCTGTGGCAAATTTAGTTGGTTTTGATTAATGAAAATTTATAGCTTTCACTGTGAAACATTTTCTCTACAACCAGACATAAAAGTAGCTTTAACTGGAAGCACTCCAATTCAACAGCAGCACTTTACAATAATTTTTTTTTTAACAGTAGCATTAAATATATATCTACTTACCCAAACCACATTAGCTCTGGTTTTGCCAGACATGATACATGCACTTAGTAATACAATGAGAAGTCCCTGCTTCAAGCAGCCTGCAGCCTACATAGAGAAAATTAAGGAAGATAGTGACCATTCTGTAGAAAGACCACTAAGGCAAAGTTTGGAATCATAAACAATGTAAGTGTCATGACATAAATAAACTACACAAGACCTGGGAATAGAACAAATAGCTAAGTTTCCCTCCAGTGTCTCAGCCATTAAGCTTTTCCTCACCAGTAAAAAGCAGCTTAATAGTAATTAATAGTCACTTAATAGTGACTATTAAGTAATCACTTAATAGTAAACTGCAAATATTTTTAATCAAGCAGTTTTTCTCTTACATATAAACTCAACATTTTCTCCAAAAATCAAAGCCAACTATTTTTCTAACACCGTGCAACTTGTCAATGACTTTTCAATTTGCAACTAAAATATAATGAATGGAACTCCCTTTAAATCCACTTACTCATCTTCCCCCACAGCATCTCCAGATTTTCTCCTTTACCTGAAAGTGGTGGTGGGTTTTTAAGAAACAAACCACCAATAGTACCACTGAGGTCCTGGCAGGGGATGCCTGACTGGCAAGACCCATCACAATTGGAAATTTTGGAGATGCACCTGAAAAGTCAGCCTGTTGTGAGAGCTCCAGGACAGCAGTGGTTACCCACCAATATAATACAGTGAAAGAAAATATCTTTTCCTTCCACGTTTACAGACTGCATATGGCAGCCCTGACACAGGTAAAGACAAAGCAGGGCCTCAGGATTATGTGACAGTGCCTTGGGTGGCCTCATGCCCTCAAGCATTATAAGGCATTGACTCAGGGGAGATCAATACCAACATATCCTGGCAGTGCTGGATACTGCACTGGGAGCTTATGAATTCTGACAAGATCACAGCCTGAAGTGATAATTGGCAGAGAATGATGGGATTTTTTTATTGCTTTTATTGTACTTAAAAACCAAACATATTTGGTTTATGTTTATTAGAAAAACAACAAAACTCTTCAACTTAAGTCTTTATTACTACATTTGGGCTGCACATTTCTCCTTCCTCACTTTGGTCAATAGAGCCATTTTCAGATGAGCATTTGGGGGTTGTTTGCTTTTTAAAAGAGGTCCTGAAAATTTTGCTACAGTTACTAATACTAACACTATTTCTATTTCTAATACTAATAGTTACCAATACTAAAACAATTTCCGACAGCAGTCAGGGCAATGTGTAAAATCTTCTGAAATTATTAGACCAAAGAAGAAAAGGAAAGATGGCAAGACACTGTATCTTAACAGTGGGATGCCAATTATCAATCTCTGTTAAAAAAACACAGCCATCTACCAGAGGTGTCTTTGCCTCCCCACTTGCACAAAGTGGCAATTCAATTAGAGGTCTCTTTCCTTCATGCTGCTAGAAATTTTAAACAAGTTCCACCTAAAAAGATTAATGATCTCCACTTTATTTCATTGAAGCCATCATTACACTTCTTTATTGCCACCTAAGTTATTATAAATTATGGCTCTTTCACAATTCTGTAACTTTCATCTTTGTGTGCTTTTAAGGTTCATCCCTAAGAAGGAGGTCTGCTGTAGAAAAAGGAATTCTCTTGATTATGTGAGATAGTTTAAAGAGATCTGTATTATATCAGGTGAGGTGTCAACAGAAATTTGCCATGGTATGTACTTCTAACGTCACCTGTAGCACACTAAATGCATTTGGCATTATTAGACCATTCTATTTTTCTTTCCTAGCTGAAAATTTTGTCATGGTTCCTTGGTTGCTCTGTTTCTCAATATTTGAGGAAGGAAGTTAGATCTGCCTACATGAGAGTATCATCAGCATTCAAGGTTAATGTGTGAGTCAGGAACAGTATAAAGTGAGGATCTAAACAGAAAAAAATTGAAAGAATAATAATTTGGTGGTTTCTGGGGATGTTCTGCTGTTGCACATACAAGCCTTCAGTCTATAACCACATCTTGTTTCCTTTATATTCTCTTTATCTAAAGATGGCTCCTTCAGATACAACTCCTAATCACAAAGTCTCTCGTTCATTGGTTACTTGAAGCTTTTGGGATTTACCAAAGCAATTATTCCTTTTTCTGTTTCTGGTCCTTTCTTTCTCCTATGCTGGTGTGATGCCAGGAGCCCCTATGACTGAGAAAAGATGGAAAGAAGGATATTTAAGATAAAACACTCCAGTATTAACTCTGTCACCCATTTTGCTAATCTGCCATGTGGAGTCTCTGTGAAGAACTCAGGGCAGGCAGAAAACCGGGGGTTGAACAGGACATCCATAGGGAAGTGATTCTTCCAATACACAGCTTGGAAAATGTGAGTTTCTTCAGTGCATTAAATCAGCAGAACAATTATTCACTTTTGTTGTAGCAGTTTTCTGCCAACTCAGTGCTCTGAAATGGCTCAGTCAAGGGCCAAGGGAGCTGAGGAGGGGGTTTGGCCAGAGGCAAGAGGTGACAAGAAGGCAGCCAGCAGTCAGATGGCCTTGGGGTGCTACAAGGCCCCAGGCTGCATTTCCTGCTGCTTTCACCTGCCACTGGCTTGCCAGGAGCTCAGATGGGGAGCAGGGCTATGTAAGGAAATGGGAACACACAGCTGCAGGAAAAGGAGAACAGCAGCACTCCAGTGGCCCTCTAAACTAGTTTAAACCCCTAGAGTGACTAGAGCCCTGCGTTTTTCAGTTCTGTTTCCAAAGGTGACATTCTTACATAGGATTAATTCCCTCAGATATATCAGTGAAGATATTTCAAAGGATTTATGGTCAGAGATCACTAAGCAATCTCACTGTTAACATCTAACCTGCCCACTCAAGCTTCCATCAAGCATGGAAAGGCCTGGCAAGAAATTAGCCAAACCTGTAATGTGAGGGGAACTGATAACAGAGACATAGTGAAGTTGAACTGCACACCTGCATTAACCAAAATATTGGGTTTCCCTTTGATCCTGTCAATAACTAAGGTGCTTTTGTACATCTGTAAAACATTTTTTCCCTTTTTCACCCCATAAAAATTCCGATTGAATCAAAGAGTCTGGGAGTTATCCCTTAGTGTGGTATACCAAATTTAAGTTACAGTTCTGCAAGGAAAAACACTCTGAGGAAGGAAAGGAAAGAAGAGAGAGAAGATACGGATTCTATTTAAAACAAAAAAAAATCTAACTGAAGATTTATTGACTTCGCTTTTGGTTTAAGCTCTCTAAATATCTTACTAATTAGTATGCAGTGTCACTCAGAGAGAAATCAGAAAATGAGAAAATCAAAGGCAGCAGAAAATCAGGATTTGCATTTCTCACACTACTTGTTGCAACTTTTCCAACTCTTTGTGTCCTACACCTTACAGAGGGGACTTGGTCATAAGACCTCAATTCTTGGAGGAGAAACCTGAGCCAGTTTGTGCCACATTGCGCTCTCAAGTGCACAAGTGCAGTGTCACCAGAACTGCGTGCAAGCACCTAAATGTTCTTTAGTTTATGGATAATGGATTACATTTTTTATGAACTTCCAAAATTTGCTTTTAAAATAGATGATTAAAATAACTAACAGTGGTTTTGCATAGCATAAAGGTATTTTCCTAAACTTGTCTAGGGAGTGTATAATGTATTTCATTGGTTGATAGAATAACTAACAACATTTTCTTCTGCAATTTGCAATTTCTGTTACACTAATAGAACGACATGAGCCCATTTCTTCAGCTAATTAAGTCACATATAAGTATTCTCATGTGTGTTAGTTGAAAACTGCATTAAGTAGCAAAAATGTCAGCACATTTCAAAAGTACTGTGTTCATATCTTACTAGAATTCAGCCTGCAATCACATTTATAATTCCTTTGACCCTATGTCCCTCAGTCGAGTCAATTTACAGCACTTTTATAAAACCTTCAAAATTGTACTTGATACAAAACTGTCTGCATGCAATAGTAGGAAGAATTTTAAAAAAAAAAAAGCTAGTAAGAACGAAAAAAGAGGAAAGGAAAAAAAACCAAACCAAACCAAACAAAACAGAAACAGAAAAACAGATAAGCCATGAAAAATATAACCCAAAACCACCCAGGTCATGAAGTCTAGAAATTAAGGTATTCAAACAGATGTGCTCTGATTTCTAAGTTAGTCAGTAGACTGGACCAAATTGTACCATTTATCCAAACCTTCCTAGTCATAAAGTCCTTGGAACATTATGCAACAACTTCTAACAGGAGAACATCTTTTGTAAAACACTAATAATTTCACAATCCCACGTGAAACTCTAGAACTGGCAAATGCCCCTGATTCACAAACAGGTAGGATTCCATTATTCCATTAGAGAGCATTCCCGGACACCCATTCAACAGTCACAGATTGAAGTTCCTGTAAAAGGAGCGAAGCAACTCCTCCTTTGCCCCAGAGGCCTCTGTCAGCACAGCCGCTGTCACAGAGCAGCTTCAGGGCTCGCTCGGATGAGCATCTCAGCTTGGTTCTTTTCTTTTTCTCGGGAGCTCTCCGGTATTTTCTCAGGTGGCTGCACAATGTGGTGTTTGTTGGGCGTTAGAGGCTGCTCTTGAATAAAGTGGTGCCATAGTGTCACCTGCTGGGAAGTTCTGCCCCTGCCTCTTCTTACAGGGCCAGCAAATGTTAAATAACTAAACGAAAATCGGTGTCTGTTTTTTTACCTTCTTTCTGATACTCCACGTTCTAGTCCACTTGAGTCTACTCCTATTGAAAGATTTTTTTTTTCTAAAAACCAGGCAATAGTTCAGAGTAGACCTGGACTTTTCTTCAGACTGTCATTCAGTATATATCTGGTGGGTGTTTGGTCTTAACTGTCTGATTTAAACTTACACTGAGTGAGCTGCTGTTCTTTTGATTCCATGCCAACATCTCAATGCAAGTTTCTCTTCCATATTTTACTGTCTTTTCCTTTATTTACTACAATGACACACATTTCCACCTATAAATATTTCCGTGTCCTCTTAGGGACTCTAATGATTTTAAAAAGGAGTTTCCAACAGTCGATTCTGTCATTACCAATCAGTTTTTGCAAGGATGTCCCTAGCTGGTGCAGTGGGATCAGGGAGCATAAAGTTGTGGCTTTGAAATTTAAAAAAATTTATTTGACTCAATACAGGTGAAATTACACAACTGGAATTTTGGTTTTCTTTAAATCACTTTTTGATTAGAAGTGATAGGAAAGTATCTTACCTAATTAGCTGCACTAGAGGTAGAACAACAGCTAAAACCTTTGTCTCTAATTACTTAATCAGCGTTATAATGGAGGAATTCATTCATGGCTGTTGAGAGTTTGGGTTTGTTTTTTTTTTATGATGTCCCAAAGGAAACATTATCATTTCCTAATACCATTTTTCCTCAAGTGGCACTCACCCCAGTAGCCAGAGGGAAGAATGTTTCAGTGGTTTGAGGAATGGGGAGGGAGAGAAGAGTACAAGGAACATTTTCTTGCTCTTTGACACTGTGACTGGGAGGTGACTCTGGATGGCTGCACCCTGTCCATGCACGGCTTCTTGTCCTGCTCACACAAAGTGGTGGCTCAGGACTTGTGCGTGCAGCTCTACTCAGCAACCACTGAATTCTCAACAAATACTGTGATTTGTATCTATAAAACTTCTATAATGTGCTGTCAAACACATAACACACCATTTGGGGGGTTTTATGTTATTCCCAACTACAGCTACACTTGGTATTTATTCCCACCAGCCTTTTAAAGGTCAAAAACTCAACTGGATCATTTGCAATATAATCTGTTTTGCCAACTGAAAAAGTTATAGTAATGCAAAGTATAAATAGCAGCTAATCACAAAAGTTTACCCTTTAGCACAGAGTGGCATTTTGGTGTTTTTAAATATTTATAGTGTGTGATTAACTCGAAATGTTAAATGGCAAAAAAAAGTTCCTTAAAACATTACCCCCCCAAAAAAACCAATAAATCTGAGATAAACAGGACCTAGCCAAAGAAACTGTCTTGCTAAGAATCATTGAATGAGAATTGAGTTTCTCCTCTTCTAAAATTTATTATCTTTTGTTCTGCTAGCCATAAATTTGCATTAAATGTGCAATTTCCTGATTAAAATAGCAATTCTTCCAGAATAATCTTTTTCTATACTTTGAATTCACTATTTTTTAAATATTCCAAAAGTGAGTTTTTATCCTGTCACATAAGAAGACAGAGAAGAGAGGGTCAGTAAAACCAAACAAGGCTGTGCAACCTCTGCATGAAAAAAGAACAGAACTTTACTTAGTTTCATAATGGTATTTTTTCTTTAGAAACACCTTAATTTCTAGGGTTAGGAAAAGTAGTAAGTGGGTCACTTAGACCCCTAACTTTTCAATGAGCTCTAACTATTTTAAGTATTTTTGTGATTACATAGAACTGGCATTTATGGCAGACCTAAACTAGCCACAAAATGGGCTTTCAAAAGAAAGTATTGTTCATCTTCACATGAGTAGCAAGAGCTGGACCAGTGGTCTGCAAAAGGAAAGAGTGGTGAAATACCATCATCTGCAGAAGACCAAAATGAGCCCAACCTCCAAGCTAAAAGTTAGCAATGCTATTCATGCATAGTGCCCCTCCCTGATAAATCAGTGAACCAAAATCAAAGTTACATCACTTATGTTTTTGAGTTTTTTCATTTTATATTTAACGTGCTTAAAGCTGTATTCTGTATTAACTTCACCCTCCTTGGCTGCTCCAAATGGCTCCTTAGGAAATTGTATTTCGTAAACAAAACAAATCTCTTTAACTTAGGGCTCCCTTACAGTGCCACAGGACATCTTGCTTGCTTTAAAATAAAAAGTCTAAGAACAGAGGGCATTTAAAGCAATCAGTGTCTGATAAAGTAATTTTGACCAAATAGTAGTAAGTGAAGCACAATTAAATCATGTGTAGCAAAAGTTTTAGCACATTTATTATGCACAGTACAAATTTTCCTCATCAGACACTTGAAATAAAATTATCAAATGTTTCTTTAATAGTAACATAAGAAAAGATGATCACAGACTATGTGACAGTTTCACTTCATATTTTTACAAAATAGCTCATTGTGACGCTGTAAAGAGGAGTCTGAGGCATCGTTATCTTAAGAGATAAACATAACGAGGGGAAGAGGAGCCTTGGTTAACTCCTATGTTCTCAGTCACAAAACTTTTATGCCTTACTCTTTAGATGCATTGGGGAAAAACCCATTATTTTAATGCTTAGAATTCTGCTTCTAGCCAAGACTACCTTCTCCACCCTGACTCTAATATTGGGTAGTTAATGCAAGGCAGAAAATGACTATCAAGTCTTACTCCTGTCATGAGGTATATTCATATATTCAGCTGCAAGACAGCAACATACAGAGCTGAGCTATTTCCTTATGAACAGCCCAATACTGCTGGAGTCCACAAGATGGAGCAGAACTTATCTCTAGCAGCCTTTAACAAAAGTAGCTTAAAGCCTATACTTAGCTCATCTGAATCATGGGTGAATAAGAGGCTGCTGATCTCTGAATTCTCAACAAAAACATAAGAGCTTCCGTGTGCTTTGTGTAACACAAATTGTTAAATTTTCAGTGTCTAAGAAGCCAAGAAGACAGAATCGATCATAAAGTAGCTTATATTAGGGAAAAAAAAATTATATAGACCTGAAGATTTATATTGCTGCAAGATTAAGGAAATTGACCTTCAACTCTCCTATTCTATCCTACTTCTCCTATTTCTTAAAAAAAAAAAAAAAACAAACACACTCAACACCCAAAATATTTTCCTCTATGTAGCACAAAAAGCTTATACGCAGCATCTGCCACCTCGTGACTCAACGAGTGACATATCTCAAGCACATGCAGCTGCTGGATGGAAAAACAGTTAACAAGCCATACATCTGTAGGCTACATCAATATTTGAGGCGCACAGCAAGATCAAATTTTCATAGCAGGGTAATTTCAGTTCCCCTTCATGATAGCTCTTTCTCTCAAAGCCGGCCCATACACATTAATGAAGTGGCTTTACTGAGTAGTTGTGTTTTGATGTCAGTGACGAGGACAAGCCCCTTTCACAGCAGTGCACCTGTCATACCAATCCTCCGCTTTCAGTCACAACGACTTGATTCACAGGCAGAGTAATAGAGACCTCGTTAAGCTGTCACAACTTAACCGTGTAAATCTGAGACGTCAAAACACATTCATTTTTTTATTGAAAACTATGTCTGGGGACACAGATAGCAGTAAAAACCCGTACTTTTTGTTCCTTTCCTAAGCTGTTCAAAGGTAAACTCTTTCTTCATCTTCCACGCCCATTAACTCTGAACACCAAGCGAAGCGCTCTGTCCTGCCCAGGCCTGTCTTACAGCCCTGCCTCTGTGTGCAGGTGCTTCACGCTGCCTCCGGGATCTGCCCTAGTTCCCGGGGCCTGCCCGCGTTCCTGGTTCCTCCCCTCACCCGGTTCCTGCCCCATTCCCCGGAGCCCTCCCGGTTCCTGCCCCATTCCCCGGAGCCCTCCCGGTTCCCACCCCTCACCCGGGGCGGGGGCGGCTCCCGAGCCCCGGGCCGCGGTCATGTGACCCGTCCAAGATGGCTGCCGGGGAGCCCCGCGCCGCGCCCGCCGCGGGAAAGGAGGAAGACTTTGAGATTATTGACAAAAAGCAGATCCCTGACGCGGCCGAGCTGAGGAACGAGGAGAAGGCGAAACCGGAGGAAGCGCGGTGGTCTGCTCCGATCTTGTCGCTGGCCAGGAAAGCCTCGGAGAACTTGGCGCTGAGCTATGGCAGCGCCCTGAAGTCCGCGTCCCTGGTGGGGTTGGTGTCCAAGCCCGGCAGCAGTGACAGCCCGGCAAAGACAAGTACGGCTCCGCTTCTTTAGTAAACTCGCTTTTGTGGTGCGCAAATGAGTTCGCTCCCGTAAGTGCTGCTGGGTCGTGTCAGTGGTGCGTGGGTGTTACTTTGAATTTCTTTTTTTAAGATGCTGCAGTTTTGTATTCAAGTAAAATTAAACAAGCGACACAGATGTAGAACTTTAGAAATGCATTATAACCAGAAGAAACCTAAACTCTTATATTCGGAGAAATTTGCTTTTGTTTTATTTGCCGACTTTTCTCATTCTCCTTAAAGCTCCAGCAGCCTGGCTGCACTGAGGGATTTCTCAAAATTCCACATCCTCCCTCGAGTGCTGCTGGTTCCGGGAAGGAATCTCTGTACCTTTCATGTCAGAGACTAGACAAGCAAACTGAGATACAGATTTGTTATGTTACTTTTTAACTACACTAAAAGTGCCTTCAGCTTAACCACAGCTTGCTTTGTTCAACATTGGCATTTGTGGATCCAGCAGCCCTACAGATTTGTGGAACAGGTCTCTTAGAACTGAATTTAAATGGCTTTAGTTGAATCATATGGAAAATAAATCTCAGCAGTATTCATAATGTGGGGAAAAAAAGGCAAAAACATTCAAATGCAGCAGGAATTGGGCCTGGAGCCTTGTACTCCAGAGTCTCAGACTGGTGTTTAATTGTTTTGGAGCACTAGAGCTCAGCTTTGCTCTGTTTGGTGCTGATCTTTTTGTTTTTAATGGTACTGAGTATTCAGAGGGAAGTTACATGGAGCTGGGTTGTGACAGCATGGAGTAATCCTACTGCTGATGGACGACTTCTTTTTTTTTTTGTGAAAATTCCTCAGTGTTGCAGACTCAGAGTTGGAGATTAATTGTCCTGAAAAAATAGACTCTTTTCTTTTCCTGCATCTCAAAGTGTCACACCAAACTTTTCACAGGTTTGTTTCCTAAATGTCCATCTTGTGCACCTGGGATCTAACCTGCAAAATGCAGAATATCCCAGTTTCTTTGTTTGCTTCTGGAATAATGCTATGGATAGGTGTAATTGAAAACAACACACAGCATTTGGCAAGGGGCAGAGAATAAAATATTCTCTTACCTGAAATGAAGCTCCCACATTTAATGGAACTTTTACCATAATCTTTCAGCTTCTTCCTTGTAAAGTAAGGGAGCACACCACGACCTTCCCACATTGTTCAAAGGATTTGGATAATGTGTTGATGAGTTTTATGGAAAATTCTGTATGAAAAATCAGTTCATAACTTGTACATGAAATGTGAACAGGCACTAAGGCACCTGTTCTACATGTTCAATATTATTTACCTTTGACCAAGCACTTAAATATAATTTAAAGCAGGTATGTTTAAGAAATAAGCCAAGGCCTGCAAGACCACTTGTGGAAAACTTGGAGCTTGTTGCCTGCTGTAATCTTTTTCCAGAGATTTTACAACCTCTATCTGCTACTTCAGATCTGTTGATCAGGTGTTCTAAACACATAAACGCCATCCTAAAACCAGTGTCTGCCACTGAGGAAATTGTGTCCTGCCTTGCAGAGAAGCCAGAAGCTTCAAATCTAAAGAAAACGGATCGAGAAAGACTTGCAGTCCCAAAGACCAAGGAATGGAGAACTGTGAGCTTTCCTTTGTGCTTCAGTGTTTTCTGACTTCAAAGTGTGCTGAATAATTACAGTAAACAAGGCATGTGGCTTCAAAAAGATGTTGAAACAAATCTCTTGAGTTTAATAAGACACAAAACTGTGTGACTGCATTCTTAAAGATTGCAGCATCACATCTGTGATCTTTTGCACTGGGGTAACCTGAGTCCTAATCTTTAAAGCTTGGCTTTGGTAGTGTGTCTAATACCTGTTTATTTTGCATGTACCAACCTGCGCAGTTTTGCAAAAGATGTACTTGACTGTGTAAATTTGCAACAGTCTAAAAAATATTGTTCAAGTAATTATTTAACTTAATGCAAACTGATATTAAGACACGTCTTAGTTTAAAATTGTGTTCATAAAGAGCATTTCATTCATGGTATTAAGTCTTGTGGGTAGTATGTGTATCTTGAGCGAGGTGTAGAGGCAAAGTAGTCCTGGTAAGTAAAAATTCAAATTCAAAAAACCATCAAAATGGTTGACATTGCTTTGAAACACCCCAGAAAACCCACTGGTTTTCTGTTTGTGCAGCTTTTTGTCCTGTTCCTAATGTGTAACCTGACAATATTGAGATCAAAATTCTAAATATTATGGTGCTTTTAATCCTCAGCCTCATGTCAAAACATTATATACAGTTTTGAGGCATCCATTGGCTATAGACAATATACAGTATACTCCGTCTATATATATATGTATATCTATAATATAATGTATATTGATTATATAATATTGTATATATACAATGAACTATAGAGTAGCATGCAGAGATGACAGCATTTTGTGTATTGTGTATTTGTAACCATGTATTGTGGTTATTAAGGTCAGTTAGATTAGAATGACTCTGTTTTCCCTCTTCTAACACAGGGAGGAGTTTTGCTCATTTTTAACGCTAAATTAACATTGTGTGCACAAAAAGGAAAACACCGGAGAGATTTCAGCACTATCTTAAAAACATTGTTAACCATCTTGAGTGTGACTGACACAGGGCTGGGGCTTCTGCCACTGCTTTTTCTGCAGAGTGTGGCTGTGTGTGACCCACACGTGACAGCAAGACTGCTGAAGACATTGAAACAGCAGTGGCTTAAAACGTGATTTTGGTGGCCACTGGGCTGTGGTTGGCAGCTCCTGTCAGGGCCTGTAGGTGCCTTAAGAAGCAAGGGAGCTGGTCCTGGTCTTGGTCCTGGTCCCACTCCCTCTGTTGTCCCGAAACAGGTTCTTTCACTTGGTCTGCAAGAGGTCAATCCATGCACAGAGTGGGGAGATTTGATTTATTTATGGTTTTGCACAGAAAGGGGTCTGGGTGGCAAATCCACAAAGGCAGCATTTGTGGATTTTTCACTGTTTTAGGCATGAGGCATTAATGTTCAAAGGCATTAATGTTCATTGGCTACAAATTCCCTAGTTCTCTTATTGTTTACTATTCTATCTTGTGTTGGTCAATGATATCCTCACTTCCCATGCTCATTAGTCTGCATGCTCAGTCTATCTGTTCTTTTGGGTCAGTGAGTTTCTTGGGTCGCTGGTCACAATCTGCCCCTGCCAGAATTACCTTTTACCCAGTCAGAGCTGATTGAACATAGTTGCTGCATTAGCTTTATGAGTTTCTTCCTTATATATTGGAGGTTCTGCCAAATGTCATAAAATCATAGATTATGCTGGGTTGGAAGGGACCCACCAGGATCATTGAGTCCAACTCCTCGCCCTGTACAGGACCATCCCCAAGAGTCACACCACGTGTCTGAAAGTGTTGTACAAATAAATGCTCCTTGAGCTCTGTCAGGCTTGGTGCTATTACCACTTCCATGAGGAGCCCATTCCAGCGCCCAGCCACCCTCTGGGTGAGGAACCTTTTCCTGATCACAACCTAAACCTCCCCTGACTCAGCTTCAGGCCGTCCTTGCGGCGCATAAATTCNGTTTTAGGCATGAGGCATTAATGTTCAAAGGCATTAATGTTCATTGGCTACAAATTCCCTAGTTCTCTTATTGTTTACTATTCTATCTTGTGTTGGTCAATGATATCCTCACTTCCCATGCTCATTAGTCTGCATGCTCAGTCTATCTGTTCTTTTGGGTCAGTGAGTTTCTTGGGTCGCTGGTCACAATCTGCCCCTGCCAGAATTACCTTTTACCCAGTCAGAGCTGATTGAACATAGTTGCTGCATTAGCTTTATGAGTTTCTTCCTTATATATTGGAGGTTCTGCCAAATGTCATAAAATCATAGATTATGCTGGGTTGGAAGGGACCCACCAGGATCATTGAGTCCAACTCCTCGCCCTGTACAGGACCATCCCCAAGAGTCACACCACGTGTCTGAAAGTGTTGTACAAATAAATGCTCCTTGAGCTCTGTCAGGCTTGGTGCTATTACCACTTCCATGAGGAGCCCATTCCAGCGCCCAGCCACCCTCTGGGTGAGGAACCTTTTCCTGATCACAACCTAAACCTCCCCTGACTCAGCTTCAGGCCGTCCTTGCGGCGCATAAATTCTGCATCCTTTGAATCCGCTATCGGTGCTACATTCTTTTAGTAACCTCCCCTAGGCCTGAGGTCACTGAAGCGTGTCCAGCCCTAAACCTTAACAAGGCAATTCTACCGACCAGTGATTCTCTGTAACACCTGGGTGTCACAGCTTGTTAGCTGGTGCTTCACGGGTTAAATCACCCTTATTGTTGTTTAGGCTTGAAATTGCACAAAGATCGAAAAACATCCTTTCTTAAGTAAATCTGTACACGTTACACGTTTTGCAACACGCCCCGGCCGGGCCGAGCCCGCCCCGCGCCCCTCACACTGCTCTAAGATGGCGGCCGGCCNCATGAGGAGCCCATTCCAGCGCCCAGCCACCCTCTGGGTGAGGAACCTTTTCC
This sequence comes from Leptocoma aspasia, assembly GCA_013399835.1. NCBI lineage: Eukaryota > Metazoa > Chordata > Aves > Passeriformes > Nectariniidae > Leptocoma > Leptocoma aspasia. The sequence continues at coordinate 318,881 of VXAX01007849.1, read as the reverse complement.
TGATCACAACCTAAACCTCCCCTGACTCAGCTTCAGGCCGTCCTTGCGGCGCATAAATTCTGCATCCTTTGAATCCGCTATCGGTGCTACATTCTTTTAGTAACCTCCCCTAGGCCTGAGGTCACTGAAGCGTNGGGGCCCCGCGGGCCGGGGCTGGGGCCGTGTCCCCCCCCGGGGGCAGGGGTGGCGCTGAGGGGGGGGGGTTTACCCAGCTGGCCACCGCAGCAGGATGGAGGCCCAGCGGGGACACCGCGGCGAGGGGTCTTTAAAAGCTGCGCAGCGTCTCCGTGCAGATTCTCCCCAGGTACTCGGCACTGGGGAAGCCGCACCTCGAGTGCTGTGATCAGTTCGGGGCCCCTCAACTCAGGAAGGGCACTGAGGGGCTGCAGCGGGCCCAGAGAAGGGCAGCAAAGCTGGGGGACGTTCTGGAGCACAAATCCTATGAGGAGCGCCTGAGAGAGCAGGAGGTGTTTAGTCTGGAGAAAAGGACGCTCAGGGGTGGCATTATCACTCTCTACAAGTCCCTGACAGGAGGCTGTAGCCAGGTGGGGGTCGGTCTCTTCTCCCAGGCAACCAGTGATTAAGCCAACAGGATATAATCTTATGCTGCACCAGGCAAAGTTTAGGATGGACATTAGGAAATATTTATTCACAGAAAGGTGATTAATTATACATTGGAAGGGGCAGCCCAGGGAGGTGGTTGAGTCACTGTCCCCAGAGCTGTTTAAAGAAAAACTGGATCTGGTACTCAGTGCCCTGGCCTAGTTTAATCATACATTGGACTTGATGATCTCAGAGGTCTTTTCCAGCCTATTTATTCTGGGATTGTAAAGCAGCTTTCCTTTCCCCACCCATGTGCCCCCAGGTACACGGTGTCACACCATGGAGGAGCGTGCCAACCTCATGAACATGATGAAGCTCAGCATCAAAATCCTCATCCAGTCAGCCCTGAGCCTGGGCCGGACCCTGGACTCTGACTTCCCACCACTGCAGCAGTTCTTCGTGGTGCTGGAGCACTGCCTCAAGCACGGGCTCAAAGGTGAGCACGGGCTGCCAGGCTGAGGAGAGGCAGGTCAAGGAGTCTCTGTCATGTCCTACTATGGCTCCAGCTTGACTTCTGAATTATTAATTCTGTAAACATACAATGCTAATCAGTAATACAGATATAACTATGTGGTTACCCTTATACACCCTGTATTTTGTGCTTCCTAAACTGTCAGAGTATTTTTAATGCCCCCTTTCCGCAGACATATTATAAGCTGATAAGACAAAGTAACAAAGTAAATTTTGTCTAAAATTCTGGAGTTGGAAGCCTATCATTTTTCCTTACAAATCTTTCTGTATGCTCCCTTTAGTGAAGAAGACTTTTATTGGACAGAACAAATCGTTTTTTGGTCCTTTGGAGCTAGTGGAAAAACTTTGTCCTGAAGCATCAGATATAGCAACTAGTGTTAAAAATCTGCCAGAGTTGAAGTAAGTTAATTTTTGGGGATGATGCATTTTGCTCATACTGCTGGGAAAAGGGATCTTTCGTGTAGTCTTTTGGCTTCCTTAACAAGCTCTTGTTCCCAGAGAAAAAAAAATAGGGTGTGTAGGAGGCATTGACTTCTCCAAGAGATAAGGAGGATATCTCAAAATATTCAGAGTTTCTGACTCAAACAACGCTGTCAGATTGAAAACACATTTGGAAACTTTTATAACCTTGCTAAAAATAACTGAAGTATTCACAGGTATTTTTTCCTCTTCTTTCCCGCACTTTCATGATTTTATGTCATTTTGTGTGTGTGCTGATAGTATTTGGTTTGAGTAATTTGGGATGATTGAAATAGACTTGATTTTAATACTAGGATGTATTAATGGTTGGGTTATGGTGGTAGTTGATATATTGAAAAATATATTGGTTTTCATAGTAAGAAGACTTTACAATATACTTTCACTGAGGAATGGAATATACTTAAATGTTCTTTTGTTCTGACAACAGTTCATTTCCCCAGAGATTTGTTGTTGTTTTTTAGTAAATAATATCCTTCACCTCACTTTGTAAAGTAAGAAATTTGAATTGCAAAAATCTAGTTAATAAAACACCTTGGTTTTACCAAAACATGCAACTTTTCATTTTAGGACTGCTGTGGGCAGAGGGAGGGCTTGGCTTTATCTAGCGCTCATGCAAAAGAAACTGGCAGATTATCTCAAAGTACTCCTGGACCATAAGCATCTGTTAAGGTAACAGCACAGACATGTATTCCTGAATATTCCTGAATCACTGACACCTCCTGTGGCTCCAGGGACAGTCATTAATTGACCAGTTTAAGCTTGTTCTTGCAGCCTGCAGAGGAGCAAGTGGTTAATTGTTTTTGCAGTGAATCTACAAAGGAACTTGCAGAGTATTTTCTGAGAGAGTTCTAAATCTTCTGCCTTATGCAATAAATGAGTGAGAACTCAGCTGAGTTTTGTAAAGGCTGCATTATTGTTTGTATGATTTCAGTGATGGAAGTGCCATTATAATTGATGTGAAGTGATGCCTTTTACTGTTTGTTCCAGTGAATTTTATGAACCTGATGCACTGATGATGGAGGAGGAAGGAGCAGTTATTGTGGGTCTGCTGGTTGGACTGAATGTTATTGATGCAAACCTCTGCTTGAAAGGAGAAGACTTGGATTCCCAGGTGAAGATTAAAGCTTAAATAGGATCAGTTGGTATAAGATTCCAGTAGAATTAAGTACATCTATAAATACTTTATTGAGATGGGTCCAGATTTCTTTACAGCATGGCCTGTGTTGAAGCTTGTTGTGTTTCCCTCAGTGAATTAAAAGAAAATGCATAAGTAGCAGTTTATGGAAATACTGTCTAAACTAATAACTGCAAGGAAACTGTTCACATATAATATGGTTAATGCTTTTATGACAAATGCTAGCTTGTATGTTTGCATCAGCTAGGAAGAATATAGGTATTATTTGTCTCTCTAAATCTAAACTTCAGATTTTTATCATTTACCAAATATACAGTATTGCCTTATTCTACACATAATTGCACTGTGAAGGTGTGTTAATATTTTAAATATATTTTTCAGGTTGGAGTGATTGATTTTTCCTTGTACCTTAAGGAAACACAGGACAGTGATGGCAAACAGTATGTATGGTGAATTAATAATTCTAAATCATTACAGTTTTTGTAGAACAAACCTGTCAGACAGTCTGTGGGAGGATGGGAGTGCTGGAGATCTCAAACTATTAATCATCCAAAAAGGAGGACCTAAACCAGATTTTGTTACCTAAACAAAAGTAATATCTTTCAGAGACTGAATTTGTGGTAGTTCTAACAACAATTTGGAGAGTTTGAGTCTTGAGCTGGGACCAAATTAGAAGTATACAAAATAATAGATTGTGGTTTTATTTGGCTTTAGAAGAGATGATTTGCCAAGTCACCCACTGCCAACTCACTGCTTTGTTTCTAAGCACAGTTTCAGAAACCCTCTCAACTAAGTAGTTGTCTTTGAGGGAGAGATCAGTTATGGAGGAAAAAATGTAATCTTAAGTGAAATATTAGATTTCAGACTGCAGTTAGAGCACAGATGAGGTCTTCTAAGACCTGTAGCAAATGAAGGGATCTTCATATTTTATGTGCTTCTGTCACTTCAGAGCACTTCACTGTGGAGCTGCTGAGAAACAGCCAAGCAGCTCCTTCACCTCCCTGGTGCTTCTGATCCAGCTCAGACACAAGTATTTTTATAAGGAAAGGATAAAAGATTTTAGCTCTGTTTGCAGGCCTATGCTGAAAGCCCTAATACAGAATAGCACTGTAGAATGAAGGAGTTTCTTCTCAATCAATAAATTCTCACTTTTACAACTAGAGATGGAGGGATTACAGCTGTCCTTGACCAGAAGCATTATGTGGAAGAACTGAACCGACATCTAAGGTGGGGTTTTCATCTATTCTCATATACAAACATTTGTCCTGTTTAGCTTTTCCAGCATTGCTTTGAATGTCTCTGCTGCCACTCTTGTAGATTGTTGTTTGATACTGAAATGCCTTTTCTGATTATTTCCCAAAAGTAATTTCATTTTGTAGTCCTACTCTTCTTCAGGTACATGCAATGCGAAAAGCAAGTGTGTGTAATAGTTTACTTTTTTGAGAGTGATTAACAGAACATTTGGAACTGTTTTTTTCAAGAGAAACTATTACAAGTGCATCTGGAAATTCATTCCTTAGAGGAAGAGTCTCTACTCTTCCCCCATAGGTTGCTCAGTGGGAGGAGCAGGCCTCCCTTACCCTCTTGAGAAGAGGTGTTACAACTGCAAAAGCTAAGCCAGAACGAGTCTGCCAGCAGAAGGATATGGTCCTCTCAGTGCTTGAGAGGGACAGTTGTTCTTCCTCACAGTTTTTCCCCAGCTCACCAAAGTACTTCATTGTTAAAAAATGCAAGATGGTAAAAATAGTGTTGAGGACAGGAGTAAAAGTTTAACATTGACACTTCATTTATTGTTTTTATGCATCTCTCTTCCTTGCTGCAGTTGCACGGTTGCAGATCTTCAGAACAAAATAGACTGTTTAGAAAAGACCAATTCAAAACTCCAGGAAGAGGTTTGTATCTGCTCTGTTAAATATTTCTCACAGCTCTTTTCCATCAAAGACAAAACTCCTAAGACTGTACCTTACACCTAAAATATTTGAGTAGATACTGGTGAGCTGTGGAGACTGGACAGACTGGCATGGGTTGGCATGGGTTGGTGCGACTTCTAGCTCATACCACAGATCCAGGGTGGATTTTAGCCTTTTACACTATGGTGCATTTCTTCGCTCAGTTAATATTTAAAAATAATTGACAAGGGTGTGAAGCAGAAGTTGGTGAACAGTTGGTGGGTACATTAATTTTGGCTGACAAGTGGGTATGGCTGTGGAAGGGTCAGGCAGCTCCTGGGGAGAGCAAAAGGGGAAGTGAGCAACACAGCTTCTGCAGAGACTGAGCTACTGACTTCAGAATTGCTCCAGATGCTGCATGATTGCACAGTGATTAAATATAGATCTGTTCTCTTCAAACAGCTTGCAGCAGCTACCGACCGAATTGGGTCCCTTCAGGAAGAGCAGCAGCAGCTAAAACAACAGAATGAATTAATTCGTGAACGGAGTGAAAAAAGTGTAGAGGTGGGACACCTATTTAGAGATTATGAGGATCCTTAAAATAAGTGATCTCTTTTGATCAGCTGTAGTGAGTTCTCTCGAGCCCCCTGTGCACTGGAATGCTGAGCACAGCTGAGCACGTTGCTATGCAGGTCACTGGGTTTGGGTGTTGTATGCTTAGGCATTAGATTTTACTGTTCTTTACCACACACCCAAAAATACACTTGCAGAAGGAAGAACGAATTCAAAGTATTAGAAGTATTAAAGTAAAAAGTGTGAAGTATTGAAGTATTTTTATCATTACTGTATGTTTGAAATTTCAGCTTATTAATGTTTGCCAGCTCACTGATTGTAAAACAACAGGATTTTACTTTAAATAGCTCATTGAAATACTATGTTACACATGAGATTTAAAGGGATACTTTAAATACTTTGTGATCTTATGTAGCTGATGTTTCTTGTAGGTAACAAAAGAGGATACAAAAGTAGAATTGGATACTTACAAGCAGTCACGCCAGGGTCTTGACGAAATGTACAGTGATGTTTGGAAACAGTTGAAAGAAGAAAAAAAAATCAGGCTGGTAAGGAAACTTAACTGTAGAAAGTGAAGTGAAAGACAGGGGATTCAGCCTATGGTAACATTACAAATACAAGATGACAGCTGTGCACCTTTTTCAGCTGTTCAGAATTCATAGAGCAATTGCAAGCAAGATGCTGGGCATTGGTCATTAACAGCTTCTGTAAGGTACTGGAAATTGGGCCTTTTGGAATGTTGGAAATAAAAGGCCTCTTTTTAAGAAACCACTGGCATTATTATAGCAGAGACACAGTTCCTGTATGGGGTTATGTGGGTTTTATCCCTGACCTATGGCTACGTAGCAGTAACTAGGAAATCTCTTTGTAAGGAACTAGAGAAAGAGTTGGAGCTACAAATTGGAATGAAAACAGAAATGGAAATTGCCATGAAACTTCTGGAAAAAGATACTCATGAAAAACAAGACACTTTAGTTGCCCTTCGCCAACAGTTAGAAGAAGTGAAGGCCATTAATTTGCAGATGTTTCACAAATCCCAGGTATGTACAGGGGGCTGGGGATGGTTTTGTGGGGTTTCTCTTGTTTGGGTGGGTTGTGGTTTTACATTGGTTTTTTCAGTTGAACAAAACTGTATGATAGGCATTTCTACGAGGAAGCCATGGTGTAGCAGTGCTCACACAAAATATGCAGAGCTTGTTTCCATTAATGAAACAAAAGTTTAACTAGCCTCTCCATGCATGAAGAAAGAGTTCAGCAAGCCTTCCTCTCCCACACCTGGTGCCAGAAATCCAGAGGGGATTTCTCTCAATTGTTATGGCCTATTTCATGATGCCTGTTCAGGCTTTACCCAGGTCTTTGCCTCCTTCCCAGAAACTTGCAGGTCAGCAAAACCCCAGTGCTGAGGTGTGCCTTTGCTTTTGAAAGCAGTATTTATTTGGGTTGGTTTTTTTTTTTTTTTTTGCTTCCTGGTTGCATGCCCACTGAGTGCAGTTGTTACATTCAAATCATCATTGGTATTCTTATCCTGTCAAATTAATCTGGTTTTATTTCTTCAGGTTTTTTCTGAAGAGAACATTTTTGGCTTGTTTCATAGGTCAAAACGTTGTTAAGGTGGTTTGGGTTTTTTCAACACACCAGGTTGTAACAAAACAATTGGAGCAATGTCTGCTCTGGCATTATCAGCATTTTGTTTACACATTCCAGTGAGACCCAGGCATGGCCTTTAGCAAGCTGAACATTCTTTATCTGTGGCAGACTTTAAACACTGTTCACTATTTCCTACAGAATGCAGAGTGTTCATTACAACAGAAAACAGAAGCAATATCCTCTTTTGAAGGAAAAACAACTGAGATGATGTCCTCTATGAAACAAATGGAAGAGAGGTAATAATTGCAAGGTCAGAAAGTCAACACAGAAGTCAGTAGAAAGTTTCTAATATAAACCTTTACAGGATGACTTTCCATATGCCCTGTAGACATTTGGGCCTGTGTGCCAGCATGAGCTTTTTTACTTTCTTCTCTTCATCCCTCTGTGCTTGCTGTTCTCCCAGGCAAACATGCCCATAACTGACCCCCTGGAAAACTATAGCTCTTTCCATAAGCAGGCTGTTGAAAAACATGATAACTTCACTTTAAGAACAGATGTGACTTTGCTTTTGAGTTTTTTCAGAAACAACTGCTTTTGAAAGTAATTTTTTTTCTCCACTAGCATTTTCAGTTCAAGCTTTTATAAGGATCCCTGTGTAACTCTAAAAGAAGAGGGTGAGAGGGTGCAGGGAAGGAGTGAATTGGAAACCAATGTCTGTGTTCCTTCCTGTGTAGGCTGCAGCAGGCAGAGAAGGCCAGGCAGGCGGCAGAGGAACGGTGCAATAAGATGAAGCAGGAGCTGGCTGGGAGGCTCGACTCGTGTCGGCAGCAGATGGCCCAGCTGGACAGCAAATGGTATTTAATCTGAGCAGGTGTTCTCCTTCCCTTTGCCATTTCTTTAAGAAGTGTTTACTACTCCTTTTATACTCAGGTCTAAGGAAGGGGTGAGTTTGAAATTCTGTTGGCTTCAGCATTGACAGTCGTATGCAGGACCCAGGGAAGCACAGCACTTCTGTACAGTGCACAGTTAGCATGAGCATTTTAACATGTGCCCTCCAGAACGTCTAATTTACAGCACGGAGTGGCAGCAAAAAATCTGCCCATTCCAACTAGCAATGGAACTTTCAATTGCTTTTTTTTAATAAATCAGGAGATAGGTGTGGTTATGCTTGTAGGCTGAGCATAGAACTGACTGTCATCCAAAGGGACTGGGATTTTTGAAGGGACTTGTGGGTGTTTTCTTAGGGAATGTTAAGCCTCTAAAGATTTCTAATACCATAGAAAAATCTTCTTTCACTGTTCAGGCTGCAGGATAGAGTGTCCCTTTTTAACACAACAGTTTAAACACAGGTAGTGAAATATTAACTCGTGGGGATTGGTTTCTTTGGGGGTCTTTCTTTTGGTTGGTTGTTTTTCTTCTAGCCCTTCATTGCTGTTTGTTTTCTGTGACCTGAGAATGTTAACATATGTTAAATGTTAACAGTGTTAACATTTTTGACGTCTGCTGCCTGTTCTTTCCTTTCCCAGAACACCACTCTAGTTTTGCCCTCTTTTGGACAAGATTTCTACTTCTCACACTGTTGCTATCCCTTAGGTGCTATAGGATATTCTTCTGCTATAGGGTTTTTTTAGAATGAATTCTTTTTAAATAGCTCAACTCTGGAAAAGGAGTTAAAATCTGAAAAGGAACAGAGACAAACTTTGCAAAAAGAACTGCACCAAGAGAAGGATGCAACCACTCTGCTTAAAACAGAATTGCAACAGATGGAAGGACTGAAAAAGGTATGCACAGTTTCAAGCATTCAGAACAACTGAATGTGATTTATTTTTTAAGCATGAACATTCTTGTTAACATGAAGAGGATTTGCTGCCACAGGACACAATTGTGCACCTGTACCTGTCTGTGTGCTCCTGTTTTGGCACAGGACTGCTATTTTCTAGCTATGTTGAAGGATGTTCAAAGCCTGAAAATCTTCCTTTTCTTGGTAAATATAGTTAAATGATTCCATTGTTTGTGCAAAACCTGTGGGTAGTTCCCCCATGTAATTTTAAAAATCAAGCTGTAGAAATAGGGGGATTTGCAAAGGAGCTGGTTCTTGCGAACTGCTTGGGTAGTTTGGGTAGACTGATTGAGGTTATAAGTTAAGCAGTGCACAAAAAACTTGATTTTGTTCTTGATTTTATAGGAACTGAGAAAACTGCAAGATGAGAAGCAGCAGCTGAAGAAGGTCCATGAGGAGCAGGAGCAAGCTCTTCAAGAAATGGGACTTCATCTCAGCCAGTAAGTTCTAGGGAACAGAACTCCTGTAAGTGACGTAAGCTGGAGTATCAGACTAATACCAGGAATTTTAAACCTCATTTACTTAGAAAAATCAATTGATGTGAGAATTTTAGGAGGCAATTACTATGTATGAGAAACTAAAGAGCCATGAAATGAAAAGTGAGGGAGGATCTTGTCAGAGTGAGCTGGCTGAGAGGAAACATTAAAGGAATTTTTTTGTTCTTATAGTGGAACTGTGCTTCTCCTACATTTTTCTGTTTATACTGAAAAAGGGGCAAACCCTGAGTTGAAAAATTTTCCCAGTGAGTGGTTCAGAGGGGTAGCAGGGAGCTGACTGAAGAACTGGGTTTGGGTTCAGTGGCTCGACAGTGGAATGGCAGGGAAAACCAAACACAACTAAATAAAAAATTATGCAGGGCATAATTTTTTTTCCAGATCGAAGCTGAAGATGGAAGACATTAAAGAAGTAAATAAAGCACTAAAGGTACTCTCTCATGGATATTTTGACTAAGCATATGAATTTCATTTAACACCTTCAAATTTCACCCTGGTTATTTTGCTTTAAAAGGTGGCTTTTGAAAAATACCAACAACATTGGTAAAATGCCTGTAAGTTTATTTGTATTTCCAGCGTGGTTTTCATTCCAATTTTCCAGGGTCATACATGGCTGAAGGATGATGAAGCAACCCACTGCAAGCAATGTAAGAAGGAATTCTCCATCTCGAGAAGGAAGGTAATGTCATTCAGCAGATTATTTTTAAATAATCCGTGGAAAACAAAAGTGGTGCTGTTGCATATCTTGCTAGGAAAGACTGAACTTGTTCAATTCCGAATCTTGTTGGCATGATAAATACATAGGGAATAATTTGGCATTTACCATCCAAGAAGTAATACTGCCCCCTGCTTCGGTGCTCTCGTTGGAGCTGCTATGGCTGTGTTCAGGCTTCCTTCCCGGCTGAGCAGGCGCCGCTCAGTGCTCGGCCCGCGGTGTGGGACACGCGGGGACCCGGCAGCCGCGGAGAGCCGGGCCGGGCGGGCCAGCGCAGCCGATCCCAGCGCAGCGTCTCCCCGCGCAGCCGCCCTCCCTCCGCGGCCAGGCCCGCGCCCACTCCGGCTCCTGTTCCTGGCTGTCCCCGAGCCGGGGCGGGTGCCAGAGTGTCCTCCTGGCCGCGGAGGGAGGGCAGCTGCGCTGGGATCGCGCCTTGTGCTCGGCCCTCCGCAGGAGGAAGTGCTGCTGGGAGGGCTGGGCTTGGTGGGAAGCGGAGGGACTCACTGGACTGGGACTGGACTGGGACACAGTTCCCAAGGCCTGACTTCTCTCTTCCTTATGCTGTCTTTGGGCAGCTGTGCTCATTCTGACTCTGTTTTTGTAGCACCACTGCAGAAACTGCGGGGACATCTTCTGCAACACTTGTTCCAGTAACGAACTCGCGCTGCCATCCTACCCAAAACCCGTCCGTGTCTGTGATAACTGTCACACATTACTGCTCCAGCAGTGCTCCTCTAACTCCTCCTAAGGCTCTCCCACCCTTGACAGAGCCACATTAACATTGGAAAGTAGCCATTATTTTTTTAATTCTGAATTGCAGGTGTCTTCTGTGCAGCAGACTGGACTGGCTGGTCTGATAATTTCCACTGTAAGAGCAGTGTAAATTAATTTGTAGAGATTGTGCAAGATAATGCTTTTCCAACTGAAATAATTAAGAAGCTTATATCAACATCCCCATAATTTCCCCAAAAGTTCTATTTGAAACTAAGATTCATTTTTCTGATTTTTATAGATATTTGTATTAAAATTTGTATATGGCATTTCTACATTAATTTGATCCCTGTAGACATCATTCTTTCTCTGTATATGAACTTAATTTCTTTACCTTCACTGTAGGTGCTCCCATGTGTTCACCTGGCTTGTGTACAGTTTTGTATTTGCTCTAAGTCAGTCAGAGAGGAAAAGGTCAATTTATGAATTGTCTATAGAAAGCTTTGTAAGAAGTGTCAATGAATGTGCCTTCAGTTCACTGCAGAGTCAAAAACTGCACATACTTGTTCTGGAAGTCGCTGTGACCACAGTGCAATAGTTACACAATAAAGTCTTTTGCAAAAACTGAAAGCAAGCAAAGTTCTAATTTTAACACCTGTCAGTTACAGATCCTAGAAAAGAATGTTTTTCCAGCCATGCATATCCAGGGTTCAAGCTAAAGGTAGCAGGATGTGTCTGGGATATGACCAACGCTCTGGTATTCCCTCGAAGGTGGCAGATGAAGCCACTGCTCTGCAGCTGGACCTGCTTTCACCCTTTTCCAGAAGAAAAAGGGCAGGGGCTCCAGCTCACTGTGTCCACCCCTGGGACAGAGGAGAGCAGCTGCTGCCCCAGCCTCAGGGGAACCTGGTCCCTGTTCTGCCAGGCCTGGGCTCAGCTGCACATAGGAACCCAAAGCAGTTTGTGTTCCTGTGCCAGTGCACGGGGCTGTCACCTCACCAGCAGCAGTGAAGGCAGCCCTGTCCCCAAGCAGCACCCAGCACTGCCCGTACACGTCCCAGGTTCCAGAGCAGCTCTTTGACCAAGTGAGCTTCTTCCAGATGCTCCATGTGCAACAGTGCAAACACAGGAGGAATCCCCTCTGCCCCAGCTCTGACACAAGCAGAGCAGGGCCACGAGTCCATTGAGATGGGCTCAGTCAGAAGTCCCCTCAGGAAGCAGATTTTCATGGTAGACAGCCATGGCTGAAGCACCCAGTTTTACCCTTACAGCTCCTCTGCTACAGGACACTTCCATCACTGTAGGAAGGGGCCTCAGGTTCTTAACCCTTCAGGACAAATGGTTCATTACCAAGGGCAAACAAAATACTATAGCCACTGACTGCATTCCTTATTTCAGGGGAAGTTGCAGTGCTCAAAAAGCTGTAACTGTTGCTTACAAAACCACATCTTTAACCAGGATGTTTGACAAGTTGCATTTATTGAAACATGGTTGCAATAAGCTACCCAGTCCACAGATGCCTACAGGAAAATACAGAATCGCCTCTCACCCCCCCACAGTAGTTTTAGGGCCCAGCCCCCTGCTCAGGGCACAGCCATGCAGCGCCTTGAACCAGGGCCCACCCCCAGCAGCAGGGGTGGCTTCCTTTGCTCCCCCCAGTTGTCACGGTAACACTCTATGGGTCAGTGCTCTGTGAGGAGTCACTGCTCAGCAGCTGCATGGCAAGAGCACAACAGTCACAGAGGACATGGGTGCAAGCATGGTTAACAAGAAGCTGGAGATCAAGAAGGAGTGAGTTCCAGTTTTTAAAAGGAAGATTTATTTAACAAGTTTCACTTAGCGCAATACACCTAAAAAGGAAATCACAATACAATGAAAGATTAAATCAAGGCCTCAGAATTTTATACGAACACCAAGACCAAAATCCTAAAGTAGCCGTATTGCGTCTCAACATGTTTCCCCCATTAACTTAAAAAAAAAAAAAGCTTTAACATGCCTTACAGGATATTAAAAGAAATAAACTAGAACTAACATGCCAAATGTTCACTTTGATTTTCAGACACAGCTCCTATATTGGTTCTTTACAAAAAAGCATGTCTCTTTCAACGTATTCAAAACAGTGTTGGATGTAATATGGTATAAGAGCAACATTTAACATAATTCAAACAGCTTTAACCTAAATACGCTTACTGCTTAAATACACTCCTACAACAAAACTAACTTGAGAAACGCTCCAAATTGTTTAACAGTTATAGTCTTTACTTGGTTATTACATCCTAGATGAATGTTCATTTCTGTATGTTCAAAAATACCGAACCTGAAAGGTTTTAAAACAATCCTGAATTCACTTACAGTAAAGCATAAATCACAAGCTCGTATTGCAAAACTGTTAAACTTAGTTTTTTGTTTTTTTGTTTTTTAAAAAAGATGTGACCAAAAGTCAGCGATTGGTTACATTCCCCAGCCACCACTCATGTTGGACATGTTGGACATGCCGCCCATGCCGTTCACTCCCATGGATGCGCGGTTCCCACTGCTGTAGTAGCTGCTGTTCATGGCGCCCTGGCTCCCGGGGTCTGAGGGGGAAACCGACAGCAGGTTCACAGCTGCCTCAGGCCGACTCGAAGCATCCTTGCCCCAACGCCTGTCCTTGCTGGGCCACCTCGTAAATACCGTCTACCGTGCCCAACGCTGCAAAGTGTCAGTTTACAGCTCCGTACCCGAAGTCAGTTATCGGATGTTCAACGACAGCACGAGCTCTGCATCACCCCCGTTCCCAAGCCAGAGCTTTACCACTGCTCTGGGGGAATAGGGAGGACCCAGCCTCCCATGACCCCCTCCCCCATTTGTACTGTGTTTAAACAAAGCTGGTCTCCAGCTTCTGGATTAAGAGAAGTGATCAGAGCAATGCAAGTCTGAGACTGGCATTTCCTGCCCCTTTCAGAACAGTTTTCCCCATTTCCCCCCTCAGCTCCCCATTGCAGCTTTGAATCGATCCTCCCCCCCAATTCCCCAAAATTCACAGTAGCCACATCTTTAACTTTCAGAGCATGTGCTGCCCAGGTTATAACACAACCCTTTAACACCAGTGAATAGCACGTTAAGCCAGCTGCACCTGGCCCAACAGAAACCAGTAAAGAAATGCTCTTACCATAGCCACTCATGCTGCTTTGCCCTCCATATCCTCCTCCATAACCCCCGCTCAGCTGCTGGTTGCCTGGAGCACCATAACTGGACTGGCTCCCTTTTAAGTTAAGGGTAAAAACATTAAGAACTTGCCGGTCAAGATCTGCTCACCATCACCAAACCCAGCCCTCACCCAACCAACAGCCCCTGCACTCTGGCACTACCTTGCTCACACCAAGGGAAGTTTAACATGCTCAAGGAAAGTGATGGGGTTTCTAAAGACATCCCTGCAATCAAGCAGCAACAAGAACTTTAGAAGTTACTTTTACAATTTCTGTGGACTATACTAAACAGGCTCAATCTGCACTGTAACACACCCCAAAAGACTTAAACTAGCTTTAAGGGACTTCACACAGGAGTGCTGCCCTTCTAGAATCACAGAAGCTCATTAACTGGAGTCACTCATGCGCACATGGCCCCGACAGACTTATTCCTGCTCCAGACTGGTTGTGCATCACGTCACAGCAGTGCTGTAGCTCAGACACACATACCTCTGCATTTAAACAAACAACTGCTCTTCACCTCATCACTTGCCTACACTCCTTTCTGTAGTTTCAGTATCAGCATTAGAACTACAAACATTTTGTAACCAAATACTATAAAAGCAGCAGTGCATCCACACACCCCCACCCTCGAGAAAGGAGCCCCCCGGAAACCAACCCCACCTTCATCTCCGAAACCAGCCCAGCTGGGTGTCAGGAGGGTATCTGTCTTAGAGGCACAACAGCAACAGGCATTTAAGACTTGTGCTGCAAACACACATTTTAGATTTTTAAACAGTTTTGGGGTTTGCCAGAGCAATTCAGACAATTTCTCCCAATTCCAAGTATCTCTCTCTCACCACCAAGACTCAGCTTGAATGGCAGGTCACGTGCCACAGATACATCCTCCATCACCAAACTATGTTCTGGTATCCCAAATAGGGAAGGGGAAGGAGAATAAAAAGGACAGGCATCTCCCATGTTTTGCACTACCACACTCCAAAGAAGCCATTCATCCCACCAGGCACACCACACTCAGCACCACAAGTTTATTCAACCTATTAAAGTTCAAATGTATTCCCAAAAGGTTTATATACCTGGCAATGTGCTAGTGTTCCAATCTTGGACTACCCCTTCCGACTCCTTGACTGCGTGATTAAGACAGAACGTTGAATTTCAGTTTTGATGCCAGGGAGACAATAAGCAGGAGCTGTACAAAATAAGCCAGCTTCCTTTAACAGCAAGCACTTGTTTGGAAGTGCAGTGAGACCATTACATACCCATTGCTCCCATCATCTGACTGCCATAGGCACCACCAGTTCCTCCTGCTGTAGAATTCAGGAAGAGTTCTACATATCTGTGTTCTGGAAGAGGAAAGTTTTCCCATGAGAGCATTTCACACCAAACCCATGCAGTTTGTCTCACTGCAAGTGAAGCTGCAGTGAAATCTCTGCATTCCAGTTGCAGCAGATGCACTACACTGCAGTGCTGTCAGCTCCCTAAAGCCACCTCTTCCGAGCAGTCGGACTTACGCATATTTGCTTTGTCTTTGGACATAGCAGCCACTGCGTCCTCGTGAGTAGCAAATTCAACGTCTGCCTCTCCGGTTACCCTGCCATCTGGTCCAATTTCAATGTGTACTCTTACAGGGTTCAGAGGTGAGAAGAACTACACACAGAACAGTCACACAGATTAAAACGCACCAATGCAACAGTCTGGGTTTACAACAAGCCATTTTCTCCAGAGGAACACTCCAGCTGCAGTGCAGCTGGCGTGTCCCACAAGGACCCTGGGACCCAAAGCCATGCACTGGGGAGCAGCAAGTGGCACTCACGTTGTAGATGTCGTTCTCCGTGGCTCTGTAGGGCAGACCCCGCATGTGGACGCAGTGGCCGGTCGTGCTCTGGAAGGTGGACGATCCGTCGCCGTACCTGTGGTCCGACATCCCTGCGGAGAAAAGAGTCCATTCTAGGTCTTTCAGATGTATTTGAGTTTCTTTTGGGACATGTCGTAAGTTTGGTTACTGTTCCTATTAGAGATCCTTACCTCTTCCAAATCTATCAGAACCAAACCCATAGCCATCATTATACCCATTGTAGTCATCATAACCTCCATAACCTAGAAACAGATTGGACATGTTCATTTCAACTACACAAAGATCCAAATAAACTTTCATTTCGACTACAGAAAGATCCAAATACACAGTACAAACTGCAAACAACGACTACTACAACATTTCATTTCTTCTACAGGAATTAAGGCCAAGGACACATACACAGCTGGGGAGACACTACCGGGTCCAAGAGTTGCTGCTTTTTAAACGAGCAGCTCCCTGGGCCTCCGTGCACTTACCTCCTCCGTAGGCTCCACGCCTCATTCTCTCCAAGCTACTTCCTCTACCCAGACTGTTGTATCCGCGCGTCAGGCCGGGCCTGTCGTACGGACCAGGTCTCTGCATGGCCAGCAGCTTGCGGGGAGGGTCGTAGTGAGTGCGCACCTCTGCTCGGCTACTCTTGAAGATCTCAATGTACCTACAAGTGTTTGCACAGGGAGAAGTCAGTCTTCGATTCCTTCCACAAACACCTCACAAGTTCACATTACAGCAAGCCATTTAGTCATAGCCTTGACACTGGCAGTAATTTTAAGCCAGGTTTCCTTACATTACATAGGCAATGACATTCTATTATTAGCACTACATTACATTTAAATCAGTGTATTTTCAAGAAATTAAAATTACTGAAGGGTTTATGCGCTCCTCATACTTTGCAGTATCCCAACCTTAAGGGTGGGGGAGCAATACTGATTCCCCACCCACCTCCCCCCAATTTAAAATGTTAGTCAAACAATGTAGGAGGGACCGGTGTCCACTCAACTCAGCACTGTTGCTCAAGGCAACGGAAACAGAGGGTTAAAAACCCGATCTCCACCGAGAGTTTAACCCATCAGGATGCCACAGAAAGCTCTGCATGTACTACTGAACCCAGCCTATGCTTCAGTGATTCAGCGTAGGCAAAAGGTGCATGCTTCAATGAAAAATAGTCACAAGTAAAATTGAATAAAAACCCTTTGTGACAATTTCTTGAAAGCTATGCTTATTACACTGAAGATTAATACAAGTAAGTAAATTTGTTACATTTCAACTTATAAAACAAGTTTAGAAAGTATCACATTTTCTTATGGTAGTAAGAATACTGTGCATGTCTTTAGAGCTAAAGGCAGAATTGGTGCTATTTGAGAAGTTAAAGCCATAGTCTCTCAACTTTGTCATTTCCAAGCTATAGTTTTGAATGCCTGTTATTACTCATTTTCCAAAGCACATTTTAGTTCAGCCCAATTTTATCTTGTATTTTTGGGTAGGTCTAAACAGTCTGTGCCACACATATTGTAGCAATCACTACCTTTACTCAATCACCAAGTTAGAGACCAAAATACTATTTTGATTTGGGTGTTAACACTTTCAGAAGAGAGAATATGGATTTAATTGTTTACCATAAGAAAAGTGACAGAGCCAACCAACCATCCATCCCCACCTGTGCCCTATTCTTTCCTTGTGTTTCTTTAGAGCCTTTTCAGCTATTTCCTGTGAAGCAAACTGCACGAAGGCCTCCCCCGTACTCCTCCCCTGGAAGTCCACCGGCAATGTTATCCCATTTGGCACGATTTCCAACCCTTCAACCCAAGGACAAATAACCCCAGTAGGGGGGCAATATTAACATCACAAGCCCAGTCATGAGTTTTTTCTTATAGCTTTAAAAACACCAGAATTTAAACACTTTTAAGTGAATGGTATGTTGATTCTAGAACAGCAGAATAAAAAAGGCATGTCAACAAAGAGCTCCACGATCACATACCATTCAGTTCAGGTTCTTAACCCACCCTGCAGAGCTCAGAAATGCTCTGAGGGTCAGGGACAGCCCCTCAGAGAAGGCATCTAATGCAGGATGAGTTAAGAACTTCACACATTATTACAAACCTCGTCAATTCTGTGAAAGTATTTAAGATGAACTTTTCAAGAGAACTTAAATTCAAACACAGCAAGTAAACAGCTTTATACAGAACAAGTAATTTTACTAGAAGTCACTCATGTATAATAATTAGTCTTATGCAAACATCAAGTTTCAGCATTTTTTTAATCTTTAGGAGTGCTTAATTAAGAAAAAAATCATGAAGTAATTTTTAAGTATCAGTTCCTGAACAGAAGAGACATTTTGTATATTACGCACATTAACAACTTATAAAGCTTGAATTACTTCACCATGTAAGAAAAAAACAGCTTAAAATGCACATGCTTAGAAATTGCTCTTGTTCATATCACCAGTTCAGAAAACAAAAAACAAGTTCTGAGACTGTAAAACTGGAAATGTTTCTACTGTATTTTAAACCAAAACAGCAAGCTCAATCATACCTTGTTATAGCAAAACATTTAGAAATCTATTACTTTGAAAATAATAAGTGAAATCCTAAACAATCAACAGATTCCATTCTTAGACATTTTAATAGTCTAATTCCAGTTTGTAAAACATAAAACAGCTGCAAAAAAGTAAAAATTAGTCAAAACAAGACATTATCTCTTCATCCATAAAAACTTTGAGCTAGGCAACGTTTAAGGGTCTGGTGGGTTTTTTTATCCCCATAGGAAGAGAAAGGGGCAAATCTGTAAATCTGTACTTGGGTATAGAGTTCAGCAGGTTTTCTCTGAATTTCATTCAATACTAGCTCTATGTTGGGAAGAGGTCATGGGCCCTTACTGAGAACCTGCTCCTCACACAGAGCCCAGTGGTGAGAGTATTCTACATCCTTTACTGACCAGGGCCAATCATCCAAGGCTGGGGGTGGAAATATCCTCCCACATGAACTGTTCAGCTTTATTTGGAAAGCAAGACACTTTTCAATAATTCTCTCTTGGAACAGCATGTTCCATCAAGTATAAATTCAAGCACCTTTTTGGCATTCCCTAAATTGTTTAATTATCAAGTACTTTAGGAAGTTATCCAAAGGATTCCTCATGCCCAGAAAACTAGTGAAGAATTGGTTTATTTACTTTTAATACCCATGACAATACTGTTGGAAGTACTACTGGGCAATCCATGCTTGTTTGGTTTGTTGGGTTTTTTTAGCATAAACCAATAGTGCTACAGCTACTACTTTTATCCCACATACCTGAAAAAAACTGTACAATTTCTTCTTTACTACAGCCAAATGGGAGTCCTCTAAGACGTACAAAACCATCATTAGCTGTATCAGGGCTGTTGGGACCAGTATGCTTCAGAACCCAATCCATTTCAACGTTGTTTGACTTGAAAACTGTAAAAGGCACTTAGAATTAATGCATTCTGGAGTAAGGAAGAGTTTTAACGTCATTTGCCTTGAAACTAGTCAACTTATGATATGCAAGTCCATTTGTCCTTTCACATGCATTTTAAAGAGACAAAAAATGCAATTAACTAAAAACCCAAACACAAACACAATGTAGTCAGTTACTAGACCAACTGAGTCAAACCTTCAACATATCTGTGTCCCATTGTTTCTCTGTCTTTTTTCAGGGCCAATTTCACATCCTCCTCTGACTCAAGTTCAGCAAATGCTTCTCCACTTGGTCTGCCCTCCCTGGTGTAGATGAAACGGATACCCAAAGCCCCATTCAGAATTTTGCAATCTGAAAATGAAACAGGAAGGCCAGAATTCTGTCAATTATTATAGGAACAGCGTCACTTTGAAAGTTTCAGAGAGCCTAAAACCAAAAATGCACTGAGTATCAATTTTATCAAGACAACAAAACCAGCAGCATTCCTGTTACAACTTTAAAATGACCCATTAACTTAGATGCTAACTACAGTTACCATTCTAGTCAAGCCTACAGATCAAAGATAATTGCAAATTAGCTATTTCCAAAGCTTTTCTGCCTCAAGTTGAACACACCATCTGCTTTTGATCTTAACTTTCTTGTTAGTGTGAAATAAGAAATGCTAACAATCAGAGTAAGTTTAATGAACTAAATCAGAACAGAGTCAAATACATCAAATTCCTGGAGCAGTTTTAAAAGCTACAGCCACTGCAGAAAGCATCTATCTATCACTATTATTTATTACAATAATTTGGGGAAGGATATACACACTAAACTCGTGTCTGTTGGATCAATACAAGAACTAAACTGATTTAGCTTCAAAATTCTTGCTTCAGGTTGAACTTTCTTTAGAATGGAACCTTCTCTCTCCTGCTTGCTCAAGCAGCAAAGGCAGTTGTGGCTATCCCAGCAGCTCAGACTAAGCCCCTTTGTGTTGAGTTCCTGCTAGCATGAACACGGCTTTGCAGCCCTGGTTCTGGCTGAAGCACTTGTTGCACTACACAAACTGCACTAGCTACTGAATGCCTCTTGCAACTGCTCACCACAGCACTCCCACTGCCACAGTGTCCCTGAGAGGGACCCAGAATTGACACCAGAGCCAAGCCCCTCTCCCACATCTCTTATTCCCCTACAACCCCACTTACCGGAGAAGAATCTCTGCACCTCCTCGGTGGAGCAAGACCAAGGCAGCCCCCGGACTTTCACCACGTATCCCTCGCTGCTCTCCGAGTTAAGCATCACATTGGGGGTGAGGCTCTGCTCTGTCTCTGCTTCTGTGGTTGCTGCAAAGACCAGAACGAGCCCTTTGAGATGCTGCTCAGCACGGCCGCCACCCGCACCCCCTCAGAGCGCCCGGCGGCCCCCCTGGCCTGTGCCCCGGCCCTCCCTGATCCTCCTCTGCCTCGGGTGCTGCCGCCTCACACACACGGTGCCGCTCCCGCCCCGCGCCCTGCCCCTTCCCCGCACGCACACATGGTGGGGCTCCGCGCTGGTTCTAGGGCTCCGAGCCTGATCCACTGTCCGGAGAGCGCCTAGTCCCGGTCAGGCGGCAGCGAGCGGGCGAGCCTGTGGCGAGAGCGCGCTAGGAAATGGCGGCGGGGGCTCCCGCTTCCGCTGGGCCGGGCCTTCCTCCGCACAAAAGAGCGCGGTCCCAGACGCCGCCCTGGCGGGCCCGTGGCCCCCGGCGATGGCGCAGCACCCGCGGCCGGTTTGCAGGGAGTGGAGTGTGGCAAGAGGGCACCGAGCACCGCGAGCCTCCGCCGAGCACGGGACCGGCTGCGGCGTGGCCGGGGAGGGGCGCATGTGCCCCGGTGGGGCCCGGCCCCGCCCCCGA
>VXAX01007849.1:265758-290585 GCA_013399835.1 Leptocoma aspasia | reverse complement strand
GCGCGGGCCTGGCCGGGGAGGCCTTGAGGGCTCCCCCGCACCTTCGAGGGGCGCTGGGGGGCGGCCCGGGCGGGCGGAGCGCAGCCCGGCCCTGCTGGGGCTGTTCGGGGTTGCACAGGAGGTTCCTGGGGGTGCTGGGCATGGCCGCTCCTCACGTCCCCTCTGCGCCCTCGGACCGCGCTCCCCAACCAGACCCACCGTCTACATAAAGAATCATGAGCTGAAGCAACTTCAGGTTAAAATAACTGCCAGGGAGCCTTGCTGTGGGATTGAACAGATAAGAGGTGACTTTGGGATTGTGGAGGTGTGGCATCGACTCCAAGCTTTGTTTGTGGCCGAGTGTTAGTGAGTGTAAAGCAAATCCCTTTGCTAATCCCCGTTGAGGCCTTTGCGTTTCTAGCAGTGAGATAATGATAATTTTTGGCTTTTTATAGTGTGTGTTAGTATTCACACACGGGGGTACGTTTACCATGTGTCATTTTATTAGTCCTGATTGGTATTTTTAGTCCCCATTACTGCATTTGAAAAAGGACAGAAAATGGGTTTTCTGTTGTTTATGCATCATGATCCACTTAATGCTTAAATGTGCTTTAAAGAGAGCTGTAATGGCTGTTCTCTTGCTATCTAATTTACAGTAAGAAATGAAGCCTGATTTGCCTAATATTTTCTTGATCTTATGTTTATTTAGTTAAACAGGATTCTGATGTAAAACCTATCTTTAGAGGTCTCTTAGGAAATTAAAATCATCCTGTGTTCACACTGACAAGAAGTTCTAGATATCCTTCCACTGTTAGAAGAAAGGTCATATGACTTCTTTCTGCAAATATGTAACTGCTACTAATCTTAGGCAAAAAACTCAGCCTGCCTTTGACATAACCCACAGTAAGTTTGGTGCAGCCACTTCCAGGGGAAGAACGTGACTGTGAGCAGCAGGGGCAAGCAAAGACATAAATAGTTATCAGAAGAATTGTGATTAGCCAGTGTATATGCTGTGTTTGAAAGACAAAAATAATTAACAATTCAAATGGAATTACTGCTAACAGAGCAGCCCTTTTCCTCAGAGGACCTGGCTGATTAAGTGCTTTTGCACATGGGGGTGGTCCCATGGTATGTGAGCACTTGCACAGAGGGAGATAAAAATCTTCCTGAAAACATTGGTACCGTTTCTTCCCTCCATGATTTCTTCTACGACTCAGGCATCATCTTTACCTGGCTTTTTGTTTTGTGGTGTGAGCTTGACGTCTGCACCTTCCCCTCCACAGACCCAGCTGAACTCCAGTGTGTGTGTCACAGCTCACGCTGCAGCTCTGGGTACATATTGCTTCTTGAAAGGGCTTTGTTCTACTTCAGAAGTTCACTGTTTCATTCCTGCCATGGGGAAAGGCTGCCCAGACAGCAGGGGAGAGGAGCTTCTCTCATTTTCCCGTTTGCATTCCCAGAAGGTTTTGCCTCATTCAAGTCAACTGGGGGAGTGAGGGCTGTAATCCAAGCCAAGCTCAGCCTGCTGGGTGTTGTAGTGCATCAGGTAGAAAATGGGCAAAGAGGTGGCCTCCAGAGTAGAAATCTGCCGGATAGTCACAGCCCCTGTGCAACATCCCAAATTCCCTACAGGTTCATGGAGAGCAGCCCCAGTCCAGCCTGCAGAGAGATGCATAAAGCTGAGTACACATGTGGAGTGTTAAGCTGGACCAAAGTAAAGCTCTTGAAACCTGCTAGCTGCTCAAGAATTTTCTGTTTTATACCAGTCTCTCTTTGTTACCTTGCTTGCGCCTCTTTCCAGGGCAAGAAAATAATGGAGAAAATCTGCAGCTCTGGTTTGAGGGTTCCATAGTCATCCAAGCATATGGAGATGCTTTGTGTGTCTGGGAGTGAAGCAGATGCTCATTTCTGAGTGGGTTTTGGAGATATTGTTGCAATGCAAAAAATAATTACCAACGATTCTTTCATGGATCAGCATTTGCCATTACAGGGAGAATTGATCAGAACTTAAATACCTGCTCTGAAGAGACGACAGAACTCAGTCCATCATCACTGTATGCACCTTCCCTTTCCTCCTTAGCTGTTATCCATTTCTTCTGCTGCTGCCATCACAGAGTTCCTTTTTCATGTCTCACCTACGTCTGTTGCATGTGCCTCATGTTTGCATATAAGCACCTATAATTCAGGGTCTTATGGTTAATCTGCAAACCTGATCAACTCTCAGTAAACACTGCTGCAGCTGACTGGTTTTTCATGTGGGCTCTGAAAACAGGGAATACATGGAAGTCTTACACTACCGATGCTTTGTATGTTTCTCCATGTGTGTGACCTCCAGTCAAAAGCCCTACCATTCAATTACAACCTTTCTGTTATTTCCCATGCCTTTTGAAACAGGCTCTAGCTGTGACACTGTGACAAATAGAAGCGAAACAATGCTATTAAAAATGCATGATGTGTGTTCTGCCTTATTAGATAACATGGCCACGTTCATCACCCACTAATGCTGCCAGTTCATAGCTTTGCCATCGCCGTCTCCCTCCCATGTCTACTTTGGACAATTTAAGAGGATTTTTGGCTACACTTCACCGTTCTTCCTTTTCACCTTTGTTTTTTACCTTTATTCATTTCTCTGAAAATGGTGGTCTGCAGCATGGATTGGATGTAGCTCATGTTTCCCAGCTTTCCTAAGCTGTAATTCACTAAGAAGCCAAGCTGGAAAACAGTTGGGGAGAACTACTGCTGGGAAAAGGAGGGGAGAGCAATGGGTTCTACAATGTGGTTGGATTGACAGCATGCTCATCCAATTATTTTCACTCCCTGGGTTTGGTGGTTTATAAATACTGTTATAGTGGAAAGCAGATATCCTTGTTCTCTCTGAGGCCTCTGCTGCACTTATCACCCTGCCCTTTGTGCCATCAGCTTATCCACAGCTTGTGCTCACCATCCTTTGCCACTGCAAGAGTACAGAGTTCTGCTCCCTCGATTGTTGCACCCTTTCAGGGCTGGGCTGAGAGTTCACCAGCCTGGTTTTTGTCTGTTTGTCAGTGGAACCCAGGCCTGACACAGTTTCAGTTTTGCAGCATTAGAATTATAGCAGTGGGCAGAACAGCTGGTTTTTACCGCTGGAGCTGCCCACTGTGGGTGCAGGGCCAGCGGGGGTGAGGTGTCTCCCACAGCGTGCTGCAGGTATCTGCCTGTTCTGCTGCCTGAGCTCTGTGGGCATGAGTCAGCTCTGGTCCAGGAGCCATCTGGCTGAGCAGCGCCGTGCTGAGCTCATCAGGCTGCTCCCGGGAAAGGTTTCTTCACTCAGGCAGAACATTCGCAGCACCTTGGCACTTCATCCATGTGCTGCCAGGAGAGAGGTGGGAAAGTGGCCATTCACATACCTCCAAGGAGCCTTGTCTGCATTTCTTCACACCCTCGCAAATGGAGAACGAGCTGTAAAGCTGTAGATACTGGACAGAGGGGTGACTCAGTCCAATGTTGGGAGAGTGTGCTGTGGTACTGTATCAGGGCAGACAGCAGTCCTGAGCTCTTGTTATCCTGGCCAACCACATTCATGAAATGGAGCCTATTTTAGCCACTCACCCACTGCAGGCTCAGAAGCAGAGACCACAACAGCTCACTGGCTTTGACCTGACTGAGGGATTCGATGATCCCTGACTTTTACCCCTTGCAGGCAATGCTGCCTTAGTAATTTGGGGTCACCCAGCTTTCTCTTGTCAACCAGTGCCACATCAAAGCAACACCGCTGATGCACATGCTCAGGCACAGATCTTATTTTGTTCTCTTACTCTAGAAGTGCTCTGTGAGTCCTCCTGAGTGCTGACTTTTTGGCTCTTCCTACATAACTTTTACCTTTAGTCCCTGAACACAGAGTCTGGCACAGCACCGGTGGGGGCTGGAGCTGGGCATGCTCTTCCCTAAAGTTCCACAGTAGGTGGTCAGTTTTCCTTTGGAGGGAGGGCCTTCACAAAGGGCCATGTTAAGCCCTGTCCATCTTGTAAGTACTGTGGCTCTGCCCATGCCTGGGGAAAGGTGAATCCTTGGAGCTCTCTTACAAGTGGTAATTGCTGGGAGGTAGAAAACTGATGAGAATGACGCAAATTGTAACTTTAGAGTGTGGATTTTCCTGGCCTCCCGACCTGCTAACAAAGTTACAGATAGCTTTGGTTTTGCTAAGGCTTTACTGCACTATCAAATGCAGGAACCGTTTTTACTGCACTGGGTTGTGGCCTGTGGTTAATGTAAAGAAGAACTTGCCTGCAGGCGAGGGCCCTGCTCTCACTTGGCCTGTCTGAAACACCCTGTGCCTGCATCCACTGCTGCATCTCTCTGCTGGGTGATGTTTAAGCCAAGCACGGTGTTCTCCAGGCACAGGTCAGCCACGGTAACGCTCTTCACCCTGATGCCTCAGGTTTTAGCTTTTATATTTTTCAGATTCTGAACTGCTTTAGTGTGTACTTCTGAGCTTCACATTAGGGGATAGTAAGCTCTCTTCACAGAGCAGGTAGACAAAACAATTCCTACTCTAGCTGGTGATCAAGGACAACCTTTCCAAATCTCATGCCCAAGAGCATAAACAACATGAACTGAAGAGAGAAAAACAAGAAGGATGGGACTTCATAACCTAAAGCTGTTATTGCACAATAAACCCCAATATGCTAAAGGACCAAAACTTATAAAAGTGAGGGACCCCATGACCGGTTGTCCATTTTGTGACCATTTTGGGTTCATCTTGGGTGCAGCCCTGGCTGGGCTCTTGTGCTGCCCAAGGTGGATCCATTGAGGCCTTCTAATAAATCCGTACTTTATTCTTTAGCTCTGTCTAGTCTCTGTTCTAGGTCAGCCTTCACAAGGCATCAACCCCAGTCCATCTCAGCCTCTCCACTGAGGGTTGTGCTCTTGCACCCACACCCTCCAATCCCCCCTGAGCAAAGCACTCCTTCCCCTCACCTTGCTTTGTTACATGCCCAGCAGATCTGTGTGTCCATGTTTGCTCAGATCAAGAGGGTTCTGGATCTCACTGCCCAAAATGTTCTTCCTACTTTTGGCGTTGACGGACACATAGCTCAAAACGACCGTACTGCAAAGCAGGCAACCCCCAAAATGCTGTGAACGTGACAGCAAGGCCTCTGCAGACTCAGCACATAAAATGGGTCACTAGCAGGGGCATTTCACTCACACAACTCCATGTGCCCGCCTTTATTTTTCCTTGCCCTTGAAGTTATTTGCATGTAAACAAGTAAAACTAAGACAAGGGGTAACAAAGTGACGGTGAGGACTGGTGGGGGCAAAGGGAAGTGTCCCACAGTCCTGCTCTGGAGACTGCATCCTCACAGCTGGCTCCCCAGAGCTCTGATCCTGGTGCTGCTGCAGAAATAAAGGCCCATTGAGAAGTCTGGCTCCAAATTAGCATTTGAATTCCCTTGTAGCCTGTAGTCAGATGGGCAGGAGGTGGGTGATACTCTCGGTTGCTCAGCGCTGATACACAAAGGTGGCTTTAAAAGGTCCTTATTTTTCTGAGGGAAAGAAATGCATTGCTCAGACTGAGGATAATTTCTTTTTTTTATCTTTCCCTCTCTCATTCCTCTCCGTTTCACCCCTTTCCTGGGTCAGGCTGAGCCACAGATAGACACGTCTGGGTATTGTTAGCCCTGTCTGACCTACTTCTCTCCCTCCCCTTGGCCCCGTGTTATGGATGCTGGTGCTATGGAAACCTGCTTAACATGCCAGTGCCACAAAGCCGGGGCCACCAGCTGCACCCTCCTTTCGCGGCCCCACGGGAGTTTCGCTCCCAAACACCCCCCGCAAAGAAAGTTAGCAGCCCTGCTTCCCGGGGAGATTCAAGGCTGTCCTCCATCCGTCCCACCAAGCCGTGCTCCGGAGGGACTGCGGTCTCTTCCGTGGGCATGGGGGCACCGGTGCTGTTCTTCCTCATGCCGGGACACAATATTTCGGTCTGGTGGCCACTTGCAAAGCCCGCACCAGACCTGTCCGTTCCTGTATCCGGCACGGACCAGCACGTCACGGATAGGGAAGTACACATGGGTGCCCTTGAAGTTTTCAAGGTAATAAGCTACAAACTTTCTACACCATGATCCAAAAGCCTTGCAGGAACCTGGCTGGGATCCTGGGAATGCGGCGGTGGCAACGCGGCGGTGGCAACCCCTGCGTGCCGGCGGTGCCTGCGGCGGGTGGCAGCTGCTCTGTCCGGGGACAGAGCTCTGCACTTCCACCGTCACTC
This sequence comes from Leptocoma aspasia, assembly GCA_013399835.1. Taxonomy (NCBI): domain Eukaryota; kingdom Metazoa; phylum Chordata; class Aves; order Passeriformes; family Nectariniidae; genus Leptocoma; species Leptocoma aspasia. The sequence goes on along the minus strand of VXAX01007849.1, from coordinate 284,359 downwards.
GCGTGGAACCCGCCCCGCCGGGGACAGAGGCTTGTTTACAAGTTCAGCCTCTGTAGCTCTTGTGATAAAAAAGTTCTCGCTGGTTCTGCGGGTTTCCTTTGCTCTCTGCTGGCCTCTCATCCGGCTGCCTGCTTATCCTGGGAGCCCGTGGCACTACCAGAGTGGATTTGCTCCCAAATACCGCACGCCAAACGTTTTTTCTCCCCGCTGCTGGCAATGAAGTGGCAGCCGTAAGGGCAGGAAGCAGGAAGGAGCTCTGGAGTCCGCAGAGCGCTTTGCTTTATGTCTGTCGTAAGCGTCCCCAGGAGATTGCTGCGAGGCTCCAGGACTCCCCTACCCAATACCTTAAAGCCAGAGCCTGGCCCAGCACGGATCAAACCCGAAGCAGGCAGACTCGTGGATGAGTGCCAGAGGCCGTGGCTGCGCCGGCTGCGTGGTGAGCGCTGCCCCGGGCACTCTCGGGGCGCAGCCAGCGGTGCCGGGGCGCAGGCGGGCCCGGAGCCCTCGGTGGTCGCTGCCCTTGGACACCCCCGGGCCCCCGCCCCCCTCAGCCGCGCGGCACCAGCGCCCTCTCCCGGCGGCGAGGAGAAGCGGCGGCGGCCGGGGCGGCCGGAGCGGGCACAAATCCCGAGAGGAGCGGGGACAGCATCTCGGGGGGAACAGCGACACGAATCCCGACGAGAGCGGGCACAAATCCGGGGAGGAGTGGGGACAGCATCTCGGGGGGAACAGCGACACGAATCCCGACGAGAGCGGGCACAAATCCGGGGAGGAGTGGGGACAGCATCTCGGGGGGAACAGCGACACGAATCCCGACGAGAGCGGGCACAAATCCGGGGAGGAGTGGGGACAGCATCTCGGGGGGAACAGGGACACGAATCCCGAAGAGAGCGGGCACAAATCCCGAGAGGAGCGGGGACAGCATCTCGGGGGGAACAGCGACACGAATCCCGACGAGAGCGGGCACAAATCCGGGGAGGAGTGGGGACAGCATCTCGGGGGGAACAGGGACACGAATCCCGAAGAGAGCGGGCACAAATCCCGAGAGGAGCGGGGACAGCATCTCGGGGGGAACAGCGACACGAATCCCGACGAGAGCGGGCACAAATCCGGGGAGGAGTGGGGACAGCATCTCGGGGGGAACAGGGACACGAATCCCGAAGAGAGCGGGCACAAATCCCGAGAGGAGCGGGGACAGCATCTCGGGGGGAACAGCGACACGAATCCCGACGAGAGCGGGCACAAATCCGGGGAGGAGTGGGGACAGCATCTCGGGGGGAACAGGGACACGAATCCCGAAGAGAGCGGGCACAAATCCCGAGAGGAGCGGGGACAGCATCTCGGGGGGAACAGCGACACGAATCCCGACGAGAGCGGGCACAAATCCGGGGAGGAGTGGGGACAGCATCTCGCGGGGAACAGGGACACGAATCCCGACGGGAGCGGGGCTGACGGCCTGGGCTTGGCCACATGGCGTGGGCAGCGGTGGGACCCTCCCTCAGCGCTGGACCAGAGCCCACGGGAGCGCAGCAATGCCGCTGGCGGCTGGATCACCTTTAAACTGGTGCTCACGGGTGGCTTTCACACCTGAGGGATGGTGACCCGGGGTGGCAGGTTCACACCCTGTGCCAGCCCAGAGGCCCCTCAGCACTTCTGCAGCAGGTTCAGGCGGGCAAACCGGTGCCATACAGCACCAGCACAGCATGCTAGGCAGCAGCTTCATGAATTGAATAAATCCCAAAATCATCGACTGTTTGAACCATCGATCAGTGTAAAGTGGTTTTCTTTGACTGATGAAGCAGCAGAGCAACGGCAGCAGCCTTGGTGGAGGGAAGCAGCTTCCCTTCTGCTGGGGCACCTGAAATGGCCCCTCTGACAGTGGTTTGAAGGGCTGTCAATGTGCCCGTCAGATTTTCTGTGGCAGAACTGGTGATGGCAGCCACCAAGGCCAGAGCCTGACTGCACCGTGCCAGGATTTTTAATGGTCTTCTGTGCATCCAAGGGGAGAAGTCAGCTACAATCTCACTGCTGAATCATTAATTTCCCTCCTCTGAGTCATCCTGCGGCCCTGTCACACACAGAGCGGGCACAAGCAGGGCTGAGGTGGGCAGTGGCTCCAGGTTGATACAGCAGGTTTAGAAAACTGTATGTAGGATAAAAGACAGAGACTGTGTCTACAGAACCAGTGAGCACTCACTTGGACTAACCCCAGAAAGCAGAGTTTTGATGTGGAGTCAGGACCTGCACCAGCAGCTGGGGCTGGTCCTTCTGCATTAACTCTCTGGGAAGTGACTGGTTATACTTGTAAAGAGGTGAGGACTGGGGAACAACTTCAGGAGATGTAGGACCTGTTAATGCAAAGGCTAAGCGAAATGTTGCTGTGAAATCTGTTCTTCCCTGACCTTGCTAAGGCACAGCCAGGGTTAAACTATGATCAGACTTTTCTGAAGTATGTCACTAAATATGCCAGGAGAAAAATTTATTGTTTATCGTGATGTGACACCTGAGGATTCTGGTGAAGATGGGGCCCTGCTGCACTGAAAACTTTGCAGAGACAAGTGTTGTGCAGTTATTTTTGTTTGGCTTTAAGCCTTGCCCTGCAGCATTTGCCAGTTTCAATGCAGCAGCGTGACTCCAAGGCAGGAGAAACTGAAAGAGAAATGGAGTGGGGGCTTTGCTGGAGAAGCCAATTTAAAAAGCATGGAAGGAAAAGAAACAATGTGAAAAATTAATCATTTCCTCCAAAAAGCTCCTGCCTTTTGCTCTTACACTCCAGATATGCCTGCTGCTGGGAAAAGGAGGGGAGAGCAATGGGTTCTACAATGTGGTTGGATTGACAGCATGCTCATGCAATTATTTTCACTCCCTGGGTTTGGTGTGAATTCCCCCCATGATGACACATGGAGCACTGCTGGCATTTCCTGAGCTGTGGCACCAACATGAGGGCACCAGTGGCCAAAAGCATCAATATTGTGCATACTGGACTCATAAAAATCCAGCCCCTCCTGATGCAGGAGGGACCTGAGCACTGGGTAAACCACTTTTTGGTGCTGAGTGGCTCAGTACCTAATCTATGAGCTCAAAATCTCCAAAAGTCAGCTTGTCCCTCCTCAGAGCTCTCCTTCCATGGCACACAGGGTTGCAGGCTTTGTTGGATTGCATGTCAAGGACACAAAGGCAGCCACCTTGCACTCACACACTCATGTTTCTGTTCTCTGCTAGCTGCAGACTCACAAAGAGACACCCAGCACAGCAAGTTCAGTGACCTTTTATTTGTGCCTGTTGTCACTGGGCCGAGTTCAAAGTGGCACATGCAGCAGTGGTGATGAGCTTGCACAGTCCGATTTACAGCAGTGGCTGATAACCAGCATGAGGGCACCAACAGACTTTTGCACATGTTGGTGGCTGCTCCAGTTTATCCCTCACTTCTTTTGTTATGTCTCAGCCCACATCTGGTTCCAAAAAAATGCCTTTCTTAGGTGTGGGCCTTGGAAAACTGGCATGAATCCATATTCTGTGCCTGGGCTGAGGGCAGAGCCACTGGAGAATGGGGAACACATGGCACTTCCCTTTGGCAACTCACTGGGAAACTCAGACTGGGAAGAGTTTGCTTTTATAGGTCCTTGTTTGGGATTGTTGTTCCTGCATCAGACACGATGGAGCCACCAGATGTGGAGCACTTGGCACAGAAAGTGCCATGGGGGAAAAATATCTCCTAAACAGCTCAGCAGTTCCTGCCAGTGCTGGACAGTGAGGAAGGAGGTGTTAAAAGCTCGGGTGGATTTCTCATTGAGGGTTGTTGAGTTGCAGCAAGTCTGTTAAGGTGGGCAGGAGGGAGCAGGACTTGAAGATGAGGACAGTGATGAAGCACAGAGGAGTGGGTCATGCTGTGAGAAGCTGGAGGATGTTCAGCCCCACATAGTGAGAGAGGAAGAAATGCAGGATGCCCAGGGCTGACACTGCTATGAGAATCCAGAGAACTCCAGCGCTGAAGTATATCGGGGCGAGTCTGGTGGGAGAGAGGCAGCTGCTGACACCGAGCTTCCCACCTGGGAACAGCCCCTCCCTCCCTGCAGAAGTGGGTGGAAAGATAGGCCCTGGCTGTCCCCTGCCCCCTGCGTGCGGTCCCATGCCCTGCTTCCACCTCAAGGGAGCAAACACACACACACCCAAAAGGGCTTGGGGCAGCTCCAGCCTTGCCCAGTACCTGTATTGCTGCCCCAGCCCTGTATCCACATTCACATCATGCCTCAGAGACAAGGCTGAGTCATGCAGAGCACCCAAGAGTCTTGAGCTTTCCCAAAGAACATTATGTTTCCAAATACAACCCCCCAGGGGTTATGGTGCACTCCCGAGTGCTGCTGTGTGTGTGTGTAACTGTGTGTGTGTGTGTCTGAGCGTGTAAGAGTGTGTAAAAGAGTATGTGTATAACAGTGTGCAAGAGTGTAACTGTGTGTAGGAGTGCGTAAGAGCTTGCAAGAGTGTGAGTGAGTGTGTTTACCTTTGTGAGGATGATGCCTTGTATCCCATAAAGTAGCAGTAGCGGGCACAGAGGTAGAGCAGACCCAAGGCTGCAGCCAGACCTGTGTTCAGGAGAGATCACAGTGACCATCTCCAAAGGCTTTTCAGAGCTACTTGGAACCAAGGAGGTACCCCAAAGTGAAGGAATAGAAACTCTGTGTCCTCTGGCTCTACCCTCCCATCAGAGACAGAATTACTGCTTAATTTGTTGTTCAGAAGTTGAGCAGGACCTGAGGGCTGAGGCAGCACACAGGGGAACAGATCCAGTGACAAACCAGGTAGTGGGATATTCTCACCTTGGTGGAAGAAGAGTCCAGCCTGCCACAGAAGTGCCAGGAAGATGGGAAAATACTCAGAGGAGTTCACCCTGGCAGGAAAGAGAAAGGGCATAAACTAGGGAAAGGAAGGAAGCTCTTCCTCTTTTGCTTCCCCTAGCAGTTTCCAGGCACTGGAGGCTTTTGCTTTCTAGAACTGATGTTGTCATGAAAAGCCTCCAGGCTTGCTCCTTTTCCCACAGTTCCTGGCCCATCTTTATTCAGAGAAATTAAAAAATGGAAAGAACAGGGTCTCCAGGGTACAAGAAATTAAGTAAAAGATTCCCAGGTCAGACTGTGCACAGAAAGGCTCCATGAACCACTCCCACTGCTCCTTCCCAAGTGCTGCAGCTGAAACCCTGCTGTCCATGCCCCAAAGCCCCAAACTGTAGAGAAGGTCTGTCCCTCAAGTACATAAGGCCAGAGCAGCCTGGGCTTTGTGCAGGAGCCGGAGGGAGCACATAACTGTTGGGATTGTATGCCATGCCCTTTCCTCCCAAAGGCACAGTAGCACCAAAAGATGCTGGGTGAAGCTGAGTCTAGGCTAGTGAAGGAGCAAAGAAGGGGATGGCTGAGGGGATCCAGCTCCAGCTACTCAGTTGCTTTTTTCCCAGTGGTCAACTACAACAAAAGTGGAAGCTCCTCCCTCCCCACTGCAGCCCTAGTGCTGAAGTCACAGCAGAGATGCTGGGTTATCCTCATCCCAGCTCCAGCTGAGATCTCTCTGGGAACTTGTCCTTCCCCATGAGTGAGGTTCAGAGGAGGGCTGAAGCTGCCTGAGGTTTGGACACAACTTGGATAAAACCAGTCTAAGTCTCAGGCACCAAGGGTTATGTCTTTAGGAGCCCTTCACTGTCCAGCAGAGATTCCTATGTGGTTTCTATCAGCAGTAGCTGGTTTAGGACTCAAGAGCCAACCCAATCCTGATATTGACTCTTCAACCCATTAATTAACCTCTCAAGGGAGGTAACTGCTTAATTACAGTTCCAGGAAATGAATAGCAAAGCAGGGGAAAGGCTGTGAGGTTACATGAGATCTGACAAACATCAAGTAAGAGGAGTTTCTTACTGTGCTCGAAAGATCCTTTCAAATTCAGGAGGGCCTGAGATCTTTGGAGGTGAAATGCCAAACAACCTCCTAGCATAGATCACCTGGAGGAAGAAGTAGGCTGCAGCAAAAGAGAGAAAAGTAGCAGCAGTCAGTCCTATGGCTGGGCACAGTGGAGTCAGGAGCTGGCCAGAGGCTGGGGAAAAAGATCTCCAGTCTCCTCCTAACCCCATACCCCCACACAGCAGAGAAAGTTAGAATAAAATCCCAGGTACCTTTTAGATAAGGAAAAGGAATGTTCCAGAGCTATAGTGAAGCAAGGAATATACAGTCATATACTACCAGAGTTATCTGCTTTCTTGCAGATGGTAAAATTGTTACACAATTCAGTTGCATTTTATTACTGACAATTTCAAGGGTTTTTTCATTCTTTTAATGTTTTCCTCTTCTAAATCCTGTTATCTGTGTAGGGATGGAACTGATGCCACAGATAAGCTAACCAGACACTGAATTAAATTGTCATGCAACGTGGACCCATGGCTGGGAGATGTTCCATGTGACCCACCACAGCCCATCCTTCCACCTTTTCACACAGCAGAGCTCTTTGTATGCTCACATCTACATACACTTCAGGAGCTGCTGTAAACCCAAAGAGGGAAATTCTACAAGTTTGTAAAGGGAAAGATCTACCAAAATATTTCTGAATGGAGAGGGTAGGTCAGTTCAGAGAAAGGGCTTCCCATGCACTCATTTGGTTTAATGCTCTCCAGAACCCAAACAAGATACCAGTTCACTGTCTGAAAAGCAGTGAAGTGCCAGTGCAACAGGAGACATTAAATATGAAAGCACAATAAAATCAGTGGTGTTACAGTAGATTGATGCAGCCAGTATTTGAGCACACACATCCAATCGTCCCTACCTTGCTCCAGGACTCCCAGGACTGTCACAGCAGCCAGCCAATGAATCTGATCCAACATACTGACTTTTCCAGGCCCTAGAAAATCTTATTTCTTGATCAGAAGCTCCTCTGGCCAGGTTCAGTCCTTGCTGATGTGGCAGTTTGCGATGGTATCTGGCAGCCTAGGTTTGTTCTAATTGAACAAAAAAATCAAAGATTTAGTCTGTGGTATTGACAGCAGGAGGAGCCTGGCATGCAGTGCCCATTATCATATGTGCTGTGGAAATGGAAATCAGTGGAGACAGGTTTAATGGAGTATTTCCCTTCCCCACCCACCCTTTTCCAAGAACACAGTTAAGAGGAAGTGGAAAAGCCAGTAGAGAGACAAATGTGAGAGATAAGGGAACTGGGAGCTGAATGGATGGACAAATGTCAATAGCCCACTAATCCACTCCCCCCAGGGCATCTGCTTTAGGCCAGGGCACATGCCCTTTGCTGGTGTTGCAGGAGAAACCAAAGCTCTGCTTGGGCTGTTGTGTCACACCAGAGCACAGGCAGCATTCCAAGATACATATCCCTGATTACATAAACTCTGGATAGCATGTGTTAGGCACAGAGAATGACTTATGGCCACAACACTGAGACCCTGTGTGAAAAACACTCAGAGAGGGTAAGAGAGGATGTGATAAAGTATAAAAGGTGTCTAGATCTGTCCTTCACACTGATATTTTATCTGGGGGTGGGTCCTGAAGAATGACTGTCAGATACCAAGAGGCTTTCAGAGCATTTAAGGCTTCTGATCAATCCTCAGCCCAATGAATTCTCACCCTAAACACCAGAGTGACTTCTTGTGGGGAAAAACCTGCAGAATTCATCAGGACATAGCAAAAAGAAAATTACATATTCACGTGTCAGAAGAGACCCATTTATCTAGTTCCCATCTAACAGCACAACAGCTGGCACAGGCAGAAGCTGCTGGGACCACTAGCTTTGTTTCCTTCCTCTCTCTTCATTCAAAGAATTCTTCCATCAGACCAGGGAAAATGGAAAGCAGGTTAAGACAGAGTGACCATTGAACACCACTGTTATAGAAAGTTATATTAAAGCAGTTTACAGAAATTACATTGTACGTCTGGTGTCTTTGACAGGCTTTCTAAGAAGCAACATGCTTCTGGTTTTCTGCCGCTCTATAAGCTATAAAGGCACCCAAAATGGCTATAACAATGTCCCAGCTTAGTGTTTTTCCAAATATCAAATACATATCCCATTGTTTTTCAAACAGCAGCTCTAAAATTAATTCCTTTATTTCAGAATTGAACCTTTTTCATTACAGTGACTGTTTAGAAATATGAGGAACATTGTGTTTTATTTTCTTCTATTTAGTTGTCAAAGAAATTAAGAACTCCCCTGTGTCAGCTCAAGAAGGGCAGAGGTCTTGCAGTGCTTAATGATGTTTGATTTCCCTCTGCCCCTGTCTGATAACAGCCTGCTAGTGAAAGGATATAAAGAAAACAACTGAGCAGAAAAGATTTGATTTTACACCTCCATCGGATGACAGTGCACTGTGAGCTGCATCAACAGTGTCAGATGTGTGCAATGGAATCTGGGCCAGGAAGAGCTGCACAGGCTGCCACAGAGCATTCCTGCTCTCCAGATCATCACTAAATACAAAACACTTCTAGCATCATTTTCTGTCATCATCTATCATGGTCTAACTATAATAAAGGCCAATAGAAATATGAATGAATAAACAAGCACAGATGTCTCCCCCCTCCTCCTCCCTCCTCCATAAGCATAATTTTTCAAGCTGTTTTTAAACTCCTGAAGAGCACAACCTTTTTCTTGTCCCTGTTTCTCACCATCACTTTATTTTCCATTCTCCCTCAGTACTTACAAGGAGCAGGCACAAGTGCCCCGGTCCCAGCAGCAAATGCCCCTGGGTGACAGACTTGTCATGGGTGGGCAGCCTCTGCACCCAGGGACCGCAGCAGCGTAGTGTGACACCTCACCCTCCAGGCTGACACAGAGAAGTTCCCTTCTAGGCAAAGACAAGTCCTGCAGCCCCAGGTGCACCTCAGGGTGGATTTGCTGAGCAGGAGCTACTGAAATGCTGCACCGCTCTACCACTCCCTGGCTCTGCACCCCAGGGTATGCTGTGTGAATGTGGACCCACGTCAGAGGGCACAGACCAAAGCCTTCACACCTCCCACTGAGTCATCACTGCAGGCATTTTCTGTGCCCATGGTTGCTCCTGCCCACCTCTTCCTGCAGCCAATAATCCTTTCTGCCTCCTAATTTTCACTGTAGGGACACACTCTGAGCTGGACTGCAACATCAATAGGGATTAACAATAATCTTGGGAAGATTATTTTTTTTCTTGGGAAGGAAAATTATCAACACAATGCCTTGGAAGAGTTTTAAGCATCTATAGGGCTTACAGCACCTATTACTTGCCCAGAGCAGCAGGGCAAGGAGAAGCCAGCTCTGCTGAGTCCAACACCATTACATGCAGTAACATGCCCTGGAAATGTATTTCAGGAGCGTACAATGGCTCAAGAGTTTTCTGTCAGTGGAAGGGAGAACATTCTGCAGATAAGCAACTCACCCTTCAGCTGTGAAGCATGCAGGCACCTTGTCCTTCCAATCCTATTGCATAAATATGGAAATATTTTCTAATGCAGATTGTACTTGTGCTTCCTTTCCCTCTGAATCTTTTTGCAGCCACTATGTACATCCAAACCCATGACTCTGGGACTGCTTATGAGAACAGTTACGGTCTTTGTAACAACCACAAAGAAAAAAAGAGGGGAGGGTTCACTCAAAATAATTTTTTCTCACAGAGGAGAAAGAATTTTTGTAATTCAAGAGAAAGAAAGAGAGCTCAGCCCTGAGCAGCTCAGTCTGTTCCAGTACAGCTCCTCAGGGTGGGGTGGTGGGGTTGGCCATGTGCCCTCCTGACCTCCCATTCCCATGGAGGCTTCTCTTAAACTCAGATCTACATGTGTTGAGATTTTCCTGGAATTCTTGGCTTTTCCACCTGTGAAAAGAAGGACATGCTAAAAATACAGCAAGAGAAAAAAGAATTCATTATTTCACCCCTTAGGAAGGCAAAACTGGCCACGTGTCCCCAGGAAGCGGGGACAGCTGCAGACAATTTCTGCTCTGTGATTCCCAACAGGACTCAGAGCAAGGCATGAGCTGGATCAGATCTCCTGAAATGTGTCCTGGGTTCTGCATTTTGAAAAAACCATAAGAATTTTGCATGACAAGAATTACCATGTCATCCTAAAATGAGCATCTATCCAGAGGGTCCTCCTTTCACAAAGCAAAAGAGCAGGTGGTTGGTTTTGTCAGCAACATCCAGATTGGCATCAAACGACTCATCTCTTGGAGTACAAACTCAGTGTATATTGGAGATGTGCCTTAGCCTGTTCATCCAGACTGATTTCAGACCATATTCCTGACATTTATATATCTATGGCAGACCAAAGAGGTTAAATAAATGTTCACAAATACTTAGTTATACCAAAATTTCTGGGGGCCAAACCAATCTCTGGGCTGCTTGAATGCTTCTGCATGGAGCAAGACCATAGCCAAGCACCTATTGACAGCATTTCTCATCTCAGTAAAGGTGAAGGGCTTCACTTTAGAGATCAAACAGGGAAAACATAAAAAGTGATTTTCTAGAAAGCAAGACAGAAAGCCAAGTCTTTGGAAAACCACATAAATGAATATATGTACTCATTTATTTAGGGATAGTTTGGAAGCATTTTTTTAAAGCTTTCTTCTAATGGAGTTTGGTGAGCTTTATCCATGTGCACATTAAGTCTGACTGGAGGGCACATCAGCATGAAAGTAATGCCAAAACTCTCCCCTTAATTCATCATCCAAAGGCACTGGTACATGCAAATGAATTATACCCCTTCATTTAAGATCAACATCTGTTAAAAGTATTAATTAAATGTCTCTCTTGCCCTGCCTTGTCTTGTGTTATTGTCACACAAGGAAAGCCTTTTCCATGTGTTTTGCCAATTTTCCTACCTCCTGTTCAACAGAAAGTCAGGAATAGCTAATAAACAAAAGGAACAATGCCAGAAAGTGGCTGGCTTGAAGAATAAATCTCTGGAGTGATAAGTACATATGTCAGGGAGGGGGAGGATTTCCCTTTGCAGAGGGACAAACAAGCCTTTCAAACATCTTTGGAAGCTCTTACGTTAACATACACTTAGTATTATCCTATAATGATGTGGGACAAAAATTGCAAGTGTATGGGGTACATCAGAATACATCAAAGGCTGAAGAGTGGTCATGAAGTGCAGCTTGCCTTTTCCTAAATTATAGAGATGAAGAAATAGAGCTGTTCAGCATTTCTATCTTATTTAGACCAGCACACCCAGATGCTGGCTGGCTCTAGCTGGTTATGAGACAAAGCTGGACAAGGCATTGGAGAGGAGCAGAGTGAGGACAGCTCTAAGGGGACATTTTCCTGGGGGAAAGCTGGAATTCCTAATACGTCTCCTGCAAAGAAGAGACCCTTGGCTTGTCAGAAACAGGGAACGAGTCAGGGGAATTCACCTGAAGTGGGGAGGTGTTGCTGTGCAAGTCATATCTTCAGGGATGGGGGAATCAGGCGGGCACTGGTCCCTCTGCCTTATGGTGACTTTTCACACCAAAGTTCTGTCCTGCATGGGGTTGAGAGAAAGGAGATGGTTTGGGGAGAGATCTGCCATAGGTCCTCACTGGAGATGCTCTTCTCTCCTTGCTTAGTGCTGCGGGACTGTGCCCAAACCTAAGTCCTGCTGAATGTCCTGCCCTGTGTCACCCTGTCCTTAACACTGGGGCACAGCTCAGCCAGACAAATACAGAGGGTGAGACCACAGAGGGTCCAGTCATCAGCATGAGGCCCATGAGCAAACTTGTGCAAGGGCAGAAGGCACTGAGGGCAGGACAGATATTTCTGACAGATATTTCTGTAGAACTCCACTGATGTCAGCAGTTCATAATTCAAATAATTGAATGATGAATCATTTTAAAAAGTTTTGAAATATATCTTCAGAATGAGTCAAAGGCAAACTCTGTGGGTGAGAGCAGACCATCGTTTGGAGGGTTCTTTGAACTGTCATGCCCTCAGAAGATGCCCCAGGTGATGACTGGGCAGGGAATGGAGCCCAGGGACAGAGCCAGCAAGGGGCACACACACCGTGCTGCAGCTGGGAGGCTGCAAATGCACTGGAAGCAGAGTGAAAAGGCTGCCTGGGTCACATAGCACTGAGCACAGAGCAACACAAACAGGCTCTGTTTCTTCTCCCATCTCCAAAGGAGAAATTAAACAGAGCCAACCTTCACATCTCCTGCTGGCACAAGACCAGGGAGACAGCAGCAACTGTAGATTATCTGTAGATCATGGGAGCAAGATGTAAGTGTGGGAGCAGATGGGTTTTTGGTTACTGGCCAGCATTTCTTGTGGCCTTTCTGCCACATCCACCTATCTGCTCCATACTGCACAGGACTGGGATGCTGCCTAATTTAAGATGATGTCCTGATGGTGGCCACTCCTGCTAGGAGAATTCTCAGTGCCAAGTCAGTATGTGATGCCTCTTGGCTGTCTGCAGGACAGCATCCATTCCCTGCCTCCCAGCGCTGCAGGATGGGAGCAGCCTTTATCCAGGGCCTGGGGAGGCAAAGTACAGCTCAGCACAGCACACAGGAGCCTGGGCTGTGCTATTTGAAAGCCCTGAGTGAGTGCTGGTTTCCTCTGTTTTACGTCACAATTTGGTACATTTGTTCAGCACTTGCAGAGATCCAAAATGAATCCAGTCTGTTGGTACAGCACTTATCAGGGACCAGTGTTTAAGTTATTACTAAAGCAAACAGAAAAATCTCCACCTATAATTTCCAGAGGTTCAATATTTACAATAGATTAACACAGTCAGCTACTATCTGCAGAACACCTTTTTTACTGCTGTGAAAATTTGTTAAAATCACTCCCAAAGTCCTCAAATGATCAACACTTTCAGAATTTATCATTTATAGTACCAGTGATCTTCTTAATCCTTAATATAGGGTTTCTTAACCAGATTCATACAGGTAGATTTTTTATTATGTATATTTTTATTACATATAGATTTTTGTTATATATATACAGATTTTTTGTATATATTTAAAAATCTATGAAGAGCTCGAGAGCAGACCCTGGCTTGTAAACAGTATAAAAATTACCAAACAATTATAAACAAATTTAACATCAAATTTAATTTGGGGATTTTTGAGTTTGCCTCAGATTTACATTTGTATATGCATACACAGAGAAGGATCTCTGATTCTTTTTGCTGCCTGGTAAAAAGGCATCAGAAAACATCCTCTAATAAAAGTCTGTCTAGGACTGCAGAAAGCCCAATCTCAGACCACTTTTACCTTGGATGGGGCTTGTCCAGGAGACACAAAAGGAAAGGCCCTTGTCACTGAGTTGATGGAGAGATTAAAAACGTACCCGTTCCCAAGACAAAGTCTTAGATTAAAATAACCCAAAATAATGAAGACAATGTTGAGCTTCTACAAAGTAAGTCAGTGACTGATTCCAGCTCCACGTATATGCACTTGCAAAAAGGAGAATCTAATGGGGGAGACATTTAGAACCAATAAAAGAAATTAACTGGAAATGTAAAATCTAAATAGTGAGCTTATTTGATATGCACCCAATAGTTCTAACCCACAGTTTCTACAAAGACAAATGAGGGGGCAGCTCAGCTCAGCTCAGCTCAGCTCAGCCTTTTCATCTTGAAGGACTTAGCCCAGTCTGAAAGGATTCAAGCTCGTACCCAGCCATGTCTAGATGGAAAACTAAAGCACCATATTCTTGACTTTGAAATTTGTGTTTGAGAATGCCAACATTCCCTAAGGCACAGATGATATTTTTATTAATCTTAATCAGATCTCTCTCTTTATTCCTCCTCATTCTTTTGAGTTTCCAATGAGATTGGGAGCACCTTGCCTTTATAATTTGATCTATTCCTTTCAGTTAAAATACTTGCCCCATCATTAATTCAAGTCTTGAGTGATAAGATCTAATTCTGAGCTATTTGACTTGAAAATGAAAGCAAAGGTTGTCATGTTTCACTTGTGTAACCTTAACCATTCCTTTCCCTCTGGTGTCAAGCATTTTTTGTGACTGACTAGACCACCTTCATTTCCCTATCTGCCCAAGTAGCAAAGGAAGCCTCTCACCTCCCAACTTCTGCTTGCTTTAATAGCCAGCCAGTTTTGAAATAAATCCTCACCTCCATATTCCCTTGGATTTCTGTATCTCCTAACTGCAGAGACTACTGCATTGCTTGTTGCACTTGCACACAGCCACAGTGTGGCTTCATAATCTCTGACTAACCATTTTCTGTGGAAACACTGCTAGAATGGCCATGTTTGTGGGGTTTTAACAATCTCCAGCTTTCCAGTCAGCTGCACTGGAAACTGGAGTGAAGCTAAGATCAGGACAGTAAAGAACAGCAAGAACATCACACCCTTAGGGATATGCTGCTCACTCTCCTTACTCTGAACTGGAAGAAAATCCTGTGGATTCCAGATTCCCACTTATTGTCTTCTTGGGTTGACATGCACTTGCTTACATCTGCTTTTAAAAAAGGTTCTTTGATTTCTGAAATAGCCCTAAGCATCATTTCCTTTCATTCCCCCATAATCAAACAACAGTGGCAGCAAGGCTAAAACTCGGTAGGTGAGCCTGCAGGACAGGCTCTGTACTGCCTTTGAACGAGTCAGAATGGGCAGAAATGTTTGGTGTTAATACAGGGCCCTTGTCTCTACTTTGTCATGAACAAGCAGCTCCAAAGCAGAGCCCTCTGGTGCGGGGTAGGGCTGCAGGGCTCTTGGTGATTGCTGATGATGTGGACAGCCTTGGCTTCCCACCCCAAAGGGTTTTCAGTTGTCTACAAAGATAATAAGGATACCACAGGCTGTCTCAGGTTAACACTACACTTCAAGGGGCTCCTGGATGAGATACAATAAAAACATAGACACTCCCAGAAAAGAAACCTCCAGTACATCTCCACAGTTCACACTTTTTGGACCAGAATACAGACTGACAACAAGTGTTTGACAGTGCATTTTCCTTTGTAACCAAGGGAGGGAATGCACACCTCACTGTAATGTTATTTTGGTTTTGCCAGCCACAGTGATGCAAGAAAACACAGCATATTCCCACAGAAAATTCTGGAGGAACACCAGGTTGGACCCGCCAAGGTCACTTTCACCGTGCACAGTCCCATGCAGTGGGCTGGAAGCAGGGGCTTGCCGTGGTCCTCCTCTTCATCGTCCTGCCACATCTGTGCCGACACACTGCTGCCGCTGGGCACAGCGCAGCTTGGCAGCCGAGCACTCAGGCAGTGACAAAGTCCTCAGCACACTCTTTGTTCCTGCTGGGCTTCGGAGGCCAGGCAGGCGCGGGACCACCTCCGGACCCCGCAGCTAATCCTTTCCTAGGAGATGTCTATCACAAATACAAGCAGCAGCAAATCCTATAAGCCCTTCACTGCTGGCTGGTTTGCGCCCAGCAACCAGGAATGGAAATCCGTTCACCGCTTCTGACCGGCTAACCCTGGGCATCCGGAGCCTCAGAGGTGCCTGGGGATGTTGACAAAGGGTTGCCAGGATCTCGGAGCTCCTGTGAGGGAGAGAAGCGTTGGAGACATGTCTCGTTTCTGGAGGCAGAGTTGGATCCTTCAAAACACAGGGTTTGTTTATCCCCTTCCTTCCTGGCACAGAACGGAGCATTTTTTTGCAGAAAAGAGGCGGAATTTCAGTACGGCTCTGTAGGGAGGGGAGGGCAGGCGAGGCCAGGAAGGGTGTGAGACGGGGCCCCAAACCACACTCCCTGTGCAAGTGCCTTGGCGCCGGCTTGGGAGGAGAATGCCGGGCCGGGAGAGAGATCCATAATGCATTTTTGCCACCAGAAGGCAGCGGGGAGCTGCGGTTGGGAACAGCTGGTGCTCGCAGGACCTGCCCCAGGGAGAAACAGCAGAAGGAGCTTCTCCCTCTGCTGACTATAACCTGCCCTTGCTACACTTTCCTCGTCCAGCCCCCTTCGCTGTCCTTAGGAAAGCACAGGAGACTACAGCGTAGAGAGAAAGCAAATTTCTTATGATTTTCTTTGGAATATAGATATGCATCAGACTTGCCTTGCCCTCCCATCTGCTGAAACCTTCCTGGTGTGAGCATAGGCGTGGACCCCGCCCCAGCATGGACTACCCCCCTTAAGCAGCTGCGGCACTGCTGTTCTTTTTGAAGAGGGAGCTAAACGTGCGAAGTCCCTCTGCCCTGCAGCTCCAGCCTATGACCCAGTGGTTATGAGGGATCCAGTGAAATCCTTGCTGGCTGGTTGCAGCCACCGTGGCCACAGAGCAGCTGTGCCGTGACTCTCCCTGTGGGCACTTGCTCTGCCGTGCATCTCATACACGGTGGGGAAGGAGCTATTACTGGGAAAAGGTTTTCCTTGTGGGGGTTGTTTCTCAGAAGCAAGTCCCTCCTGCACATTACAGAGCTCTCTAACTTACAGGGCTCTGGATGGCAATTTAATAGCTTGTCTCAGTTTTCCATGGGGGCCATCCACCAGAAGATGATGATCCATAGCAGGAACAACTGAATAGGATGTATGTCCCACCTGGGCCGTTCTGGCAGTGGAGTATTTCAGCACCAACCTGCCTTCATCAGCAGTTGCACTGGGTGTTAGAGGTACAATTTCTCAAGTCGTTCAGCCACGTCTACATCCGTGCTGCTCCTCAAAAAGCCAATTCTGCTAATCCAGCAGAGATCAAACCATGTCTCTTTTACTTGATTTGCTTTCAGCTGGGACAGGCGCCCAACACCAGCCATGGAACAGCCACACGAGCACGCAGGAGGAAGCCACATGGAGGGTGGCATGCTGGTAACAGAAAGAGGCTCAGAGTGAAACCACATGCAAGATTTAAGTGAAAACAGTAGGGAAGTATAAAAAAATAGGGATCAAAAGACAGCGTGCAGGGTACCAACCACATCTGCGTTTCTGTCTTCCTTAAAAGAAGAGTGGTGAGGGTTGTTTCATCAGACACAAAGACCCATAAAATGGCTGAAATGTATGTTTTCTGTTATCCAGCCTCTTCAGCTCCAGCAGCTGATGACTGCAAGTGGGAGAGTGGCCAGTCTGGAGAGGTTACTGAGTTAAGTGCTGCTAATTCTTTGTTTATTGACTTCAATAAATTGGGATTAGGATGGGCCAGGGGTTCCGGGTGGTGGCCTTGTGCTGTTTACATGGCATGTCAGGAATGCAGCAACTCTACCATGATTTTGGTTGTTTTTTAAAAGGATGTGGTGGGGAAAGCAGAGAGCTGAGGAGGAGCACTGTGCTGAGGCCAGCTCAGTTAACCCAGGGTTCGGCTCCTGGGCAATCCTGGTCATGGGACTTCACTGTGCCCCAGAGCAATCACATGCTGTTATGGGAGAAGAAGACTCTCTATCTTTTCCTTCCTTNCCTCCCTCCCTCCCTCCCTCCCTCCTGATGTTATCTTGCCCCTCTTCCCCCTAAATAATAAACACGTTTACCTCTTTCCTTTCTCCCTGGAATATTCTGTGTTTTAATGAAATTTCAGTTGCCATTAATCACATCCAATGAATCTGTCAAAACTGAAGACATTCAGAAAGTACCATTGAAAAATGATTGATTTTTGTTTGTTTGGGGGAAGTGGTTTTTGTTTGTTTGTTTGTTTGTTGTTTTTTGTTGTGGGTTTGTGAGGGGTTTATTGTGGGGTTTTTTAGGTGTGTTTCTTGGGTTTTGGGTTGGTTTGGTTTTTTTTTTTGTTCCTCAAAACAAACAACTGCTTCTAAACACACAAAGCACAAGTCCTGAGCCAGACAGCCCCCAGCGGTACCATGCAAGGTGGTACCGACTCAAGAGGTTATCATAGAGGAATTATCACAGAGCCATGAGCAGCTGGGGGAGAGCAGCTATTGTCAGTCAGTCTCTGATCTGGTGAATCTGAAGCGTGTGAACTAAAGTGGAAAGACTCTGTTCTAGCACAGTGTCTCTCTTTTAGCCTTGCTGCTAATCACACTGACAGCCCCTCTCTGTGCCCTGGCTCTCAGAGAGCTGTGGGGATCTAGAATTTTCTTCTTTGCAAAAGGTTTTGGGCATTGCTGATGCCCTCAGGACACCAAAGCGTTGGCAGCCTCTTGCTGTTGCTGGCAAGTCTTCAGCTGTGTTTAAATCCAAAGGGTAACCTGCATTTCTTTAGTGAGGGAATAACTCCTGTCCACGTGTTGCAACCGTGCTTGGATAAAAATGCCTCAAGTGTGAGACCATGAGGGAGGACACAATTCTGGGGATATATGAGGGCCACTCTCAAGCTAACCTATACCAGGTCCATGAAAGAACTGGCAGAAAGGGGCACAGTAGAAACCAAATGGTGCCCAGCAAACTGGTGCAATGCTTATGGGAGCCAGGAAGGCTGTGTTCAGCCATCAGGACTTCCCTACCTTATGTCCAGACTAAACCTGCACCTACTGTCTTGTCTTTGGTAATTTCTGTGTCCCAGAAGCTGTCTGTACAATTCCTGTTCTCAGGGACACTTTCCAGCTTGTGCAAATGGTATCAGGTGGATAGATTGTCTTCTTCCACCTCAGTACTGTGTCTACCTGTCTCTTTCCTGTGAGTGCTCTGTTGCTGCTTCTCTGTTGATTTTTTTCTTTTATTTATCTACTTCATCTTATTACAATTTATAACACTTTTTACATTCATGTTTATTAGCTCTGAAAATGGCAGGACTTCATTATTTCCCTTTAG
>VXAX01007849.1:158678-264713 GCA_013399835.1 Leptocoma aspasia | reverse complement strand
TTGTTTTTGTGTTTTTTTTTTTTTTTTTTTTTTTTTTTTTTCTTTTTTTTTTTTTTTTTGGTAACTTACATTGCTCTGTTCTTCTCGATGACAAAGCAGCACAGGCAGGAGCCAGCTCCAGGGCTGCCTGCCTGTGCCATGATTCAGCAGGTTGTAAAAGGAAGGAATGTTTTCTTTTTTGGGAAAGGGTGGGAGAGAAAGGGAAAGCAGGCATGTGTGTGTATATTTGACTTCCTGGTGCTTCTGTGATTTCAGCAGGAGAATTAGGCTGTCCTGCAGTCATGTTGGAGTTAATAACCTGTTTCAAAAGAAAGAAAGATATTTGGTGGAAAAATGGGTTTGCCTAGATTGAGGAGGGCACTTGCTAAAATGTACTGCTTTGTTACTCTTTAAAGTATTTTTCCATAGTGTTTTTAGGTTCTTCTTTAAGCATTTGATATCTCCTGTGCTGCCTGTTGTTTGTGACTGTTTCCCTGCCTGTCTGCATCTTCTGCTCAGTCTGGGTATAGCTCAACAGAGCAGTTTAGGAGCCAGCTTGGTGTCTTTCTGGAAAAATGTGTTTGATTCCAAACTTCAGTGCAAGCAGGGATTTGCTGATTTCATTTATGCTGAGCCTTATTTCTGAATGCTGGGGCCCTGCTTGCTTTGTCCTAACATGGTGGAATTTTCTCTGTGGGGAAACTTATACTGCTGACTCATTGCATCAACTCAAAACAGATTTATGTTTACAAAGGAAAAAAACCCCACCCTTTTCTTTCTTACTTTTCTCTAGTAATATTTGATTTGTTATTCCTACAGAATACCTCCTATCTCCTGGAGCAGGCTGCAGCCCACAGACCACACAGGAGCTCGCTTTGAACTGGGTGGTTCAGACACAGCTTTCTATGGAACTGTTCTCAGCCGCTGCAGCCCAGAGACAGCGCAAAGGTGCTGTAACTTCCAGGGTACCAGAGCCTGTTTTCCTCACCATGGGGCCGTGTTCCCTGCCCTCCCACATGGCTGTGCATGCCATGCAGGACACGGAGACTCCTCAAGTTTAATCTTGACCTCGTTCATGCTGTCCCATCAAACCCAGCATCTCCTTCATGCTGGTCCCATCGGCCAGCATGGGCTTATTTCTGTATTTTCCTGTTTCTTTACTGATTCGATGTACAAACGTTCAACATTTACACAGTATTTCACCTCTACAGAATTACGATACTTTCATTTTCAAAATACAGCACAGGTTAAAGGTTCCGGAATTGCACAAGGCCTTTGGGGAAGCAGCTGCTGAGCAGCGCCGCCATGAACACGGTGGAGTCTGTGCCACTGTTCAATGTTTTATTAAACCCTCGGCTTGTAATTGAGGAAGAAAAACCACCGGATACACTGAATTTTTTGAATAGGCAAGAAAACTTGAACACCTCTTTTAGCGAACGAGAAGGCACAAAGACGGCTTTGCTCTTTAACACAATGGCATTTTATGAGGCAGCGGGTGAGGGGCGTGAGGCGCTGGCCCCGCCCCCTGCCGCCACTTACCGCCCCCTACCGCCCGCAACGCCCTGTCAGCCTCCGCAGCGCCCCTGGACCGAGACCCGTTGGGACCCCGCCCACATCCCAGCGGCCTGCCCGCAACCACCCAATCAGCCGGCACTTCCTGCAACCCCGCCAACCTATGACAGCGCTCCACGAAGGGCAGCGCCGTTGGGGGCGTGTTTAGAGGCGGGCCAGTTGTTGAGCGGCGGTGATACGAGCCAGTCAGAGTGCAGAACCGGCGGCTGGGCGGGCGGACGGGCGCGCTGTCCGCCAATGGGAGAGGCGGAGCTCCGTGAGGCGGGGGTGGGGCTGGCGCGCGGCAGATAGGCGGGCGGCGGCGGGCGCGCGGGCACGTGACGGAGGTGAGGGGAGCCCGGCGGCGGCGGTGGCCGGGGCGGCGGAGGGTGAGTGTGTCCGTCCGTTCTTCCGTGCGTGCGCTCCTCCACGGCCGCTGCGGCTCCGGAACATCGGGCCGGGAGAGCGGGGCCGGACTCGCCCGCGGCGTGAGGCGGTGGGGGAGCCCGGCCTGTCGTGGGGCGTGCGGCGGAGCGCTGCTGGGCCCTGGGGGGTGGGCGGCCGGCCCGTGCGTGGTCCCGGCCCATCCCGGGTGTGGGAGAAGGCGGCGACTCCCCGGAGTCAGGGCGAGAGGGACGGCCTGGGGAGGCCCCTAAGGCCGGGGGCGGGCGCGGGGCTGCGGCGGCGGCGGCGGGTCCCGCCCGGCACCCGCAGGGCTCGGAGCGGCCTGGGGGGAGCGGCGGCTCTTCTGCTAAGTTCTGAGAGCGCCGCTCCGGGCAGCGGCTGGTGCCAGGGCCGCGTGGTGGAACCGGGAGGGAGGCGAGAGTCGGACGTAGATGTGGGCAGCGTGTGGTTTAGGTTTTAGCTGGCTACGTGTTCCGTGTCGGAAATAATTTTGAACGTGCTCCTCGTGAAGCCCCGCAAAGGGAGATCAGGAGGTCGGTGCGGAGCATGGCGTGGGCCTGCTTGGGGCTGTGCGAGGGGGAGGAGAAGCCTCTGGAAAGGGGGAGCTCAGGGCGCCGAGCTGGAGGCCCAACAGGTGAAGTGCAGGCGAGGAATCTGCAGCAGGAAGGTCTGAGAATTAAAAAGGAATTGTAATGCCTGCTTTCATTTTTGTCCCCCAAATATTGTTCGCGTTGTTGGGTGTCTTTAAAATAGTGTATAAATGACATCTCATTTCTGGCTGAGTGAATATTGTGTGCTTTTAAAAGAAAAAAAAAAACCCACACCTTTGAATTAAATCATGTACAGCACACTGCTTTCTTATCTGTACTGATTCTAAAGTGTGAACTTTCACATGCAGGTTTGTGGTTCAGAACTTTCTAGGCTGCGGAAAGAGAAATGCTGCAGGTGATTTGGTTGTGAAAGAGAAATGGACATGTATTAATGGTAGTAGTAATGGTAAAGGTCCAGACCTCAATATGATCAGTGTTAACATAATTAATACTGCAGAGCTTCTGCAGATCATCCCGGAAAACTCTTTCTGGAACTTATTTAGAGTATGTTAGATGTCTGAAAACCAGTCTCCAGGCATGTAATGTATTTCTAAATGTAGTGTGTTTACTTCATGTTGTCAAGTAAGCATAGTTAACACATGGGTTTTATGGGACAGTCTTGCACGTTGTGATTTTAGTTGTTGCTAAAGCACTGCAGAGAGATAGCAGAACTATAATAATGTATGAGCTAATGCAGATAAAATAATGGTTAAATATGGGTTGGTGTATATATTACTCTAGGCTCACACTGAGGTACCTGACTTCAAAGACCACTTTATTGTTGGTCTGGCTGTATTTGATGGGTTTATGCGAAACACTTAATAAAATTAGGAAAAGGTGTGAGTAAAAATTTGTGTTTGTATTAGCTTCTAGTATTTCTAGTTTAAAAAACCATGAAGAAGATACTTGTACAATTTACAGGCAGCGTCACAAGCTGTATATAATATGTAAACTGCTTTTTGGGATCAACTGCCCTCCTAGGAAGGGAATCTAGTGTAAAATAGTGAGAAAGTTTTCAAATTCCATCAGATTACTCCCTCATTTGGTGTGCTGTAGCACTTCCCCCTGAGTAAATAAATAAATCCTTTACAGAGAATACACTGATACTTGTACTTAGCTCTGCCATTTACTTCTTTTTCTGGCCTTTGATTTTCTGCCTGTGGTAGTAATCATGGTGGCAGCCTGTTCTTGTTGGAATCAGCTCTGTAGCAGGGCAGACTTGAACTGATTTTGAGGTGTGATGGTCTCAAAGATCTTGGGGTCCCTCCAGATCTGCCCCCACCTAATATTATTTTCCTAGCAGCCCATCTGTTTTATGAGGTCAAAAAGCCTCATGGTTCTGTCTTACCCTCCAAGGACTTCCAGTTCTGCAGGAAGGATATCTGTGCTGACAAACAGTATCTGCTTTTTGCTTCTGTACTCTATCTGCACTGTTGTACATTATTTTTAGAAACTGGCATATTTGAAATGCCTATTAAAAGCAAGCTTTGTTGCTGTCCCTTTTCATACCTAATCCCTTGCCTGGTTTGTGCTCCAAACAGGAGGCAGCTTTTTTTGTGGGGGTCTCCAGGAGAGGTTTGGCTAATCCTTTCCAGGAGACTTCTTCCTCATGTAGAAGTGTATCCCAGCCACCCCTTACCGAAGAAAGAAAAAAAAATGGGTGTAGGAAGATAAACCACCACCATAGAGAGTTCTTGTCTCCCTTCTCTTGTTAGTGAGGTGGTTTTCTTTAGCCTTGCCTGCTATTCATTGAGTTATGATGTTAAAGGCAGAATCTTCACATTACTGAAGTTGTTCAGCTGAAAAATAGTATTTCAGGGGAAAAAGTGTTGTCTGCATTATATGAGTTGTTGTATATACATGGACAAAATGTTACTCTATCCCCTTTTGAGGGGTGCTGAGGCGCTGTACTGGTTGTTGAAATTATAGTATTTGGGCACACAGTTTTTACTTCACCATGGTGTCCATCCCCCAAGTCTGCCTAAAGACAGATCAGGCAGGTGCATGTGAGAGACCTGCACTTGAAACTGTGGTATTAAGCTGGCTCTGCTGCCAACAGCTTTATTTCCTCTATCCTTGGCTACTTACTTTCACTGGTACTGCTACAACTCTTTTTGCTTTTGCTGCTGGGTTGGCCCGGGGTATTGATTTGGGGTTAAAATAACATGGCAGAAGGACTTGGAGCCATCTTAAACCAGCGGCTGGTTCATCATGAGGCTGTGTAAACAGCTACCCTGGCACCGCAGAGGAGGCAGGATGTGCAAGGCAGAGGGACTGTGAGATGTAGAAGAGATTTCCTCTGCTCTTCAGTAGTTCTGACTTTAGGAAATTAGTGCACTACCAAGTAGGGTAACTGAGCCTTTGCTCAAAACCCACAGAACTCTCATTTGAGAGGGAAAATTTATATCTGTGTCTCAGCCTTTCTGTTCTTGTCTCCTTGCAATTTTTTTGTATTGTGATGAATCATCTTTATGTTTGGCTTTAAATTTTTCTTCCCTAATTCTTGTGGCATTGAGGCATTATGCTTATTTTCACTGGTGTGCTTCTGCTGTGAATACCACACTGAAACCCAGGGTTTGGAGCACAGGACTTTGCTAGTGGGTTTTGTTCTTCCTTTGCTTAAGTCACTCAGCTGAAACTTCAGGTACTGCTGAAATAGAAACCATTGATGCTCATCCAGTTAAATTCCCTAGGTGTAGTTTGTAGGAAGTGACTTATTTTCATAAAATCTATTTAGTCTGACTCTTAATTATTTTTAAAAAAGAGTAGATAGTAAACCAGATAGCCAGTAGCCATTCAAATGTAGTTATACATTCTGAAATATGGTGTATTAAGAGCTGGCTTGATGAACCACTGAAATAGATTAGTAACCAAGGAGATGATTAAACTGGTTTTGCAGGCTCTGTTTGACCTGACAGGGAAGTTACTAAACAGTATGTTCTGGAAGAATGATAGCAGAGGACTTGAAGATTCTTTCTGTGGGCAATTTCACTCTCTTCCAGGGGACATATATGTTAGGGAGAGTGGTGACAACTGTCTGTTGTGTGAGTGCTTCCAGTGTTGTGCCAATACTTAAGAAGAACTTTTCTCCTTTATGCCCAGAGAAAGGGGTATTCTAAATAAAAATTAATCTTTGAAGATGCATGACTTTCTTGAAAGCCTTGAACTCCAAAAGTAGCAGTCACATAGTCCTACACGTTAGGAGTTCTGCTTTTGGGGTACGATCTTGATTCTGTTTCTGAATCCCACTCCAATTTGGTTTAGATTTTACTTTGTGAAAAAGTAAAGTCTGTAGTGCAGATGTTCTGCACTGTCCTGTTTCTGGCATTCTGCTGTAGATCTTATAAATACTGGGTTAAAATGTTTCAGCCTTTTGACCATCAGGTGAACAGTGCTTAAATGTCAGCTCTGAAGTTTTCTGGGGTAGAAGTTGGCCATGGGTGTGTGCAGAGAACAAATAATTTGTAGCACTGACAGTCTCAAACTTTGGGATTGCAGTGGTTTTTCCTTCAAGCTGAGTGGTGTGCCAATGTTTGTAAGTGACTGAAGACCTTATTAAAAAAAAAGTACATGGAGTTATCTCTGACTCGAAACGTTGTTATGGTGAAAGTGATGGTTACACTGAAGTAAATGGAGACGTAAGAAGCTCTCACCTATTATGAAAGTGTTCCTTTGTTAATGGCTTTCGGCAGTTGCGTGATCAGGAATACACCAACCTTCAGAAATACTGCACAGTTTAACCTGAAGAAGGGAGGTGCAGGCAGAGTAAAAAATGGCTAAGGATCATAATTGCTTGGAAATTGGACAGTTATTTAAGGGACAAGTCTGATCATAATAGAGTAGGTGAGAGTGTCTGAAGGTTAGACTACGTTTGAGGTGACTAATTGAACACCTGTAGTTGCCAGCAACTTAAAGTTCCACTGGCAAATTGATTTATGCCTGTTTTGTATAAAACCTTGATTTGTATCTCTCTCCCCCTCCCCTCCTCTTCTGTTTAGGAATAACCTAATTTACTAGGGCATAATTGTGTTTATGTTTTGTCCCTAAGGATTGTGTAAAGTGAATTTGAAGTTTTTTCCTGTAGCAGTACATCCATTATGGATGGAAGTAGCTTTTTAAATATCGAAAATGTGTGCTTCACTTAAATTGCTCTTCTGAGAACACAGTGCCTTTTTTCTATAATTTAGTCAGCTTTTTATATTGTTTCAGGTTAAACAGAATAAGGAGTTTGGCATGATAACTGGCAGTTGCAGAAGAAGCTACCAGTCTGTACTCAAGGTGTAGGACTGGTAGCTTATGTTGAATTTGGGACTGATTTAATATGTAGGAAGTGTCTTAAGCAGCTTTCTGCAGGGATATAAACTTGTGACAACTGCTTGCCAATGACTGTAAAGAGGTAAGGACATGAAACTGGATTAGCTTCTCTTAAGACTTTTTTAGCTTTCCTTTTTTTTGCTGGGGGGTGGTGAAGCTTGCTTGGTAACTTGACCATGAAATACTTCTCCCTTGAAATGAGGTTCAGCAAGGCCTCGAATTCAGGCCTCAAATTCAGACAGAGCATTAAAGGATAGGTGTAGCAGGGTAGATACCTGTGGCTGTGTCAGGAACACAGACGTGCAGCAGCAGCAGGCTTCTGCCCCTGCTCTGTGGTCCCTGGCAGAATTGTCTGGTTTCACTAAGATGCTTTGACAGAAGAATTTCTGAGGCCGTGCGCCTTTGCCACTTAGGTGTGAGCATTTACCAAAGTCCATTTGCTGCTGGCAAATATTTTCAAAGGGTTGTAGTTGAGGTGGGGGTTTTGAAGTAGGTAATTATTACATATGGAGTCAGTATGGGCAGGAAAGTTGGGGATGATTTAATTCTTTCACCAAAACTTTCATGCTGGTTGGCTACTGGTGAGATTGCTTAAAGGATTACTTGCATGCTAAACCATTAATACCCTTTGCACAAGGTTGGGAGGAGGGGTGTAGAAACTCCTTCCTTTTAAGAAAGGGGAGAATTGGCTCATTTTTAACCTTGGTATATTTTTAAGATTAACTTTGTTGTATCACTTTCCAAATCATGACATGCTCATTCTATCTGCATAGTATAATTTGAAAGCAGTTATAAAACTGTATTATCTTCCTGAATTTTGCTCTATTTTAAAAATATTTAGTGAGGCCCTATTGGTGAGGTAAGACAAAATGAAACCCTTTCCGTGGAAAGGTGTTTTTGTGCCCTCTCATCCATGGTTGCTTCAGTCACACAGGGCACATCCAGAGCTCTAAAGGTCATTTTTTCGGATTAAGTTTCAAGCTCTTGTTTCTGTACTGCTTTTATGCTGGTGGGTATGAGTTTATTCAAGGAACACGTTATCTGTGCAAGAAGAATTTGCAGCTCCAAGGGTACTGATGTCTGCTTGACCATTTTCAGTCCTTGGTTTTGTGTTGTGGCTCTCACACTAATTTTAAGAGCTATGAGCTGTTTTGAGGTCTGAAACTGTTTTCAGTTTTGGCTGTACACTGTGCATTAAGCAAACAAGCTTTGCTCATATATAACAGCCCTTGGAAGTTTTTGTCAGCTATTCCTTCTGGAATGATTGTCCTTTTGGCTCAGAGGTGTTTGGGTGCAGTTGCCTGAAATGAGTGGGGGAGGTCTGTGCACATGCATTTGGACCATAATCCTCAAGGCCATCACTATTGTTGGAAAACTGGCTGCAATTGCATGTTGCTGTAGCGACAAACTGGACATGACCTCAACTCAAGTCTTTAAAATACAATTTTGTTGTAGTTATAAAACTACAGTTATAAAGCTTTAAAATCCTCTCTGTCATTAGAAGTAAGTTAAAGAACAACCTAAGAATGGTAGGTCTAGTATGTGGCATAGTCTTGGAAAATTGGATAATGCTGATAAGCCTTCGAGAATGTAAACTCTATTAGTGGCCTAAACATGCTTTGAAAAGTCGAAACTTTGTTTCCTAGCCCCTACAGGCACTGTTCACTCTGCTTGAGTTATGTTTGAGGGTCTGCAGGGCTACAGTGTGAGGTAGGAGTGTAAGGGAAGGAGGAGGGGATGTTTGTTTTTTTACTTGTTTTCAAAAAAATTCAGTCTCAGTTATACCTCTGGTTTTGGAAGGAAAATTTGGAGTGGGATTCAAAGGAGAAAAGATGAGCAAGGCGCAGGTTGTTGTTGTGAGGGTTTTGGGCAGATAAAACTGAGCAGGGTTTTGGGAGTGTTGCCTTCTACATCAACCTAAAGATGCAGTGATCTTGTTTTTCTAGGAGAAAGTCAAATTGAAACCCATTTTACTTACGAGATGTTTTAAGATAAGGCTTGCCAATATCTATTGTGTTTTAGGAGTGACAGTGTGCTGAGCACCTTATGAATTAGTTTAGGTGTGATATTTTAATTCAGTAAGGCTTCAGTTAACAGCTACTCTTTCTTTGGTCATCTTGTTAAATTAGAGATTGAAAGAAGGGAATTGAATCAAGTGGTGGTTTCCATGAGCTTCAACTGCTTATAGGCATCTGCCAGTAGTAGCAATGACTGTTGGCAGTAATTCTACAATAAAGCCTGGGAAAGGGGTTTGATTATTGAAAACACCAGAGCTCTGCATTTGAAAGGACAAAAAATATATTGAACGGATATAAGGATTGATTACGCTGCAAAAATTATTGTTTTTGAATAAAAGAGAATTTTATTTCAATTTCTGGACTGAATGGAAATTTGAGTCCCTGCGTGGTGTATTTAAAGTCCTTAATAAGCATAAAATAGATTTTCTTTTTAGGCTTTTACAGCCACATATGTTGTGGTGTCATGTGTGTATCTGCTGTCCTGCTTGTGGGCTGTGGCAGTGTAAGAGCAAAATTGACACTTCTGCAGCATGATCTGCAGAACGTGTACATGTGGGTCTCCACTCAGTTAATGTCTGTTTGGTATTAAATACTTAGCTTTATGTTGTGTTCCTCCCCAGCTTTTAGAGCTGTCTCAGGCAGATGCAGTAAATAACAGAGCTGGAGAGATAAGTTTGCACTTCACCTGTTGCCTTGGATGCTCGGATTTGTACCGAGAAGCAGCGTGTTGCTCTGCGTGCAGTGCTGGCTTGACCACTTTGCCTTGTCTTATTTGTTCAGAACATGGAGCTGAAATGGCTACTGTGTGTGACCCTGCTAGCCTTTGGGATCCTTGCTGTCCAGGCACATGATATGGATGAAGACAATGATGCTGATGATGTAGTTGATATTGAGGATGACTTGGATGATGGTATTGAGGAGGTAGAAGAGTCAAAGTCTGAAACAAGCAGTGCTCCTCCAGCTCCAAAGGTTTGGCATAGAACTTCTTTTAATAATTGAATTACTGCTTGTGTTTTGGTTAATGTGAGTCTGATCAGAGTTGTCTTTACTTTCTTAACCTGTTGTAATGTTGTTAAAGACATTATCTGGGAGTAGAGCTTGGAAGTAAGGTTGGCTGCTTTGTTCCTGTTCTCATGTCCCCCATGTTCTTTCAGAAGACTTAGGTCTGTCTTTGAAATATGTGGTGTGAGTGTCAGGAGTTAATGCTAAGATTTCCAGCTAGGTGTACACTTGAGTTTTAGTTGCAGACAAGAGCACAACAACTTGGCACAAGCAGCAGTATTTATGTAATTTCTGTGGTTATGCTTCAAGAATGTCCAGGTGAGCTGTACTTGAATGTTGGAGGGAGCATGAGCTTTACATGCCTGTATTTCTGTAGAATAAAGAATGTGTCTTGAAAGGTGCATAAATGCCCCCCTTTTCCAATAGGTTACTTACAGGCCCCCTGTCCCAACTGGTGAAGTGTATTTTGCGGAATCTTTTGATAAGGGAACTCTGGATGGGTGAGTATAATCTGAAGGATTATTCTGTACAGCAATTAATGTAAAATCTTGGTGAAAGGCAATGAAACTCTCTCTGCAGAACTTGTGTTATTCAAAACTGAATCAAAGGGTCCCTGTTCAGCTGGGGTTACATTAATGACTTCTGGAGGCTAGCTGTTCAGATGCCCAGTGTAACCAGTATTTCCTTAAGTTCTAGTAATAAAGGGGTGGTGAGGCCATTACATATGGCTTTTTTTGGCTTTTTTACTTTCCTCAGGTCATGGTAAGGTGCTACTTCTGTGGTGTGTTTTTTTTTTAACAGAAGCAAGCTACTTGCTTATGAGGCCATGGTCTACCTTGGGGTGGGAAGTGGCAAACATAGAAAAGTTTGTGGGTTTGGGATCAAAATACTGGGGTGCCTTATCTTAAGGGCAGGATTTCTAGGTGGGGGGGGAAGTACAGTTTTCCAACTGTTGGATGTCTGTCTTCCAGATGGATCCTTTCCAGAGCCAAGAAGGATGATACAGATGATGAGATTGCCAAATATGATGGTGAGTCCAACACAGGTTTTGGATGATAAATGTTTCTGATGCTGTTTGTCATGTATGAAAAAGAGGTGCAAGTCTTTCTTTTCTGTTTCTCAGCTAAAATTATATTCACTGAAGAAAATGGGATGGATGTTTATATCCCTGGCTAACAATATAAAATGTAGTTCTGATTTAAACAAAATATCCACTCAGAGTTTTTAAGGTAAATGAACGTTTGGTCAATTTCCTCCCCAGGTAAGTGGGAAGTCCAAGAGATGAAGGAAACAAAGCTTCCAGGAGACAAAGGGCTTGTAATGGTAACCCGAGCCAAGCATCATGCAATTTCGTCCAAACTTTCCAAGCCATTTGTGTTTGATACCAAACCCCTTATTGTACAGTAAGTAAAGAATAATTTGGTGTTCTGTTGATTCCAGGGTGACATGATAGCAAGCTGAGGTTAATTCGGTAACTGAGCTTTTGTTGATTTGGGGGTCTAGATGATGCAATGTGCTGTAACATATTATTACACTGTTTTGAGTAAGAGTAAAATAGTAACTCAAAAGTGAGGTTTGGGTTTTAGTAACCTAAAAATAGATTTCCAAAGTGGGGAGTTAGTAACAGCAGGGGTACTTCTGAAGCCTGGAAATAGAAGTCTCTGCAAACTAGACTTGGTAACCTGTCTTGTGGCTTTAGTTCACTTGATTTAATTGTAGTAACAAGGTCAGGCAACTGACTTTTGTACTGCTAATTGTGGAAGTCCTTGTCCTTTTGAACGAGCACTGGTCTGTAAGTAGGTCAGTGCACTTTCTTATACAAGAAACTGTCCCCTGTTTCTGAGGGGAAGTGGATGGAGGGTTAAAGATGCATTTGTTTCCTGGTTCCTGTGTCTTAGTTCATTTGCCATGAAAGATGAACACCTTCTATAGCTCTGGTCACAACTGTTGTAGAAGAATCTACTTGCGTGTGTGTTAGACAAGGAAGTCAGGGGAAAAACATAATTCAGTGAGAACAGTTGAATTGTGCATTATTAGTGATGTTATAAATTTTAAACAAAGAGTAAATTAATTTGTATTTGCACAAGATAATGAATTGGTCACTTTGCTTTGCACTATTTAATTTTGGCTCAAAATACAAGGCTAAAAATAAAGCCCAGTGGTCATCTACTCCAGCTGCTGGCATTGTGAGAGAATCAAGCATACTTAGCTTATTCCTGACAGAGATGTTTTGCCTTTTTCAGGCTCCTTGGCATCCCTAAATACTGTTATGTGCTTATAACCCTAAAGGGGCTTCTCCTAAAGTCCAGTTGTTTTTGCTTTGTAGCCTTGCAAATTGAGTTGTCTGTCTACCATAGTAGTTATGGGGAAAAGAATTGGTTTGCCTCAATCACTGTTGAAATGTCATATACTGGAAAGCTTTTTCTTCCTCCTCTCTACTTCTAGGTCATTGTCTTCTAGGCCAGCATTCCATTTCTTTAATCTTTTCTGTCAGGTTAATTCTTCTAAATCTTCAATTTTTTAACTGTTTCTCAGGCTCTTGTGAATATTTTCTTAGTCCTTATATCTTTATATATCTATATGACAGTATCTTTAATATTCACTGAGTAAGTGATTTAAAGCAAACAACAACAAAACAGTGTTACTGTTAATTTGTACTGACAAAATTGTAATGGTGTATTACAAAAATAATTTTTCCTCATGTATAACATGTGCTCTCCCCTCTTCTATCCAAAACTAAAATTAGGTATGAAGTAAACTTCCAAAACGGAATAGAGTGTGGTGGGGCCTATGTGAAATTGCTTTCAAAAACCCCCGAGTTGAACCTGGTGAGTAATGCTACTACTTGTGGGTATTAGCTGTGAAAGAACTTGAAGTTTTTTCACTTTGCTTCTTTCTGAAGAAACTCTTTTAGTGAAGGCAGTGGGGCCTGATTGCCCAAGTACTTTGCACTCAGCATTTTCCCAGTGCTTTCCAGTTGGAGAGGCTAAGTACTGAAATGTGACGGCCCCTTGAGTGGAAACTAAAGTTCCCTAATAGATGAGCAGTTGTAGACCTTTGCCAAACTCTGCAGTACTTCAGATTTTCCTGGGTTCTAGAACGAAACAGGAGGTGCTTAGGAGAGTGGCCAGCTCCTACGTCCTAAGAACTGCATTTTGTCCTCTCACTGAAGTGGTTTAGCCTGTTCAGACAAAGCTGAACTGCTGGGTAACCTTGTGTAGGCTCTTGTAGCCTATGGGTTTTCTTTAGCCATATTCCTAGACTTTATAAGATATACCTTTTATGGCTTGTTATCCATCCTTCTTTCCTTCTGCAGTCTCATTGGAGTTGTATTATTAATACAGTTTCCAAACTATTAAAAAACTCCAAGACAAACACCCAGAACACAACTTGGCTGCCTAATCAGTTTCATATGTGCATTGAATTTTCAGATAACATTAGCAAGAACAAATACACTTGCAGGGTTCAATGGTGATTATATCCAGTTAGAACTTAGATTGAGGTAGCTCCCCAGTTCACAAGTGTAGACTAAATGCAGCTTGGCTTCACTTTTAGTGCTGCTTATCACTTTGTGTGAAAGAAACTCAGTGGCCTTGCTAGCCTTTCATTATTGCCCGTAGCTGATACTTCTAATTGATAGCTTTTGAAATACTTTGTTGTAATGTAGAGATAAACATTGTGGATGTCACACTAATCTTTCGGATAACACTTGAATAGCTGGTGTTTTCCATGTGGAAAGTAGGGCCCAAAGGTGCAAAATGTGCTGGGGTAGTTCTTAGCACATCATTTTTTCTGGAGGCTTATATGAGGAACATGAGCTTTAGTGTGGGGACTTCGTGAGCTTGATATTCAAGTTGCAGAATAGTTTTTAATCAATTGGGAATTCTTATGCCAGACAATGGCTTAAGTTGTATTTCAAAATAATGGAGTGAGGTGTTGTGTTGTTTTATAGGATCAGTTCCATGACAAAACTCCATATACAATAATGTTTGGCCCTGACAAATGTGGAGAGGACTATAAATTGCACTTCATCTTCCGGCACAAAAACCCAAAGACCGGCAAATACGAGGAGAAGCACGCAAAGCGTCCAGATGCAGATCTGAAGACTTACTTTACTGATAAGAAGACTCATCTTTATACTCTAGGTATGACAGCTAACCATGCATGTTAATCATTACTACATCTTCTGCACCAGGAGCTCATAAAGTGAGCCAGATGAACAGGTGAATATTTGTGCCAATGCACCATACAACTAAAAACTGCTTGAAAGCTTTTAATGCTAAAACTGATTCTTTATGCAAAGGCTTATTTCATCCTTCCAGGAAGTCTTGATTCATGTAAGAAAGGTCATGCGACTTGAACTTAATACTTAAAGGAGAACTGAATTTCAGGGCAGTTGTAAGTAACTTGAACTGAGTATATTTGAAATAATTATCAGCATATATAAACTGCTTGAATGCTGCCTCTGGGTAATGTGGGGTATACTAAGCTTTAGATGTAGAGGCATCATAGTTTGTTTTAGTTTTGTTTGGGTTTTTTTCTGCTTTCATGTACCAGACAAGCTCAGGAGTTCTTGAAATAGTGTCTGATATATTAGCTATGATCAAAATCTTTCAGGAAGTACTTAGGAGTGTCTCTAGCTTTTCCTACTGCACATACAGTAGTAGGTAAAGAAGTGAGATTAAACTCCTGGTAGTCAGTAGTAGGAAGTCTTAGTCTGGAGTAGAACATGAGTATATACATTCTTACTACTAAAGCAATACTTAACTGTGCCAAAGTCAACTTGTGGTAACTGCTAAATCACTTTACAAACCTCCATGCTTTTAACACATGTAGGACTTCTGCCAGGAGTCTGCCTTCTCACAGGGTGAGATGTGCATCATCACTAGTTGCACTTTGGTGTAAAGAGAAAGGTTCTTAGCAGTTCTTTAAAGCAGTTGATGGGTAGGTGGTAGCTTGGGTTGTACAGTAGGGATGAATGATGCTTTGTGACTCATGGTTTGTATCATGCATGCAATGACTACATCAACTTTTTGCCTTACAGTCTTGAATCCTGACAATAGTTTTGAGATACTGGTCGATCAAACAGTTGTCAACAGTGGGAATTTGCTAAATGATGTGTCTCCTCCTGTGAATCCACCCCGAGAGATTGA
Organism: Leptocoma aspasia; assembly: GCA_013399835.1. Taxonomy (NCBI): domain Eukaryota; kingdom Metazoa; phylum Chordata; class Aves; order Passeriformes; family Nectariniidae; genus Leptocoma; species Leptocoma aspasia. The sequence continues at coordinate 249,701 of VXAX01007849.1, read as the reverse complement.
GGACCCAAATGACCAGAAGCCTGAGGACTGGGATGAGAGACCAAAAATCCCAGACCCAGATGCTGTTAAACCAGATGACTGGTAAGGTGGTGGAAGGGTGGAATTGAGGGAATCCTTAGCCCGATAATTTGGTCCTGATCAAAATGTCTTTCTCACATGACTTATGGAGGATTTTGAGTCTCACCCTTGTAATCAAAACACTGTCACTTTAGGCATCTTAACAGCACTTCAGTAGGCAAAGGCAGAGAGGTTCCACATCCTCTGGGAATTTGTTTAGTGCTCCTGTTCCTGCAGAATTACCTATGCCACCTGTTGCTTTCATCCTTGATGAGATCAAAAGATGAGCTGCAGAAGGTATAACTGAAGGATCTTTGTAGTTTCTTGTGTAGTGTATAGATAAGGTAACTGAAAAACCTGACTCCCTAAATTAGAAACTGATCCCACCTTTCTGGCTTTGTACCTGTGCTTTGTAAATCATAGACTCAATTTCAAGCACAAATCTGTTTTTGCAGCTGCTGCTAAGAAATGGCATTTGCTGTAATATGCCCCTTCTAGATTGATTTTTAAAAAATTAGTAGTAGTACTTTGCAGTTGACACTTGATATACCATAAGGCACATGTGCTAGGTTTGCAAGGCAATTCCTTTCTGAAATCATGGGGTGACCCTGACAGAAGGAAAGGTGGCTGGCTGTCTAGAGCAGTGGGCTTGTTCAGAGTCTGTAGAATTATGCCTTGGGCTTAAGAACTTATGTGTTGTGTATGTTAACACGTAATGCTCTGCCCTCGAGGGATGAGGATGCTCCTGCAAAGATTGCAGATGAAAACGCTGTGAAACCAGAGGGCTGGCTGGATGATGAGCCGGAATATGTCGCAGACCCTGATGCTGAGAAACCTGAAGATTGGTAAGTTTGCTGCCCGTTGCAAATGGCAGCAGTTATTTCATGACTTTGGTACTGATGTTTGCAGTTCATTGTTGCTTGCTGACAAAGTTTCTGTTCAGGCTATTTTTCTTCAAAAGTAGAAGGCAGCGATCTGAGTACTCATGTCTTGCATTCACCTCTGCATTTTTCAACTCTTCTGTGACTGCAAGCAGAACAGGGCAGGGATGTTCACCTTGAAGTAGAGCCTCTTTGGAAGGGGCAGTGGGGGAGGCTATGCTCAGAGACTAACTTTTGTTGATCTTCTGTGCTTCACGGTTAGTCTTTGAAATCCTTGTTCCTTCTGCAGTATATTTATGTACAGAGCTATTCTATACAAAGTTTCAGTATCTTCATTTAGTGGTAAGAATTTAGATTTTTCCAGATATCAGACATTGTCCGAGCCTTATTCTGTATGAAGGGAAGGGGTGGACTTCAAAACTGAGTTTGCCTTTTCAGGGATGAAGATATGGATGGTGAATGGGAGGCACCTCAGATTCCAAATCCTAAATGTGAGGCAGCTCCTGGCTGTGGTACCTGGCAGCGCCCAATGATTGACAATCCAAACTACAAAGGCAAATGGAAGCCTCCTATGATTGATAATGTGAACTATCAGGTTGGTGTTTTCATTGCTTAAGCTGGTGGCCAATGCAGCATCTCTTACAAAAAACAGAATGATTTAGATTCAGTAGATGTAATTAGAAATTCAAGTGCTGTCATGATTGTGCTGTGTTTCAAGTGGACAGATTCCAAGTGCTTTCTTACCAGGCATCACTTCGTTGTATTGATTCCCAAAGACTGAGTTGCACCTGTAGATGTTGTAATTAAGTGCAATGGATTGTCATATCTCTCCATTCATAATGGACAGAAAACTAAAATTTGTCTTCTAGTAGATGAGGCTGAATGTCTTTTCTCTTTTCTAGGGCATATGGAAACCTAGGAAGATCCCAAACCCAGATTTCTTTGAAGACTTGGAACCTTTCAAGATGACTCCCTTTAGTGCTCTGGGACTTGAGTTATGGTCCATGACATCTGAGATATTTTTTGACAACTTTATAATCTGTACTGATAGAGCTGTGGCTGATGATTGGGCCCGTGATGGATGGGGACTGAAAAAGGCAGCTGATGGTGCTGCAGAGGTGAGAGAGGAAGGTTTAATTGTGTGTTCTGGAGTGGAACAGTAGAAGCACCTCTGCTGTTCTCTCTCACAGCCTTTGTCAGTATATACCTGTATGTGCTAAGGCTGAGGCTTTTGCTAAACCAGGTTGGAGCCTCAGTTCATAATTACAGTACGTTAATGGTTGCTGTAAGTAACTAAGAGTACTCAGTGCTCTCTTCGGAGTTTTTCCTCTGATATTTGGACTATTTAGCCTAATTCTTAATCTGTAAGCTATGGGAAAAGTACTTGTGCAGGTTAGCTTGATTTTTTTTTTTTTGAGGTCTGAAGTACAATGTTTAAAGTCGCAAAAAGCCTATTTGAAAATTCTGTAGCTGAAACTTAGCTGCTACAATGTGCTGTATGGGGTGGGATTTGACAGTTCTTTTGGTCTTACAGCCTGGTGTTGTGGGCCAGATGATGGCAGCTGCTGAAGAGCGCCCCTGGCTTTGGGTAGTCTACATCCTCACTGTGGCTTTGCCAGTGTTCCTTGTTGTCCTTTTTTGCTGTTCTGGGAAGGTAATGCATTTCCTCTGATAATTAGTCTCATGTTTAAAAGGAGGTTCAGTAAAATGTGCCTGAATGTCACAAATCATTTCTTGGGTTTGTCATTGCCTTTCAGAAACAGCCAAGTGCTGCAGAATACAAGAAGACTGATGCTCCTCAGCCTGATGTGGTGGATGATGAGAAAGAAGAAGAAAAAGATAAAGGGGAAAAAGATGAGGAGGAGGAAGAGGACGACACAAATGAGGAAAAGCTTGGTAGGTAAACTAGATAATCTTGAATGATGTTCTCCCTGATAGAATAAACCAGCAGGATTGGCAGATATGGAATAAAGCCAGTGGTGAACTGAAAAGTCAACGAAGGAGAATGATTTGTTGTTTTTTTTTTTTTTTTTAATTTTTTCCCCCCTTAAAGAGAAGCAGAAAAGTGATGCTGATCTAGGAAATGCTAGTCAAGAGGAGGAAGAGGAGGAGGAGGAAGACGACAGGAAACCTGCATCAGAGGTAAGAGTGCTAATCTTTGAAGGAAGCTTATGCATTTCCTTTCATAGGTTGTATAGAACAGGCCTTACTACAGTGTTAAAAGTTAACCTGGCTCATGTGACCCTACCTCCCAGTTCAGAACTTTGGAAAAACATAATCGCCCTGAAGAATAGGAATTGCTGTGGCTGACTTCAGCAGGCTTGAGCACTCTGCTAAAGGCACTGCTGTAGAGCCTGCCTTGAGAGGGGAGTTGGAAGGCATCTTCTTGAGGCAAAAGGGTTATTCAGCTTCAGGTGCAGTCAGGATGTGACCTGAAGTGCTCCACACTGATACAATGGCTGACTCAAAAATGGGTGGAGTGTTGCTTAAAGTTAAAGGATTCTCCCAGCAGCAGAAGCTGTTGAGCACTCCCAACAAATAGTGTACATCCACTGTGAAAACAAAGAAATTGCCTGTTTGCTACAAAGTACTTTCAGCAGTAGGTCCTTTCAAAAACTAAATTCTAATGTAGAAGTGAAAGTGGATTATTTTTCATATATTTTCTCAAAATATTTATGAAGGGTATATTTAGGTTTTATTTTACTGATGTTTACACAAATTACTTTCTTGCAGGAGGAGGAAACTGTGAATAGATCACCCAGAAACAGAAAGCCAAGGAAAGATTGAAAAAAGTCATAAGAACTTGATCTGTGATTTCTTTTTTTTTTGTTGTTTTCAAACATGGTTCTGGGAGAGGACCTTGGACACCTTACATTGAAACTTGGACAAACCTCAAGATTTCACCATCCACAGGTTCCAGTCACATGATCCAATGTAATGGAGTGTCTAGCAGTAAAATATTTGCAATCATCTGTTTCATTCCTGTAGAAAGAAAGCATTTAATATAATGGGCTGTGGATTTTGGAATGTAACATAACTAACCTTTTCATTTTTGGTTTTAAATATTATTTTCTGTTCTTAAGTAGATTGGTAGAATTTTTCCAGTCTCAAACCTTGGCTTAATTTAATATATTAATTAGTGAAATATAACAATGAATCTTGAAAGTGTTAGATGATAAAAATGCAGTTTTATAACTAGTTTTTTTTTACAGATATGTAAATTCCTAAATGCACCAATGTCTTTATACCCCATAAAATTGGTAATTGTTGAAGAAAAGTTGTCAATGCCTTTGACAACACCCCTGCCCTCAAAAGAAGAGACAGTTGGGGGGAGATGTATGGGGAAACCAGTAGTGAAAGTCTCTAATCAATCAACTTCATTCTTTTGGGGGGAGGGGAAAGAGGAAGAAGGGGCGGAAGGAAGGGGTTAGGCAGTCTATAATATATGCATACTGTGCATGGCTAAAGCCCTGTTAAATGTTCACAAACGATCTAGGATTTGGAGTGGGTCATCTTAATGTGGCATTTAATCCTGCAGAGCTTGCAGACAGCCAAGTTTATTTGTTCTTGAAGTCCTTTTGTAAAGCTGAGGGTTGCTGGGGAGGTGAGGTTAAGCTACTTCCCACTTTGCCCTCTGTTCAGCCACTGGTGTTTTCCTCTCTGTGACGATACAGCTCTTCCTGAGAGCAGCTTTGCCTCAGTTGCTGAAGCACTTCATGTTCAGCTCATTGTCAAACTCAATTTCATAGCTAGACCTACTCCTTTCCAGGGTCCAAACACTGAATAAGACAGTGTCCCATATCCTCTCACTGTTGTCACTGTATGTCTGCTGTAGAAATGGGGGAGGTAGGCAGGTAGGCAAGTTGAACTGAGTATTTGTTAAGGAAAAAGAAACCATAACCAAGATGTCAGTATTGTAGGGGGGGAAGGAGCATGTGGAATCTCTTAACTGGTATGTGAAACTGTTTTAAGTCCTTTTATCTGCTCTTCATGTAACAAGTGCATTCTAAATTATATTGTGAATGTTAGGAAATTCCAATTCCAGCTGAATAAATTTTTTAAAGTGTCGAGTCTACCATACTACACTGTTTCAAACACCTTTTATTTTTTTTTTGTGGAATGCAGATGAGCACTACAAGAGCATTACCTCTGAGGGTGAGATGGATGTAATTCATTACACTGTACCAAATATGTTCTCGTTTGGATGTCTATATAGATAAACTTTTGCCTTTGTTTAGAATGAATTAAATGTCCTGAAATTATTCTTCTTGCACTGAACTGAAACACTCCAGTGTTGTTTGGTCATATGATAGGTATAGTGTGTGGAATAATTCCCAGGGGTTGTGGGGGGAAGAGTGTTCCAATTACCTTGCAAACAATCTAACCAATTACTAAAAGACTCTTGTTTTGGGTTTGGGTTTTTTTTGTTTTTGTAAAACACCTTTTGCTGCCTGTCCTTATGTTGTATCCCTTGGTTGTTGTGTTTGAAATATTAGTGATCACAAATGCATAGCAGGATTTCTTGATCTCTCTGCAGTGTACAAATAAACTATTGTAAGCAAGATACTGGAAGTAATTTCAGACTTCTGTTGGGAGCTACTGCATGTTTAGAATGCCTTTGCCTGTTGAACACCTGGTCAATACTGCTCCTTATTGCAAAAATAGCTTATACTCTGACATGGAAGATGTCATAGCTTAAGCATTGCTACTAGCTTGTTCTCAGGACTGTATTTTTATCAAGGAGCAGCTGCTATTTATGACTCTCAGTCCTTTGAGATGAAGTATGTGTAAATGGTTCAATTCAGCTAGTGTTTTGAGCACAACATTGAAATCTAATTAATCTAATGGTTTTTTTATCTTAATATGCAAATTGCCTTAAACTCCCAAACAATCCCTGTGCATACATGTTCTTTCAAAGCATCAAAAGTGAACTTGAGATCTGCTATCAGCTTTTAAATAGCATTATATTAAAGCTAATTGTAAATCTACGTTTGCTTCTGCTTAATCTCCTGCAAAAGTCCTGTCTGCATGTTACGGCTTTTTTTGATACCATAGTGTATGCTTTAAATAATCACTACAATAAATGAAGACTTTCCAAAATGGATAGACAAGTTACTTTTTATCCTGCTTTCTGGCTTGGGTGCTTCAGTTTGACCTTAGAATTGCTCTTAGTTTTAAAGTCTTGGAGGAAAAATACACCTACCTGCTTATCCTCAGTGCATAAAGCATAGCTGTTTTTTAAATTACTGAAACTCCACCTGGCTGTAACCTGTGAGCTTTGTTTGGAACTGTTACAGATCCTTGAAGGTGTATTTGGGCCTTTTGTGTCTGTGCAGCCAAGGGTGGCAGCTCTTGACCAAGGATGCTGAGCTTGGCGTGCAGTGTCTGACAATGGGGGGGTGTTAGGCTGTGGTGAATGTGGTGAATCAAAACAAAACCCGTGGGCTCTGATACACGAGGCAGAAGTGCTGCGAGCAGCTTTCCTCCTGGAGCCAGTGGTTGGTAGGGGCAGCTGATAGGTCAGGATGCATCATCTAACCCACTAACCCCTGCCAGCAGTGTCCCTGGATGTGATCTCCCCTCGCTGGCTCTGCTCAGTACTGAATTGTCACAGCTTGAGGCTGTGACCTCTCCAATGCGTTATGATTGTCTGTTTTTGAGATTGACTCCTGGGCCTGAGGAGGGTTTCTTGTACATGTCCACGGTTTTCTCTTGCTCTTTCCTTACTCCTCCCTCACAAACTCAGCTCCTCCACTGAGACTGTGGGTACAGACGTGGGGCTTGTGACTGCTCTGCTCATCCCAAACTCATGGTTAATACCCCTGTCGCCTCATGGTTTGTGACAGGGGTTTTTGGTTGGTTGGGTTTTTGTTTTGTTTTGTTTTGTTTTTTTTTTTAGCGTTGCTGGACACGACTACTGCGATTTCATGTCTATTTCAAACAGGTACTTGTAGAAGCAACTTGAAAAAAATGTAAAAACTAATCAATAAAGAAACTTAAATCTGGTTGGCTTTCTTTGTCTAATTAGCTGGATCAGTGTTTATCAGGGTGAGGGTGCGGTGACCCGTGCCTCTCTTGCAGTTCCCGGTACGCTCGCGGTTGTGCAGCGGCGTGCCCGGGACACGGGGCCGGGCTCCGCTCCTGCCGCCCGCCCCTCCCTGTCAATCACCGCGGCTCCGCCTCCCGGCTCTCCTGATTCGTTGGGCCGCTATCGCCCCGCCCCTTCCTACCTGTCCTTTAAACGGCGCCGAGCACCGCCCCCAGCTCGCCTCCGCCGCTTAATTCGCGCCTCCGCGCTCTCCTATTGGCTNGTGGTGCCGCGGCACAGCGCGGTGATGGAGCGGCTCCGCCGGCGCATCGAGCTCTGCCGGCGGCACCACAGCGCCTGCGAGTCCCGCTACCAGGCCGTGTCCCCGGAGCGCCTGGAGCTGGAGCGCCAGCAAACCTTCGCCCTGCACCAGCGCTGCCTGCAGGCCAAGGCCAAGCGAGCCGGCAAACACCGGCAGCCGCCCCCGGCGCCACCGCCGCCCGCGCCCCCTCCGCCCGCCGCCGCCGCGGGGAGCGCCGAGAGGAGCGGAGCCAACGGGCTNCTCCCGGCTCTCCTGATTCGTTGGGCCGCTATCGCCCCGCCCCTTCCTACCTGTCCGTTAAACGGCGCCGAGCACCGCCCCCAGCTCGCCTCCGCCGCTTAATTCGCGCCTCCGCGCTCTCCTATTGGCTGGGAGGGGCGTCGGTCACGGCTCGTGACGCGCCGCGCGCCGTGACGTACCCCCCACCCAGGAAGCTCCGCCCATTTATTCTCAACTCGGCTCTGGAGGGGAAAAACAATTTCAAGATGGCGGCGGCGCGGACAACAATGGGGGGCCGGGGGTCCGGGCCGGCCCGCGCCTGAGGGCGGCGGCAGGGGGAGCGCNGCCCCCTCCGCCCGCCGCCGCCGCGGGGAGCGCCGAGAGGAGCGGAGCCAACGGGCTGGACGGCGAGGCGGCCGGCGGAGAGCAGCAGCACGGCCGCAGCAGCGCCCTGATCGCGGTAAGCGCCGCCCGGGGCCGGGTGCTGGGGCCGGGGAGGGACCGGCAGTCGTGCCCGGCGGTCGTGCCCGGCTGGCACCGGGACCTCTCGTCTGGAGCTGGATGGGGGAAGGAAGACAAGCGGTCGCGGCTGGCGTGTGGCCGGTGCGAGGGCTGGGCTTGGGGCTGCTTTGCAGAGTAGCCTGTCTGCTGTGTTACAACTTCACAGCCGATAAGGGCTGTGTTGTTTTCGCTCGTCACCTCTGCACGCTGGAAGAGTATATAAAAACTGTGGTGTGGTGGGGTAGGAATAGTGGCAGGATTTCTGTGATGCTTAAATCATTCAGAGTATTTTGTGAATAATTTTTCTGGCTAATTCACCTAAAATGCCCCTGCAGAAGCTGTCAAAGGGGCATTAATACTGTGGTGCTGTGGTGCCTTCGGATTTTTGTTTGCTTGTTTAAGTCTTCAGTTTGGGGTGTCAGGGTTTTGTGGAGTTATTTGATAAGGATATGCTTATTACGGGGGGGGGGGGGTTTTAAGACAATGTTTCTGTTAATTCTGGTTCATATTGGAAAGAATTTCAGTGGAAAGGCAGCTGCTTGTTTGCCACTCACTCTAGTGGGTGTGAACACTATGAGAATCCCACTCCACCCATTAAAAACTGGCTTAGCTCAAAATCTTAATGTTTCTCTGGCTTCTCTAGCATTTCTGGTTGTCGGGACATATTCACATAGCTCTGTTTGTATATCAAGATAGCTATTGCTTAACTTATTCTGGGCCCTTTAAATATACTGCAGTGTGCTAATGTGTCAGTAATGTAGGTTAGTAGGATAGCCTCTTAAAGGCTGCCTGTCCTAATACCTGTCTGCCTTAAAATCAGGTATTTTAAAATAGTAGCCTGCATGAAAATTATTCAGTACTGCTCTGAGTGTCTTTAAAAAGGGACACTGGATTAAACTAAGATATTTCCAGGTTAATATATAGAATAAATATTATTTTTAGGGTGCTCTGTGTGTTTGATTGGATTAGAAAGGAAGGAGGATATACTTCTCTCTGTCTTGGACCTCATTTACTGTTTTTAAAATGGAATCACGATAGAGCTTACTGTATGCTTGAGTGTCCAGGACATAATGTGAAATACTGAAACATGAGGTTTATCGATGTTGTCTTTACTGTGACTAGCACTAGGCAGCCTGGGTGCAGTCTGTAGTATTTACAAGATGAACTGAAAGTGTTACTTGACTGAATTGTTTCTGTTCTTGCTAATACACCTATGAGACTCAAGAACTTGCTGACTGTTGAGAAGACTGAGGCCCTTGTGACACAGTTAGAGCACTTCAGAGGGCTGCTACAAAAGGGTACTTGAGGAAGAGAGGGAACCTTGTGCATTCCTGACACTGATTGTACAAAACTTTACAGTTAGCTGTTGTTTAGCAGACTGATCTTGAATGTAAACTTGTGTCAAAACAAAAATTACTCAAACTTGGTTTTTATTATCCAAAAACGTGGTGGGAGTTCTGTTTATTTCCCGCTGGGCTCTCGAGCTTTTTGCATATGGGGCTCTACCCCTTAATAATGTGTATTTTCATTACACTCAGGGCTCTTTAGCATGTCAAATCTTGTTGCTTAAACTGCCACCACACGACTTCATATTGATCTTCTAAAAGAAAGATGTCTCTAATTCATTGGTGTTGTTTCTCTTAAGTCACTGTGGATGTGGATTTGATCTAATTAGCATCCATTATAATGAGGGCTCTCAACAGCAGCAGGTTCTGAAGTGCCCTGCACATCTGGGGAAGCCCTTGTACAGGAAGCTGCTGCCAGTGGCCAATTTACACAACAGAAGAGGGGTTTAGTGTATGAATGACTCTTCCTCGGGCTGGCCTGCTGTTTCCTTCCTAGGATCCATGACTGTGAGCTTAATTGCAGCTGCTGATTCATCACCTCGTTACTGGGGTATAAAGTTGGTTTGCTTAGTAATTCAAGTCTTGGAAAAAAACACAACAACACCTCTGCTGCTAATTTAATTCCTCTGGCCCAGAAGGTCCCTCTCTAGGTTGGTATTTAACCTCTACCCATCATGTTGCCATTATCAAGACCAAGCATGGTGCTTTGAATGGGAAGGACGTGGGCTTGATTTCCAGTGTTCAATAAAGTTTGGATGAACACCAGAATTATCTTTTAAAACATCCTGGACACATCCTTTCCAAAGAATGCTGCTAGCTCAGTGCAACTTGCATTATATCAGCAGTTGCTGCTGTAACAGTCCAGATTTTTCTGTGAAGCTGCATATGAATCTGCTCTTGGAAATTGGTGCTTTATGGTGATCATTAATGAAGCATTTATTTTGGTCCCTGAAGGAGAGAGCAGTTCATGTAAAGGTGAAGGCTTTTGGGAGGTCTTGTAGCAGTGGGACATGAAGCTGCATTGCCCCAAGCATGGGCAGTGTGGGCACTGCCAGGTGCTGTGCTGCAGAGCACCTTCTGTAAATCCACAATAGTCACAGGGAACAGGGTGGCACTGCCACTTCCTCCTTAGTGTCTTGTATGATTTGTCACATGGACAAAATCAGGTATTTTCTCTTCCATTAGTCTTTTCTCTGGTTTAGATCCTGAAGGATCTAAAGCAAGATCTAGACGGATCTTGCTTACAGGCAGAAGTAGGGGGTAGATTCTTCTTTGTTTTCTTACTAAGCAGCTGTAAAATTTGAGCTACAGAAACTGAGAGAATACAGTGTTGATACAGAAATACCTTGGACTATTTGTGCATCGTGTAGGCCTGTCCTTCATTTGAGGAAAATGTTGAAAAACCTTCTAGCTTCCTACTTCTAAAAAACTTCCAGACCATTATTTAATGGGAAATGCAAATGTTGACATCTACTTCCTATTTCTGTTGTTTAACATGACCTTTTTAAGGCTGTGTTCAAAGTAGGAGATGCTTGATGTTTGAATAATATTTGTTGTGTTAATCTTACATTTTTGAGAAAAGAGGGAAGTTGGGAAGGGATGGGGCTTGTCTCCTAGAACATTTTTTTCTCTGCCAGGTTCTGATACATGAAAGTTCATCGAATAATGGTGTTTAAATTCTCTGCAAGAGAAAGGTTGTCTTCCTTACATTTCTGTGATAGACAATAAGGCAGTGTATGGCTGAGCTGAACAGAAGGCATTTCATTGACATGTGAATGAGGAGAATGGCAAAGATCTGGATTTTCATCTCCACTCCTTGTTTTATGATGTGGTGTCTTGGAAGGAGAGCTGCTCCCTGTTTCTTACTTTTTTTTTTTCCCCCCCACCTGAGAGCAGTTGTTGTGCAGAGAGCTTGCTTTGTCTAGGACTGCCACAAAACCACAAACAGTATTTCTGGAATGAGCACAGAAGTCGAGTCAGTGGCCTGTCTTGAGAATGCTTTGTGTTAAAGCTGAAGAGCAGCATTTATTTGGGAGTGATGGATGTTTTACATTAATATTAGTTAAATGCTAAATTAAGCAAAGGCACCAAGTAAAGAGTTTTAAATTAAATTGAAGTCCAAGGAGAGCAATGCAGTGTTTCTTGGTTGAAAGACCTAAACTAATAAATTAAAGGGAATAGGTTGCCCATAGTGTACTGACAAATGTTAATGACGTTCCTCTAACAAAGCTCAGGCTGGTACTCTAACAGTTCAGAACACCTCATTTTTGTGTAAGCTGTGGTATAGGGGTGTTAAATTGTGAAATTATGTTTTACCACAAAGATAGTAAATTATTTACATGTTATTTATATATAGCTATGGTGCAGTGTAGTCTTGCCACCATTGTTTGTTTTTGCTGACAAGTCTGATAGTTTGTTGCCCAACAACTCAGACAGGTTTTTCTTTGTCTCCTTTTAATTCTCTGTGAGGTATTGTTTTATGTTTGAAACATTTCCCTTACCAGATTAGTTAGATATGCAGTGGTGCTTCCTAAGTTGTAAGGATCTGGGAGTGACTGAGCTGCTGCTGCTGCTGTTTAAGTTCAAGTGAGGTGGAGGATCCGGCATTGCAGCTGAAGGCACAGGAGTTTTTTTGATTCAGCAGAACAATTCCTGTAGCAGAAGCTGCCCCTTGTGACTAATGCAGGCTTGGGATATTTATAGACATGCCTATCCACAGCCCTTCTTCACTCCAGCAGGCAGTCACCCAAATACAAAAGTCTGCTGGAATTAAAGTAAAAAATAAAATGAGTCCAGCAGTTTGGTTCTTGACAGCACAGTGGAATGCAGGAACACATTGGGTAATAAAACGCTTTCCTTGCAGGGGAAATGCAACTTTGGAAGCTGAGGATAGATGCACAGTAAAGGGGGAGTTCTTACTATGGTGTGTAGTCAAAATGTTATGTTTTCTATCCAAAATTCATACACTTAAATGTCTGGTATTTGCATTGTTATTCCAGCTTAAGGAATTGTCATCTTTGTTGCTCCTGTCCTTGGCAAGGCAGGAGAGGAGAATCAGTGTCTATAGAGCACCTACTGTGAAATCTGGTACATGGGAGCTTATCTGTGCTGCAGTAGTGCCACTTCCATAGCAGAAAAATGGATGTATTCTGATTTGGTTTCCCCTTCTAGGTGAGAATGCTAGGAGCCATATTTGAGCTAGTTTTTTATTATGCTTATAGTCTAATATATAATTTCTTCTTTGAAAATGTCCAGCATTATGTTTCTCTTGCTGGTATATCAGGACAAATTCTTGTAGACTTAATTCTGATATTGAAATGGTAAACTAATTTGAAATAAAATACAAAAAAATAAAGCTCTACTGAATCCTGTACGAATATATACATCTCTGTAACAGGTGCTTTAAAAAACTAAATAAGAACATTCTGTAGAGCCTGAAAGGCACAGTATGAGTACCAGAGTTTTAGGAAGTTTCTTTTCTGCTGTGTTCATGAGGTGGTTTGTTTATTTTTAATGAAACCTGCATGCAGTTTGCTTTTATATATATGTGTGTGTGTATATATATATGTGTTTACTGTCTTCAGTTACAGGACTCAAAGTATAGCAAAGTACTGGATTTTTGCAAAAATACTTCAGCTGACTGAAGTATTTTTGACTGTCCTCAGTTTAGAATCATTCAGAACTGCTAAACTGTCCTCAGTTTAGCAGTTCTGAATGGTAGAGGATTTTTTGCTTTCAAGAAAATAATGTGAACTAAACTTTCATGCCTGTTAAGTTTTAACGCATTGAAATGTCATTGCTTTCAGATTATTATCTAAATCTAGTTTCAGGTATTAAATCCACACCAAAATAGTCAAAACCAACCAACCAACCAAAAAGAAAACCTGTACAAAAAAACCCAAAAAAACCAATCAGAACAACTTTGTACCACTGTTTTGATTAGTGATTCATGCCCCTTCCCATCAAGGCAGTAAGAGAGCAGTGCACTGGCCTCTGAAGTTTTGAACTCTGCCAGTGCTAACAAACCAGCAATAGATGAAGTTTTCAAGCTTTTCTGGTTTCTTGTTGTGCTTCTGTAGTAGTTTTTGGGCAGCTTTTATGAAGTCAGTCAATTTGCTCCTGCAGTAAGACCACAATAGGGCTGAGCACCATTGTGGTAAAACTGGTGGGTTTAAGACAGAGATTGAATATATCAAAACGCTTTGTGTGCTCTCTGTTTTCTGCTAGAGCTTCGTCACTTTCCTGGGCACGCATCCATCTCTGGCATTGCAGGCCTGTATCCTTGTCAGTGTGTGAGTTACATGGCCAGAGGCTGCTGTCTTGGACACCTTTTGTTGTCATGGATGGCACCTGGGTTTTGTCAGCTTGTGTTCTGTGCACGAGGAATGCACAGTTGGGCATGTGTGCTCCTGCTGAGGAAGTGTTTATGACCACGTTGAGGACTGTGTGTTCTGCTCACGTGAATAAAATGCAGCTCAGGTGATGTGACGTGGAGGAGGTGCAGCCTGTGGCCCCTCAGTGGCTCTTTGACAAACTCTCTGTCCTGTCCTGGGCCAAAGGACTGAGGCCAGCTCACATCCCCTGCCTTGCACTGTTCCTATATTGGTATAAATACTTCAGATAAATGCTTTTGGGGTAATATTTTTAGGCATAGCTAGATAGCAGTGATCTCAAAAGTTCGTCTTTCGTTGGAAAATTGAATAGGCAGAGAAAATGAGAAGACACTTCTGTATCTGATCTTGTGACAGTGGAAATGGTTGGCTCAGTGTTACAAATAAAATTGATTGATTCTGCCGAGGAAACCATGGACAGCGTACTGGAGGAACACTGTGCCTTACAGGATGGAAATGAACAAAAAATTAAAGCTGAAGGGGTTTTCTTAGTGAGTAACAAGCTATGCTTTACTTATCCATGTGTTGGTTGGTTTTTCTCCTGAGTTTTGGCAGAAGAGAACAGGTTTTTCTTGCCTTGAGAACTCTGTTGGAGCAGCTTGATATGTAGATAGCTTGCAGTCTGACTTGTACCTCACATGCAGGTTGTTATTTTCCCCCTCAAACCAGATTGTTTGGATAGACACAGACAAACTGGGGAGGAACTTAATCTCCCTTTTTTCACCAAAAGAATACAGTTTTAGGTGAAAGGAGGATTTTGTCTCAAGCAACTTAGTCAAAATGTCTCCAAGGATCAGATATGTGAGTGTTATGACTGTTAAAATCCATAGAGATCTGGGAGTTCCTGTGCTGGATATTAGGGGTCTGTATCTTTTCTAGACTGCAGTGAGTGTAGCTCACAAAACAAAGTGAAGCTCACAAAACTTAGATCATTTTGATGTAAGTTTTCAGGGAGTGGAGTTTTTCCCTAACTATGTAGAATTAAGGAGGACCCATTCCCAAACTTTGAGTAATTTGACTCATCATATAACCTTGGGCAAGTTACTCATCCACCTTGAGCTTCAGTTTTCCCAGTGGGAGTATGAAGTAAACAGTGGGAAACGCTGAAAGACAAATGTGATGGAGTTGAGCTTTTTTGCTCTCTGTTGTTTTGCCTTTTTACAAAAATGTAAATTTCCATTATTCTTTCAAGTTGGTATTTGAAAAATTCACTAGGGTGCTGCTACTCCAAGCTGAAGACCTGATGTTCAAATTAGGAGATTTCAAGTTTCAGCCTCCTCTCCAAATGTACACCTCACTTCATCCTACTCAGTCTTCTGCTGATCTTGCTATTCTGCTGCTATTTCCATGAGCCATCTAGAAGATCACAGTCTCCAGGGAAGCTGGAGTCTGTCCCACAGATAAAAATAAGGCTTTGCTATTACCTATGCAAGCATTAAACAAATAGGGTTTTTTTTTGCTGTTACCTGTGCAGGAATTAAACAGATGGTCTGGGGTTTCTTTACCCCCAAAGATCAGCTCACTGTAGATGGTTAAAAAAAAAAAATCGAAACAATTAACTGTGAACCAGTCCTTCTGTCTGTAAATCAAAGAATGTTGTTGCTCAGGCAAGTGTGTAAAATTCTTTTGATAATTTATGCTGGCCCTACATACAGCCTCTTGCTTGAATGCTGAGATCTTGAGGTTTCCCGTTTTTCCTTGGATGAGAATTTTCCCCAGGGCTTAGTGGACTGCCTTGTGAAGACTGCAGGTGATATGTAAAGAACCATACTTGTCTTGAGCTTTGTTTAATGAGCTGCTTTCCTGCCATCTGAGAGAGCTGCTGTTCGGTGACCCCACACCTCAGAGGGGTGGCTCTTGCTGGGGATTCCTGTCGCGTGTCCTGCTGAGATGTACCCGGGTGTCTCAGCCAGGTCGGGAGCTGGTGGCAGTTCCCTCTTCAAGCTCCCCACGCTGGTGGAGCAGCGGCTCTGCCCTACAGGTTTGTCTGCGTTGGTGGAGCATTCCAGCACCAGCAAAGCTCAGATTTTTTTACAGAATGCACCCGAGGGAAGGAAAAGTTTATAGTCACCTTTGATGTGTGCAGGAATTCTGTTTTCAGATGCTTTTGAGGTCAATAGAAAGAACTTTATATTTGCAAGAATGCTGGCAGGAAGGAGAAGTTGAACAAAGGCGCTCAGCTCTGGCTGTGGAGCTGCTGCTGTAGCCGCTGGTCGCTTCTAGGTGGCACCACGAGAAAGAGAATCTGTGCCTTCACCATCTGGGAGAGGCCAACTGTGGAGCTGCTTGGGGCTCTGGTGGTCAGGGCAGCTGGCAAATACTTCAGGAGAAAAGAGGAAAGGAATGAACTTGCTCTGCTGTGATAGAACTGGCTGAACTCTGAATTGCATTTTCCACGAGTGCAAAGCAATGGTCGCTAAGTGACAAATTGCTTTTGCTTCAGTGCCAGAAGTGTGATTACAAAATTTATAAACATAGTTCTTCTCTAAAAGTTATTATCACAAGAGAATTACTTGTTTTTTCTAAATATTTAAATGTCAGACTGCTTTATAAATATTTTAATGTGAGACTTACGAAACAGTCTCATGGAACAATTATACTGTGTGTGTACATAGATCAAATAGAATACAGGCTTTTAGTCTCATCTGAAATTTGATTCTTAATATTATTTAATATTTTTCTCATTTTGAATAGGAAAAATAATAACATAGTCCAGTTCACAGCCATTTTTCAACTTTTTGTTGTTGTTAGAGTACATGGCAGCTTTTAGTTTTGTCTGAAGGAGGAGGTCTCTGCTTAAAGTAGTACGTGTTTTTTGAAAAATTTCCGTAAGAGATTATAGTGAGGAAGTAATCTCATGTGCTAACTTGTAAAACAAAATGTTACCAAAACAAAGATGCAGTCTTTGATTTTTTTTTTCTGAAGTGTTTTATTCAGAGCAAGACAATGTTCTGGTAAGGAATAAAAATCCGGATATGTGTAACATAGAACTACATAACTAAAATATTCCTTTTCTTTTTCAGCAGCTCCATGAGACTGTGAAAAGAAAGCTTGATAGTGCTGCTTCCCCTCAGAATGGAGACCAGCAGAATGGCTATGGTGATGTGTTTTCAGTGTCCAAGAAACTGCGTCGTGAGGATGGTCTGGGAGTGAGCAGTTCTTCCAATGGAATGCCCCCTGTGTCTCCACTCCATCATCTTGACAAGAAATCTGGTACTGGTGATACCTTACAACTTAATGGGAAACATCCAATGGGGCTTGATGGCATCAGCAAGAAGTGTCTTCCAGATTCCAGCCTGCAGATGAATGGAGGTGGTGATGCTGATGATTCATTTCCTCTGAGTTTGAACAAAGAGCTGAAGCAGGAGCCTGTAGATGAGCTTCCCTGTATGAATCCTGTAGCAGGGGGTTCTATATCTCAGAATAACCTGATGCCTGATCTTAATCTGAATGAGCAGGAATGGAAGGAACTTATTGAGGAACTAAATAGATCAGTGCCCGATGAAGACATGAAGGATCTCTTTAATGATGACTTTGAAGACAAAAAAGATGCAGATTCTTCAAATTCAGCTGCACAGACTCCATTACCACAAGATATTAACATAAAGACTGAGTTTTCCCCAGCACCCTTCGAACAAGAACAGCTGGGATCTCCCCAGGTTAGATCCACTTCTTCAGGTTCAGCATTTATTGGTGCTGCTTCTGTACCTGTAAGTGCCGCTTCTACAACGGTTGGTAGTTCTCAGGCTATGTTCCAGCCTTCCAGTCAGTCAATGACTGAAAATCCTAATCAGCCCATGATGCAGGCATCAAACCACTCTCAGAATGTCCAGAGGCCCGTGTTGTTACCTGGGAAGTGTGCAGGAAGTGCCAAAGAAATGTCTTCTGCTCATCAACTTCAGCAGATTGCTGCCAAGCAGAAGAGAGATCAGATGTTGCAGAACCAGCAACAAGCTTCACAAGTCCACCAGACAAATCAGATGTCGACGTGGCAACAGTCTGGGCCTTCCCATAGTCCACTGGCTGTCCCATATACCATGGAAAATCCTACTAGCCCATCGGTTTATCAGCCAGATTTCAACAATCAGAAACTCATGATGCCTAATTTGGGAAATAAAAGCTCACCGAGAGCTGGAGGCAATTATCATGTGAACATTTTGGGTCATCAGCAAAACAGCTTGAACCAGAACCCTGTGAACAGTCAAGGCTCTATGCTGGACTATGGGAACACCAAACCTCTTACCCATTACAAAGCAGAGTGTGAGCAGGGGGTGGCAGTGCCTGGGCAGAACAAGACTCCCATGCTGGCATACATCCAGCAGCGCCAGCAGCCACCACTGTCCCATGTAGGTGACGACCAAAATGGGATGATCCTGTTGAAACCCAAGCCTGGAAACATTGCCTACCGACTGCCACATGGTCAGGTGAATGTCCTGAATTACCTTTGCTCAGTAGCAGATTTAAGGTTGTTAAGGGTAGGTAAGGCTGGAGTGCAGATTCCTTGGTATAGTTTCAAATGTTTTTGTTGATTTTAAAGAGAAAAAATCCTATATACAAGAATCTTAGACAGGAATCATGAGATCTTTTTTCCACTGGGGACAATTTTTAATACTGGGTTCTAGGTCATGTAACGTGTGATTTCCAGCTTAATATACTTTGTGGGCAACAAATTATGTCGTGCTTCACAGAAGCTTCTACTTAGAAAGATAAATAGATGCTTTGTAAACTTTTGACTAAAATAACTCGTATAAAACTGTAGTGTTACACAGTGTTCTCAAAGGAGCTTTGATTTCTTTACCTTGTTTTTAGTCCCTACTTGTGTCAGAGTTGGCTTACTATTAAAAGACCTACTTTTGCAGAGAGGTGGAAGTGGGGGCTGCATTCCTGATTTCTTGGGTGTTCCGTGGAGCCTTTCAGTTCTATGGATTTTTATTGGTTAAGTCTCTGGCCATTGGGGAAACATGGCATAGGAGAGAAATATACCATTAAGAACGAATAATGGTAATGTTTGTTGGCTTGAAGCATATGCTTCAGGTTTTCCTGTAACAGAAAATTCCAGATGGTGCTCCTTTGCCTTGTATAGAACTGTTGCTACAGGTATGCTGCAGGTGAAAATTTCTGTAGTAGTGGGTGGAAGTATAGACTTGTTGGGATTCTGTAACATGTACCTGCAATGCACATACAAGAGGGCTTGTTGAAAAAAAGGTATTTGTTACAAGGATTAAAGTTCCTCCAGCAAAAGGTGTTTGAGATCCAACTCTAGTCATGTGTTCCCTCAACAAAACAGAAAACCTGTGAAAAAGCTCTGATTAGTCTGTGATAAAGACCACACCAGTGTACAGATAGAAATTTGAGATCAATGTCTGCTTTATAAAAAAAAGAATCTCTTTGAAAGCTGGCAGAGGTAACAGTCTATCAGCATTTGAGGGCAGTAGAAGAAGGGTAGAGACGATTGTGTGTGTCACATCTCCCCCTCGCTGAAAAACATGAGGGTGACCTTGCATCTGCACTGCCACACTTGCACTGAACTAACAGAAATACTGATGAAAGCTTTGGGAGAATTTCTCAAAAGCTTGCACACAGAACAATTTAGCACAGCATTCCTTGTATTTGGCTCATGATTCCTTATGAAACTGCAAAGTGAGAACCAACAGCTGAACCCATTAGCTGAATGCTTAACTTGAAGAAAACATTTGTTTGTGTAATTAGAGATGAAGCTGAACTGTCCTTTAAAATTATGAAAACTGTCAAATTTCAAAGGAATTTGCTGGTACTAAGAAGGCAGTATCAGATCTTGAATGATAATTGTTCCATGTTATTTTTGCTTATCTCAAGTTCCAGTCTCAAAAAAAAGCCAAAAAATGGAGACTTAGGAAGAACTTATAATATCAGACTTATCTTTAGTAGTATATTTTTCTGTGGTGTATGGTGATGGTTGGATTGCTGGAAAAATACTTTAAGACCCATTTTGACCAGTGGAAGCCTTCTCCCCTTCACCTGCAAATAGAAAATTTTCTGATACTAAAAAAAAAGCAACTTCAGGATGGGAGACATAAACACTTGCAGAATGAAATGTTGACAGAAGAGGCAGGATTTCAATAAATGCTTTGTATAATGAAAATATAAAATGTAGTGTTTGAAAAACCGCTACCAAAACAAACAGAAGCTGAGGTGTTTGAAGAGCAGTTTGTAACTGCCTGAAAAAAAGCACACAGAGCTATACTCACCTGTTTGAGCTGGAAATAGGGAAGAACTTTGAGACTGAAGTTAAAGCCTCTATTCCTAAATGTTATGGAGCTTCTGACCCTAACTCCAAACTGGCAGTTCTGTGTCTGGCCCTGTATAGATGGATGTTTGGCTGTCTTTAATTAGCTGAACTTCCTTAAGAAGCTTCACAGGTAAAGAAGTTACTGCATTTCTGTAACTTTTGTCACTTTTCCTATGTTCTGCAGGATCAGAACCCTGCTCCTACTGTTCCTCGTGTTCCTGTTTCTGTCCCGGGCCCTGGGGTGGGTGCCCAGGCTCCAAATGTCTCCATGGCAGGTAACCACAGCAACTCAGCTTATCAGCAGCAAGCAGCAGTGATGAAGCAACACCAAATGCTGATGGACCAGCAGAAGCAGAGAGAGCAGCAACAAAAGCACCTGCTCATGGAGCAACAGAAGCAGCAATTCCTAATGGAACAGAGGCAGCAGCATTTGCTGGCAGAACAGGTGAGAGGAGCCAGCTCTCTGTTTTTTAAATTTGTGCTGCTTTGCTTTTGTGCATGAAATACCATTTGATGTTTTAGAATCAGAATAGTTTAGTTGGGAAGGACCTTAAAAATCATCTCAGTTCCAACTCTGCCATGGGAAGGGACACTTTCCACTAGACCAGGTTGGTCCAAGCTCCATCCAGCTTGGCCTTGAAACATTTCCAGGGATGGGGCGGCCATCAGGGCAACCCTCTCAGCTTCTCTGGGCTGTTCCAATCCCTGTTCCAATGCCTCACCACACTCACAGTAAATAATTTCTTCCTAATATCTAATCTGAACCTAACTTCCTTCAGATGGAGGTCTTGGATTCCCCCTTGCTCTAATCACTTCATGCCCTTTTGACACACCTTCCCCCTCCAGCTCTCTTGTAAACCCCCTTTAGGTACTGAACAGTGCTCTAAGGTCTCCCTGAATCAGCTGCTTTAAGAAAGAAGGAAATTATAATCTCCTCTGAACTGAAAATGTATGACAGCCCATTTTGTGTGGAAGGTTGTAGGATTCCACTGCGGAATCCACTGCAGGATTGTGGAGCTGTGGATGTGCCAAGTCCTAGCCAATGGCTCTTTTATCACCTGGAGACATCCTGATAAAATTGAGGTCTCAATAGAGGTGACAGAAAAACCCCTTCAGTTCTGGAACCAGTGTAGACAAAACATAGTAATGTGATTGGCAGTGTATGAGTGTTGGTAAAGATATGTTTTTGATATGTGGGTTAAAACAATTTGGACCAAGGGAATACTGTGGGGGAATTATATTATCAAGACTGAAAGAAAATGCCCAAACCATCAATGAAATCACATCTTCTCTATGAGTTATGTGATCTGTAAGCTTAGAATACTTTCTAGTAAATGAATCAGTCTTTGGTGACTTGTATGTTAATATCAAACATCAAAGATGACTAATCATTGCTGTCCAAAATGTTAACAAACAGGTATTCTTTGGGAGCAGGTGGGGAGAAAGGAAATATGGGGGGGGTGTGACCTCCTGCTTGTGCTTTTGCATGTCTGGTGGATAGTGATTATTAGAGCTTTGTTAGAGCTCTTAGAACTGTGCCCCAGTAGGTTTCCATAGGACAATAATGGCCCTAACAGGTGTCAGGTCTCTCTGAACAGTGGGGAGGTGATAAGGAGCATATTTCAAACACAGCATTGAAATATTTTTTTCCTATCTATTTGCTTCTGCTTTGCCAGCACATGTTGCTACAGTAAATATCAGTATTATGAAAATACTTCATTCATGTCCTAGTTATGGTAACTACAATTAACTTCTGTAACTTCCATTTTTCTATAGTGATGCTGGGACTCTGATCCCGAATAAGGAGTGGCTTTGCCTTGGAGCTGAACAGCCTTAGATACTGCATTTGCCACATTTATTGGCCTTGTGCTGCCTAGTCAAGCCCTAGCTTGACTTGTTAAGCATTCTGATTTGATATCTGTTGCTTTGGATACACATGATACTGGATGAAGTTTTACAAAAAGATTTCTGAATCTGCTGATGTCTACTTTGCAGAAGATTTGTAGTTTAGGTAGCTCCAGTGCCATTCCCTGCCACTATAAATTTGTCTTTTCACTTGGCATTTGTATTTTTAAATTATTTTCCCCAAGCCAGGTTCTGCAGTTCTTGGTTTCTCTCAGAGCTATGGCATCTCCTGTTGGCTTCTGTGGTCAGCCTCTTTCAGGTCTGACTGGTCCTGCCAGCAGCAGGTCCTCTGTCAAGCAGCCTGCCCTCCTCATTCCTGTGCATGTCTCAACAGCTTCGCAGCTGGAGACATTTGGGGAGGTGGTAGCGATGTGTATCTGCTCTTTGTTACATTGCACCAGTCTCTTCTGTTAAAGCTTCTGGCTTGTGTCTTTACCCCAATACTCTTGGAAGGGCATTTCTGTCCCCTGCTGTGCTCTGTGTAACTTTTTGGATAATTGGGTAGTTGTGCATTGTATCCCTACTTGGTTATGTCGGAATTTCAGTCTGGCTGAAGGTATCTGAGGAAGAAGAGACAGAAATGCTGTGCCTGATACATTTCATATTGTAAAAGCAGCTGGTTGGCTGTTAACGCTGTCAAAATCAGAGTCTACTGCCACTACATCTACATTCCACTGAAGGCTTTAAATTTCATTTCCCCCCCAAAGTTTCCTAGGAGAAAATTTGGTTTATTTTTCAAATAGTTTGATCATAAAATAGGTGTGGATTGAATCTACTTTTATTTTAAAGAGATTGAGACACAATTCTTTTGTGTCATGAGTAGGGTTTGTTTCGGTTGATCAGTGCGTTGCTAAGAAAGTGATTTGAAACAATGGTTGCAAAACTTGTATGACTTCTCTTATGGACTTGGTTCTGCAGTTTTCCATAACCTTTTGGGAAAAACTGTGATAGATGAGAATATGGATTTGTGTGTATCTTTTCATGTTTGCAGACAAGGACTAGAAAATATTTACATGTTCAGTTTTTGATATTTCTGACTTGCACTTTTATTGATTTCTAAAGAGGGGTCTAAAATATATTGATTTGGAAATAAAGTCCAAAAAAGGAAATGTGGGGGTTTTTTTAATACACTCACTTCTGCTCTTTTTGTACCTGTACCTTTTTTTGTCTTTAGAGTATTGCTAAAAATCCCTGTTGATTATTAGGAGACTAACATCTCAGATTTTCAATCTCTGAAAGGCTTCAGACACGCACTGCAGTAACTCTTGTAGTGCATGCTGTTGTCTCTGAGATCCTGGTCTTGTCACTCATCAGATTAAACTGACTGTATTTGAGCCTTGAGAACAAAGTCTGGAGTGACTGTAGGGCTGCAGAAGCCCCTTTGATTACCAGCTGTGCATAGAAGTATGCAGACAGCTTGTTTTTATCCAAGATAGCCCTTGGAAAAAGCTTGATCTGTTTTGAATTTACGTTGCATTGGACCTTTCTTAGGAGAAACAGCGGCAGCAGCAGGAGCAGCAGCTGCAGCGGCACCTGACACGGCCTCCTCCCCAGTACCAGGATCAGCCACAGAACCCATACCAGCAACAGTTCACAGGTGAGGAAACAGGGCAATTGAAATAACAGCAGAAGAAATACCAGGAGTGAAAAACAAGGTGTCTTCAAATTTCCTGGATTGGATAGCTTTTAATTAATTTATTACGTGTCACTCTGCCTTAAAAGCTCTTGACCTGTACTCTGATTCAGCTGCAAATTAACACCTTCCCTGGTCAGAGGTATCTGGGACAACTTAAGCTTCTGATTCTTAATGTTGTTTGGAAAATGAATAAAATTTTTAAGTACCTTCCTTGTTCTACAAGCCTTTTTTATACTTCTATTTAATTGTGCAGGTTGGAAATTCTCTCTATCTTTGATATAATTAGATTCAGAGGGTTTTTTCTGAAGCCTGACATCACTACTGCCTGTATCTATCACAGACCCTCATTAAAGAAAGATAAGTGGTGTATTATTTCTCTCATCTCTAGGATGAGTTTAAAAGTCTCTTATATTTTTATCCCTGCTACCTTTAAAAGGGAATGCAGTTTGAATTCTCTTCATTGCATGTGAAGTGTCCTATGTGGGGTTTTTTATATGAGAAGCAGCTTAGTATGTCTGTAGTGTATTAATTCTGATAAATAAAAGATGATGTAACTGTTCAGCTGGAATAGCTTCAGAAATGTGGAAGAACTAGAAAGCAATAAAAGCTCATCTTTTTACCTTAAAAGCTGTTACTTGACAGGGCATCAAGAAGCCACTTGTCTTTCTTTACAAACATAGAGTACAAGAAAATTTCCCTTCATTTTGTTTTCTTACTCTCCATGTTCCTGCAGAAATAAATACTGAAGGGGTAAGATGCAAATGGAAATGTAATACCCTCACCCTGACAGTGTTTGTGCCTGTGCAGTGTCAAGTGCAGCTACAACTGGGTTTTGTTACTTAACTGAAAAAACTCGATGCCAGTACAAAAGGATTGTGTGCTAACACAGGGGTCAGTAGCATCCTTCAAATATTGCACTAAAATATTTTTTTATCTTGCCACTTTTCTACAGAAAGATAGGCATCCAAGTGTTAGAGTAGGTTTTGCTGTAATAAACATCAGTACTATTAAAAATTCATTTTCCTTGTAATGATGATTGTAACTATTTTTTGATATGTGTGCTGTCTTTTCACTGTAAATATTGTCGCAGTAAGACTCTTCCCCCACCCATCCATTCCCTCAATACTGATGTTTTTATGATGTGCTTTGTTGATAATGAATTCAATATAATTTGAATTCTATTTGAATTTATTTTTGATAATTCAGTTTTTATTCAAATACAACATTAGTAATAATGGAGAGCCAGTACTCCTCAGCTATCATAAAATATGAAAACATTCTGCAGCTTACTTTTGGTTTTGAAAGTAGAGAAATTATTAGTGTAGGTAGGTTTCCCCTGGTCGACTGTAAGGAGTGTGGGTGGTGTTATATGCACTACACTTTACAGAGCTTTTATACTTTTTTTGCTTCCAAGAGGGGACTGTTTCTTCTACAAGAAGAAATTTTAAACTCACAATTTGCAATAACAAAGGACTGTATTTGGTTTGCTGAGAAGACATTTTTCCAAATCACCTTGCTTGGCTGTCAGCACTGCATATTAACATAGCGAATATCCAGCAGATACTTGACCAAAAATTTCTGAATTAGATATTTCTATATTAGATAAATAGAAGATATTCCTGGAATTGGGAAAATGCAGAACTGGCAACCCTACAGTTGCATGATAAGAGATGCACTCTTGTGTATGCATGGAATGACTGATTGTGTGTGTGTGTGTGTGCATTAGGAGGTATTTTTTAACAGCTTAGTAAATTGTGCATGCACTTCAAAGTATATGTGTTTACCTTTGTTCACAAAGAAATACCAGAGTCCTGCCTTTAAAGTCACAATTTTTTTAAAATTAATGATGCTGAACTCTTAGAAGTGGTATTCAGATTTTTTTAGGACATTGGCATATCTGTGTTTGAGATCAAGGTGGAGGTGCTAACTGGAGCAACAGTTGACATTCTTTAATTAAACTCCCGCTCTCTGTGTGTTGCTTGCAGAGGTCAGTTTATACAAATGCAGCTGCACCTCTCTTCTGGGTTATTGTGCCTACAAGCCTGGCTTGGCTCTGGTTGAACCTGAGGTATTTAATGTACAAAATATTTCTTTGTCTTTCAGGGTCATCTTCAGCCATGCCCGGGGTCAGTAATTTAGGACAGTCCAGCTCTGGTAGTCCTCGGATGTTTCCTCAGAGCCAGAACATGATTCAGATGGGACCTGGACACGCTCCTGTTGCTCCACTGCAGTCGGGCTCCAGCCAGCAGGAGCGGGGGGTGGCTCAGTACCCCAGCATGCAGAACATGCAGCGTGGGGGGTTGTACAGCCTGGCACCTGGCATGAGCCAGATGGTTTCCCAGCACACGACTCCGAGTGCCAATGGACAGACCCCGATGCAGAGACAGGGCAGCTTGGGCCAGGGTGCTGCTGTTCCTGCTGCCTACGGGCAGAACACCTTACCAAACTCAAGTATTTCTCAGCAGCACAATAAAGGTGCACTGAATGCAACCTTATCTAAGCCACAGATGGCAAGAGTACCAGCTGCTATGGGGGCTCAAAATCCATCTTGGCAACACCAAGGTATCCCTAATATTAACAACCAGACACAAGCAAACAGTGGCTTAGGACCATTTACTGCCAACTCCTCTTTCCACATGCAGCAAACACATCTAAAGATGTCCAACCAGCAGTTTGCCCAGGGAATGCCTCAGGTAAGCCTCAGCACCAGCAGGCCCATGACCTCGATGAACGCTGCTGTCTCTGGGCAGATGCTGTCGTCCTCTTTGGGAGCACAGCCCCGGACAAACCCACCCGCACAGCAGCAGGTACCCTCACAGCAAGTCTTGCCTGGCATGAACCAGACTGTTCCAGACCTGAATGCTTTCAACCAGAACCCAAATCAGCAAATTCCCAACAGAGGAAACCTGCACTGTAGCCAAGGGTACCCTGTGAGGACGACCAGTCAGGAGCTGCCTTTCGCCTACAGCGGCCAGTCAGGCAATAATGGACTTCAGAGCTTAACTGGTGACACAGATTTGATAGACTCTTTGCTGAAAAACAGGACTTCAGAGGAGTGGATGAATGATTTGGATGAGTTGTTAGGAACTCATTAAAATGGGGCCGGGGCGGGGGTTCTACGTTTTTTAATTATTTCACGAGATATAAACAACTCTTGGACCAAAAAACCTGTGGCATTGAGGAGACTTGCAGGCATTAGAGGTAAATGGTTGGGAAAAAGACTGGAGCTGCTTCTCAATGAGTGTTGACACGCGGTCACGGCGCACCAAGCAGGTCTGCAGGAGGAGTGCGCTTTGTCTGCGGTCTCTGAGGAGTCGCACACTTGAACAGGTCAAAAAATACTGTGTCCTAGCCAGCCTTCCAGAAATCTCACTTGCAGTGTTCTAAGACTAAATATTTTAATTATTTAAAAACAAAACAAAAATTCCACAGAAATAGTGCAGAAAGAACGCAAATAGTTGCACAAATTGTGTTTAGGGCTTAGTCTGCAGCTATTACTTGCAATAATTATTTGTTCATAGCTTGACATACTGTTATAGTACTGTCCATCAAACTTCTGATTTTTGTTTGAGAAGAGGCTGTATGCACCTGAGTATGCTTGCAAAATGTTTGGAATTGTTTCTGTTCCCCATTGCTGGAGCATGTGCCTGATCTCTCAGTAAGCAAGTGATACTTCACAGTAAATATTTCTAGATGCTGGTAATAGATGAGAAAAAGTATTAAAACCTGGCCAGTTAGTCTAGATAGTCATCTTCATAGATTGTAGTCTTTTAAGCTGCAGTTTGCACTCTGTTGTAGAGAGGCACAGTTCTTGGCTTGTACCTTGCTGTGTTTAAAGGGGGAATTTCTTATGGGAGAACTTTTAAACTATAGTAGGTTTAACATGAATTGTAAAGCCATTTTACTTTGCACCTGTTTCTTCATAACTTATTTCCAAAGGTAGTTGTATTTAAATGAAGGCTTTGCTTCATGACAGCTCATCTAGTTTTCTTTGTTGTAAAAAGTAAAACTAACCTTTGAGATCAGTTCATCCCCCGAAGTTAGCAATGAGCACAAGACTTTGTCACTTCAGGAAAAAAATGAGGAAAAAATAATTTGGCTGGGAGGTGGAAAGTCCTTATTAGCAATAATAGCACAGGCAGCCTGGGAGAATACTTGTATCAGGGTTGCTCCAATGTGGAAGTCTCCCCTTTTAAATGCTTTGTTTTTTTAATACTGGCTTACAAGTTTGATGATCTCTCTATAGACTGGTGGATATACTTTTTTAATATCCCTTGAAGCAGATGCTGTTCTTCAGTTCAGCCCAAGGAGACCTCTTATCCATATGTTGGGGTTGGTCCCAGAAAGGACAAAAACCACAATGGGAACAGTCAATGTTCCAAAGTCCTTACTCTCTACCAAAAAAAAAAATCCCTTATCCACCAACAAACCACCTTGCCTTAACATTTATTTTAAAATGAAAATAAAGTCGAAAGCTTTTGTTTTAAATGCACAAATACCTCTTCCCTTTCTAAATCCACTTTCTTGGAAAACTCCTCTAAACTTTCTAACCAAACCCAGCATTGTGATTTAAAAACAATTTCCTTCAATACAGACTGGCTTCTCCAGGAGTTTTCTGCATTGCAGAATTGTGAGAGAGGGTTTTTTCCAGAGGGGGTGAAGGGAAGGGAAAGATACCATTGGTTTCAAAGAAGGAAAATATTTTACTGTATCTGCAGCTCCTTTATGAGACAATTTGCACTTTTGAAAACTGCTTTTTTAACACTAATACTTTAACCCTTTCCAAATATGCATGGAACATGGTTTGTCCAGCACACTTAGCTAGTGTGGATGAATTCTGCTCTGTTGATCAGATTTGCTATTTTATCATGTTGAACTGTTGATGAAAGATGTGCATTGATCAGTGGATCCCACCTTTGAACAGTGAATAAAACTTCACTGAAGCAGGCTTAATCCCTCATAGAGCTTTTGAAAAGATAACATAAAGATTGGCTTTGGATGGGAAGACGAAGGTGTTGGTGACTTTGGTTGTTGACACTTTTGGTGTTTTCTAGAATAAGTAGTTGAGATGCAAATAACTGATGCTAGCTTTTCTCTTACTGGCAATCTAAAAAAAAAGAGCTAGTGAGCTTGGTTTACTATTAAGTTAAACCAAAAACTGGTCCAAGGTAAGTGTCATTAGAAGAGTATAGATATAAACTAGCAATGGCAGAGGAAGGAGTGTTTGCTGTATTTTTAATTTTAAGGGTTAACTTTGCACCAGTGTGCCTTCCCTTCCTGTTGGGGGTGCTTGGGACCTCAATTTCAAGTGACATCCTTCCGTGTCACTGTTTTTTTCTCCCCCTTACAAACACTTGACACAAATGACAGGGTAGTAGGATTCAGCTTTTCTTTCTCCCTGTTTAGGCTGTGGTGAAATCTGCTCTGTTTTCCAGTAGATTTTGCACACAGACTTTGTTCTGAATAAGTCAAAATACAATCCATCCAGTTGTGATTTCTTAATTGGAGGAAAAGAACATCTGCTGTTTGCATTATTACTACCAAAAAGGCAATCCAGCAAAATGTCCAGGAAAAGGCAGGTGTGCTCTTTCCTCCACTGTTTCTGGAAGCTAAGGTGGATATTGCTCTGCTTGACCAGAGGGTTTGTTCAGGAAGGTATCTGAGTTTGATGACAGGGCCTTTTCATGGTACTGTTGGAGTAAAATTAGGTGTGATTCTAGACAAACTGGCTTATGATGCCCATTGGTCTCCGTGTGTGAACAGGGTCCAAAGAGCCGCTGGCTCTGGTCCCTGTGCACAGGACGCGGTCGGAGCGTTGGGAACACGGTGCCACTGGAGCAGGGTTGGAACAGTTCAATGGAAATGAAAATACGGTTTTGATGTACGTGGGTGCATGGGCAGGGCTGGGCTCTGCCCTGGTGCCCTGTAACGTGTCACTGTCTGTGTCTGCACTTGGGCTTTCCATTTGCTGCAGCTTCAGAGCAATAAAACCAATCTCCCCTGAACTGAACCCAGCCGGCCGCCCATGGCTTTATTTATAAACTGCGGTTGTGGTTGGGCAGGCAAGGTGAGAGTGTCACTGTGCAACATCCACTGCCTTCCAAAAACCACGATCCAATTGAAAAGGGTGCTCAAAATTTTGTTATACACATTTCCTTTGTGTAAATAAATGTTTACAATTTTATATTAAAGATTTGAATAAGAGTTAGATCTTCTGACTGTATATTTTTTACTTTTTATAGATTTTAAAACTATAATTCTTTATATATGTGTTTGGGGGGTATTATGGTAAGTTTTATGCTTGTAAATGGAGAACAGTTGAATTTGATGCTAACCTTTATGAATTTTTGTCATTGAAATGTATAAAGAGTCCATTAATCCCCTTATTCTTTTACTACAATTACTGGTGCACACCAAAAAGAAATCCTTCACTTCTGTTTTATCATTATAAAATAAATATTTTGCTAGTGTATTAAATATACATGGTGTGACTTTATACATTCACATGAGCTGAGTGGAGTTCAGCATTGTCATTCCTAGTGAGACGGTTCCTTCCCCTCACCCCAACACACAATTTTTGCTCAGCCTGTTCATTACTAAGGCTCAAATTCTGCTGCTGTGTCTTACCAATTCTTATGGTTTCAGAAAGTCCATTTAAACGGGCCAGAACTGGATAAAGGGGCCTTAGAAAACATAACTTTGAAAATCAGGCTTTATGCTACTCCCACTGCTTCCGGGCTTTGGAGTTTTTTTCCTGGAATGCATTGTAGGCCTTAAGCTGGGAAATTCAGCTGCAGAGGTGGTTCTTAATAGTGAAAAAGAAGTTAATAACTACCGAGACCTCACATGTGCAAAATTGTAGAGTTCCAAAATATGCCAATTCCCTCAGAATAACAGCCTTTAGAGGTTCAAACTGATTTCCTCAATTGTCTGATGCAAGCACATGGCACACACAGGAGTCCAGCTGAGACATGGGACATGTGCTGCGAGCAGGAGCTGATGTTTCTGAACAAGGAACAAAGTAGAGGCAGCAGCGTGTGGGGAGGTCTTGGCTTAAGGCTGGTCAAGTTCCATAGCCACTGCCCAGCTTCAGACATTGATGGGTCGTTCTGCAAGCTTTGCAGTTGGTGTCATTGTGCAGTTGTGTTTGCAGTCCCAGCTCAGCCTCCAGGTTTCCTCACAGCATCCTGACTTACCAGAGTGTATTTTTCATGTATTCCTACTCTACAAGTTCTGTGTTCTCTTTGGGAGAGGAGGAGACCTGTCACTTCAGAAGTTTATAAAGAACCAAATGTAACAATCAGTAGCAGTACCAGAATCAGCTGCCCATGGGGAACCATATAGTTACATTAATTTTTGCTTTATAGTCCCATTAAAAATGCTGCATTTTAGTTATTGTTGAGTGAAACAGAAATTTCCTGAACTGTCACGCACTGAAATGACATCTCTGGTTTTCAGAAGATTTTAAGGAGTCAGTGGCAGCTTGTCATGACCCTTTGCTCAGAAACTAATTTGATTTTTATTTTCTTGATGCCAGTGTTTTTCCTGAGAGTAATGGAAGTCTGTAACAGAAGTGTTTTCTCAAGCCTGCATTGTTTGTTGAAATATGTTGTAAGGAGACCCCGGTGGCATTTCCCCCTGGCTTTTTTATTGGACACCACAGATGAAATCTTTGGTCACCAATAGGTTTTAGGTTTTAGTTCTATTTAGTCCAAGTCTGCTGTACCTTGGAGAGTCTGAAGTCACATCATATGAGTGTTCTTTAGAGAAAGGGAGTGGTTTTGCTATTCTACATGTGTGGTTATATGTAAAAAGTGTAACATTGGGTATTTGATTGATTAACTGAATTTTCAACTTGATGAGCTGTCACAATGGGGTTTTGAAGCCAAACTAGAAAAAAATCTCGCTGTGTCCTTTTTGGGAGAAACTGTAGGTCTGGTACATGCCCAAATTCTGTAGTGAGGGTTTGTGTGTGTGACTTAACAGAGAGAAATGCAATGGCTCAGCCACCAACATTAAGGGAAAACCTTCCTCCTCTTTGATTTTAAAGTCAGAGTAGTCATCCATATAAAGTTGCTCAAAAACATAAGGTAACTTTTTGGACTGATGCCTATTTTACTTTTGTGGAGTGGGGAGAAAAGTTATTCAGGGCTAAAACATTGCTGGTTTTCAAATTTTACATTTTAAAATTATAACTCTGGTGTCAGTGTAACATTTCTCAAGGTCTGTTTCTATGTCCTCTGCTGCCTTCAGAACTTCTATTTTGTATGTTAGCCAGGGAAAGGTTTGTATTGCTTAAAAACTTCAGAAAACTACTAAGGGTGAATGAGTGCTAGAAAAGAACTGTACTCCTCTTTGGTAAACTTAAGAGTAGTAATTAGTAGGATAAATTAAACAGATAAAATAAACAGAACCCTGAATGTTCTGTTAAATCACAGAATCTGGTAACAGAATTAAGTTATTCCAGCTGGAGTGTATCGAATCTTTCATGTGGTCAACTCCACTACTTGAAATAAGAGCAGAAGGTCAAGTCATTAATTTGTAAATGCTTGTTAATAATTTTTACAACCTTGCACGTAATTGAGATGCTTCAGAGCTCATTAAAACTAGCTACAAAAGGACTGGAAAGAATTCCATCATCTTTCCATTTCTGGCAACATATAATTCAATCGTGGTGTAAAATCTGTAAATGTAATTAGAAGAATTTCACAGTTTGGTCATGTAAAATTCTTCCCTGCTCCATTGTTCAGCAAAAGGCACTTGGCTGGAATACACATTTCTGGTGGGTGGCTGCTTTGGAAAACCACGTGGTGTGGAGAGAGTTAAGGTGATTTAAGGTGTGGTGGAGGAAACACCTGAGCTCAGAGGCAGCTCTGTGGAAGTGGGTGGTGGTGGGAGAGTGCTGGGACAGCTGTACTCAGCACATCAGGCTGGGGTTTGCTCCACAGTCAGCAGCATGAGAGATCAAATAGACCTGCTGGCCACAGTCACAGTTCTGGGGGTCCTGGAGCAAGGTAAATGTCCTTTGTACAATGCCACTATTAAGCTAATTATGTTAAACTTTGTGGGATGTGGTTCCTGTGTTTCTCTCTGAGTGTCTGTGGAGTGAAAGTCACTGTTTTCCAGCATGGTAAAATGATACAAATTTTTGGCTGTTCATGGCAGAAGTGTCATGCCTGAGGGTGATCATTATTTAACAGGGACTAAAATAATCCTCAAAGCCAGCAAGTAAAACTTTTAGACTTAAAGCAATTTCAACGTGATGTTCTTAAAGTAAACTAGTTTATGATTGAGTTTTAGGAGGTAATTTGTAACTTGCAGTGGCTGGAGGTAGCCAAAATAAAGGCAGGTTAGTAAACGTGCTGGTGCGGAGGTCAGTGTACAGACAGAGCTGGTGTGGATATAGGAAAGAGCCTCATGCACTCAGGTGTTTCTCTGTGACCAATATCCTTGTATGTTTGTATGGCGCAGAGCAGATGGCAAGATGGACTGAGAGCACAGTAATTTGGAAACTACTGCAAGTTCTGGTCAGAAATAGACACAGAACTCTTCAAAGGAACTCAGTGACTTCTAATTTAAATAGATGCATTGTGTTTAGACCATTTAGAAGGAGCAGTGTTGTTGCCAAGCTCTGTTTATTTGTGGGTCCTTTGGGTAAGTCTCTCCCCCTTGAGCTTCAGGACAGTCACTCCCCTGCCTGGGATGGGGACAGAGCCCCCATTTCTTAAAATCTTCACTGGGGGGAAGTTTGTGGGTTTTATTGTTACTGTATTAATTCACCATACAGCTATCTGTACGGTGAATATATAATACTGATATTATATACACCTCTACTTACAAATGGATGTGAATCTCTGAGCAGCGTCATGTGCTTTTAGCCATCAGATGATAACTCCCCTAATATAAGCATTATTTAAAACAAAATTTGGCATTTTAAAAATAGAGGTCAAGACTTCTGAATTTTCTACACTACAAATGGAAGAAACTTTTGTACTATTAATTTTTTTGTTATTAAAACTAAGTGGGGGTGGAGGAGGTGTTTCGTGTGCAAAGACAAGACATGAAGAAAACTTGGAATTGAGTTACAGAAATGCTGCTGAGCCTTTTTCCTTTAGGAAATCCTCAGTAGCAAACCCGTAGATAGCAGTTTTGTCTCAAATATTTTTGTTTAATGAGAATTTCAAGTACTTTTTAAAGGTTGCAGCATTAAGCATTTTACTTTCGTGGCATACAAGCCAGGTGTGAAGCCAGCAGATAAACAGCAGGCACCCTCCTATGTGTTTTATCAGATGAAGTATCCTGGTTTTATGATCTCTGTGTGGCAAGCCAAGGAGCAATTGCAAAATACTGTGTGCTTCCATCTACTCCTGTGAAACACACGTGCCCGTGTCACTGGGGTTCAGAGCTGTGCAGTGGCTTTCTCTGCATGCTTTGAAAGGACATTTTGTAGGTGAGTTACAGGTCTGGGATTTGCTCTGAGCAGGGGAGCACTGAAGCACAGATGTGGGCCATCCCTACAGACACTCCTCCATCCATCCTGGTGCAGGAGAGGTAATTTAATGGCTGACCTTGGTACAGCATTGGTTGATTTTTTAGGTTTCCTTTTGAATTTCCTGGGAGCCTGCAGTTTCCACATTCTTTCAAGTAACTTTCCCCTTTTAAATTTAGTCATTCTCAGCTTAGTGAAACTCTGAGTTTAGCACTCTGTAGATGTGTGCCACAGCCTTATGGTGAACATTGTACCACAGAGCAAAATTATTCTACTCCAATTTTTTTCCCCGCTCCTTTATTTTACAGCTTCAAAGGAAAGAAAACTTACGCAATGTCACTGTCAGGCCCCAGAGGGCTTGTTTGCCAGGTTCACTCAAATGTGGCAGATAGCAGCTATGATATGATTTGACAAGTTTGTGGACATAATCAAATAGAGAATGAAGAATATTTCCACTGAGGAGCAAAGTTCAGGGGGAGCTGAGCCCCTAAGCCACATGGGAATCCACACAGGTGATTAACCTCAAGACATGAATCACAAAAGTGCTTTGAAAGGTTCTGCAGAGTGAGATTGGACTCTTTTTCTCTAAGAGTCCGTGCTGAGAAGGCTCATGGAGTGTGGGTTTTTTCAACACCTCATTCTCGGAAGTGCTTTCGTGGACTGATTCTTCATCCTTAGTTCTTCACCCTTAGACCAGGTTTGGGGAGCAGCCAGCTGTCCTCCAAAATGCTACTGCTCCTCTTGGGGCTGTGTAGAAGCAAGATGCTAAGTGTAGAGCTGATGGAGAGGTTTGATGTGAAATGACTCTTACCTCACCCATCAGTCACAAGAATCCTTCCTTAGGAAAGGTGCAGATGGCACAAAGCAGGATGAAGAGCATTGCCCAGTGCAGTTGGGCTTATGCCACAAGCCAGATCTGCTCATGATGCTGTAACTTCAGCTCAGTCCATTTCTGGAGGGGAGACTGGGATGAGGCCCTGAGAGCGTCAGGGAGGAGGAGAGGTAACAGGATGGGTCATGGTTTCATCTTATTCCCAGAGCTCTGCCAGCAGCTGCTGAATTCCTGAGTTGTGTGTTACACCTCTCTGGATTCACAGAGGGAATGCTGTGTCCTGTCCTGCTGGACCTCTGGAGAAGGGTGACACCCATTGATCAACCTGCTACAAATGAATCAAAGAGGGAGGAACATCCTTGCTTCCCCCACTCTGCTCTGTCAACACCTCTCGTTTAGGGCTGGGTCATTTTGGAAGATACTGGAACGTGCTAAATTGTTCTCAGATGTGTTCTGAAAGGAATGACTGTATTTATGTTAGTAAAACCTTGTGATACACAAGTCACATAGCATCAGATTATTTACATTTCTAATTCCCTTCTACATACATTCTAATGTTTTTCTGCAGGCACATGTCTTGTCTTTAATTTTGGAACATCTGTCCCTACTTCTCCTTCTCTATCCTGCTCTTCTGCTTTATCTTTGTTACAATAGGACAGTCCCCAAGGCAGGCCTTGCACCCCAGCTCCTTTTCTCTCTGTGTGATGCTCTGGAAATGTTGCTATGTGAGGACTTTGCTCACTCAAGTGTCTCAGTGACACCACCACAACCACCAAAGGAATTGTTTTTATAATTTGGTTTTCTCCTGTATGAAAATAGGAGTTTTCAATAAAGGCAGCAGTGTAGTAGTGCACCTAAATAAAACACTCAGAGCATCAGCAATTGCCCATGGGAGTAGGAGCTTACAATAAACAGTGAAACACTCCAAATCTTCATGTTAGTAAGTTTTCATTGTTTTGAAGTGACTTTCCATGTCCCTTACAAAGGTACAAAGTACTGATGTAGCAGACACTGAGTCAGTGCCTTGGCTCAAATGTGGCACAGGCTGATAGCAGGCATGGGCAGCACCTCTGCTCGGCTGGAGCCTTGGGGCTGTCCTGCAGGAGTGAAGAGCAAGAAATAATCACCCTCTTCCCCATTTCCTTTTATTGCCATGATTAAGAGCATCTCTAATTGACTGAATGATATCTCAGTGCTTGACAGTTTGGATGCTGCTCTGTGACATGGGCCATACTTTGCACCCACTAGGAATACCAGGAAGTGTTGCACAGCATTCCCATCAGACTGGCTGAGGGTGCACATGTACTCTAAACACAAAGTGCAAGATTAAGAAATAATTCTGTGATTGAGTGTGGACTTGGTAAGGTTTTATTGTGTGTTTGATCTGCTGGGGAGCAACACTGAAGGCTCTGCTGGGTGTCATCCAGCATTGGCACTCAGCTGGGATAACCAAACCTGAATTTAAAGCACGAGAGTGAAATAAATGGCACATTTATTACAGGTCATGTGTGGCAGCCCTGGACTATGGACCTAGATCATATCAGCTCTTTCATTCTAACCACTTGGTTGATTCCAAGCCAGATAACACCTGGCTAAATAAACATTGTGGGTCTGTTACCATTCCTGTGTTCTGTTTTTAGCCTATTTTGCAATGCAGGTGATCTACGCCCGTCGGAAGTACAAGATTTCCCCTCCTGAAACAACAGGTCACCCTGGATTTGAGCGGACCTTCAGAGCTCAGTAAGATTTTGACTTTTTGTGGTGACAAATCTAGATAAGACTTGAGTCAACTGTCACTGTTGGGAGAGACTGGTCCCCCTCAAGTCACCTTTCCACTTAACTGCTACTGATATTATATATTTTTTCAATGCTTTTTGTACAAAGGTCTGCATTTTTATTTGGAGCACTTTGGCTGGGGTGTTTCTGTCCATCCATGATAATTCTCCTTCTGGCATTGTGAGGCAGCCAAATTACAAATTAGTGTCCGTATGGAGGAGGTGCAGAGCATTCACAATTAGAATCATTAAATTTAATATTACCATTGGCTCCAAATGGTGAGAGCAGCCAAAGCTTTATTAATAACCTGATATTTTCTTGTAATGTTTTGCTGTTGAATTGAAGCAAAGGGCCTTGCTGGCAGAACCAGCTACAAGGGCATTTTAATTTTTTCCCTTTCAGAAGCCATTGTACTGTGAGAATCAGCTCTCGTGGGCCCCTGCTGAGGGCTGTTTCTTTTTGCTCTGTTCCTATGGAGAGAGCAATGCTGGAGCTAAACTGGAAACGTTCACAGATCCCTTCAGCTTCCAGCAAGCACCAGATTCTGTCTTTCATCTCAGTCGTTGTGTTTTGTAAGCGATTGAAAGGAATTGGCTGGAGCTGGTGTGAAGGGTAGTTCCAGCCCGGCGCTAAATCCCGAACAAAGCAGCTGCGTTCCCCTGCCAGCGCACAGGAAACGTTTGTGGAGTGACAAAAACACCAGCTTCAGCCCTTCTGTGGGGCCATGGAAGGCCAGCCTGCCTGGAGACATCAGCCTCTGCGAGCTGGGGAGCTGCTGACGTGGCTTTTAATTAAGTACTTAACTATTAAATGTGTGTTAACCAAGTCATGCCATGGGCTGCGGCAGGGAAGGTGACCTCGGGGAACTTGGACTTGAGAAGATATTGCTTCTTTGTGGGTTTTTCTTCTCTTTTCCCTGTGGAAGAGTATACAAATGGATAATTTGATGTACTTTAAAAAAAATGGGAAAAAGTGGTATCGATGTATTACTCACTTGAAGCCTGGCAGCATCCCCTCACTGAGGCTCAAACTGCATTTACAGAATAAGCTTCTTCAGACTTTTTCCAGCTCCCAGTCTGGCTTCATTCTCCAAAGGTTTGTATATTTTTGGCCAACATTAAGATTAAATTGCCTAGGGAATGGTAAAATGTGGGAGAAGCAAAACCAATGTCTAATAGCACAGCTTCTACTCTTCTTGCAGAAAATCTGTATTTTTGTCACTAAAGGAAAAAGGATGAAAACTTGGCTGTAAATCTGATCACCTCCTGCTGAATTTTATCTGAGAGAAGGCTCCTTCTTGGTGTGTGACCTTGTGACTCCCAAATTTGGGCTGTGCTCACCCAAGGGGAAGAGAAAGCTCCTTAAATACTGACAAGAAGGCTCTCCCCCAGCAGCTGGCTGTGATGGTGCCGTGTGTGAGGCTCCAACAAATCTCTGTCTCAGGATAGCTTGTCATTCCAGGGCTATGTGAATGCGGGAGGGGTGAATGCTGTGTGTTCTTTGGCTGCTTTTTTTCTCTACAATGCAGATATTGGGTGTGCTTGATCACAGAAAAGGGCCCTTTCCCACAGCACAGTGATGGTTCTCATCAGCTCTTTTAGTTTGCTCTGACATGAGTTTCCAATTCCCTTCTCCAGCGTTGGTTATCCAGGCTCTGATGTACAAGAAGGCAGTTTTAACTCTCATCTCTGGTTCTCACCAGGGCAAACTGCTCAGAGTACTTCCCAATCTTCATTTCCCTCCTCTGGGTTGCTGGAATCTTCTTCCATCAAGGTAAGCGGGATGTGGGGGGGGAACTCCAACCCAAACCATGTGAACAAACAAAAAAACCCCAGCCCCAATTTAAATCCCATTGTGACTTAGGCATTCTCTCTGTGCCTGTGAGGTTCTTGTTCATGGAAAGTGAATTTCCCCTTTAGCTGGATTGACCGAGAAGTGCCCAAACTCCAGCTGGGAGCAGCTGAGCCCATTCCTGCCTGGAGGAGGAAGCACTGGCAGCCCTTGCTCCTTTGTTGGAGCCTGACTGTCCCCTCGTGCTGCTTCTCCTAGACAAGGTCAGGCTGTCCCAGGGTGCCAGGGTGGCAGCAGCTGAGGCAGAGCTATGTCAGAACAAGAAACCATGACCCAAACATTTACTCATCCTCTGTCTATCCCTACCAAGTGAGCTCAGGGGATTTGGTTGCTGGCACAGGGAAGCTGTGAGGAGAAACCACATAAGGGAGCATTGCCAACCCAAGTCCCAGGGCAACTCTGTGGGGCAGAGAAGTTCATCCCTCACAAAAAGGGAAGGAAGAAAACGAATTTAAACTCCCACAGTGGTTTAAAGCCAAATCACTCTGCGTTTGGTTTTCTGGTCATGCCCCATCTGCTGGGGGGACTGTGCTGGAATGCAGCTCCAGCAGCATCCAGGGATCCCGAGCCCCACCAGAACTTGGCTGCCCTGTCCCCCCAGGTGTGGCTGCACTGTGTGGGCTGTTGTACCTCTACACCCGCCTCAGGTACTTCCAGGGCTACACCGTGGCTGCACAGGGACGGTAAGGACCTGGCCGGGACCATGGGCACCCCAAACCAGCCCAGGGAGGCTGGGAGCAGGACGTGGCCCCTGGAACAGGTTTCCTCCCTATGGGTGGGGCTGCAGGCAGATTTTCACCACCTCCTTCTCCTCCCCTCCTGCTCCCATGCGCTCATGGCTGCGTCACCTCTTCCCTGACTGTCCCAAAGGAGGGTGGGGACTCACAGCCCTGCTGCTGTGCCTTGTGCCCTGGCTGGGCTGGCAGTGCCTGATGGTGTTTTCTCCCAGCCAGGTTGGGACCGCTGTATGCCAGTGCCTGGCTGCTCTGGGTGCTGGTGGGGCTGGCACTGGCCGGGCTCCTGGCACACTTCCTGTGGCCCAGCTCCTCCACATGGATGGCAGCACTGGTGTGGCCTCTCCAGCTCCATGGTGCCTGGTGAGAGGGGCCACGGCTCTCCCAAACCCCACTGTTTGCCCCTGGCACAGGGGAGCCACTCATGTGGCACCATCAGAGAGAATATTTCCCTGGCTCTGCATTCCCCACTTAAGGGAGGTGGATGCTGGCACTCCCCTGCTCTTCAGAGATAATTTCCCTTCTAGAAAGCAAATGCTTTCCAGCCTCTGCTCCTGCTGAGGAGCTTCACTGCTGGGCTTTGTAGCACTGTCTGCTCCAAAATGCTTCTGGCTCTGCCTCATGGAGTGCAGATTGACCCTCTCTCCTCCAGTCGTCTCTCCTCCTTACTGCTGTAATGATTGATGTTGAAGAATCACACCATGGATTTAAAAAAATAAATTCTTTTTCTCACTAGAAATCATCTGTGATTGTCAAAGGTGCTCAGAGACTGGTGTGAGAACATCTGAGTTGGGGACTGGGTTTCATAGGAAAAGCTGCTGTGATTAACTGAAAAGGATGAGTAAGCTTGCCTAAAACCACCTCCAAACATTGGGAGAAAAGCCTGACCCTAGTCCAAGAACTAAAGTCTGTGTTTGGCATTGATTAAATGACTTTTACTCTACCCCAGCTTCATTTATCACCAACTCTGCAACAGTACTTTGCCCTCCCTGGATTCCACCCTCCACTGTGAACTTGGGGTTCACAGGTACCTAAAGTGGCCCTGCTGCAAGTGACTCTCACTGCTGCACCAAAGGTTTAAATTTAGCTTTTATTACAGTGCACATTGTTTTTATATATTTATATAGAGAGATGTACTTGAAAAAATCAAATGTATCCAATAATAAAAAATACAGAACATTAAAGTAGTATAATGCATTCCAGTGTATAGCTGAAAGGACATTGGGATTTACACTAATCCCTACTATTTTTGAACTGAGCTACCTCTGCTTTTTTTTTTCCGTCCCCAACAACCCACATCAATCAATAACTGAATTCAAAAGACAGTTTCTGCACTCAATCTCAAAGCATGAAGACACTGGAGACTTCACCGTGAGTTAAGGGGCTGCATTCAATGCTGGCAGGCACAGTGTGGCATATTTTATTTTTTTGTTTTCCCTGCCATAATCAGAGCTCCAACCCCTTTGGATTCGTTCCTCCTCTGCTGAAGGAGGGTCAGTCTTTGCCCTCACTTAATCCTCAGCTGGGCCAGGACTACTGCCTGGGAGAGGGCACGGCAGACCTCGGTCCCTGCCGCCTCCATCCCAGCGCGCCGGTGGGGTCAGCTGGCAGGACTCAGTGTGACCTGCTCTGTCCCCAAATACAGCCAAAGATCGCTCTGTCTGGGGCTGAAGGTGCTCTTTGTCCCCACGCCCGCTGAAGCTCATCCCGACCCCAAACTGTCCCGTGTCCGTGTGTCCCGAGCCGCAGCCGGCGCCCGAGGGAGCGGAGCAAAGCCACCCCTCTGCACGGGGGGTTGGCTTCTGCTTTCTGCTCCTCTTCAGGAGAAGTCGATGCCCGACCTGGCCCCGCAGCCCCGCTGGGGATGGTGGGGCCGGTGCAGCAGCGGCTTGGCCGCAGTCTGTGGGCGAGTGCCGCCTCCGGCAGCCGGCCCTGCGCTGTCCTGGTCCGGGCAAGGCGCCGCGGGGAGGAGGGAGCAGGACCAGGGATCCACGAGCGTGTCCGTTCTGCCTCATGCCTGTTTCACTCTGCTTTTTTGATAAAAATCTGCAAGAAGAGAGGGATGGGATCAGAGTGACGAGCAGGGTGATGAGAGGGGTGGGGAGGTGCTGAGGGAGCTCGGCTTACCTCGCTCAGGATGATCCACACCGGGGAGTCGGTCTGGATGGACAGCCTGATGGCCTCCAGTGGCCCAAAAGATGGGTCCACCTCACCCTCTGCGACACCCTTGGAGAACGAGCCTGGTGGGAAGAGCACATGGCTGACACAGGGATGGTCCTCTGGCATTGCCCCTCCACTTCCCCTCTCCCCCAGGGCACCACCAGCAGCCCCAGCAGCCCCTGCCTGCAGCTCCCCAACACAAAACAGGCTAAAAACCAGCAGTGTGGATGGCAATACAGTGCAAAATGCCACACTTTGGAGAATACAAATCAGGTAAACAAAAAAAAATGTATTTGGAGTATTTGGTGACATATCACTGCTATGCAAAAGGGGACAGAGTGGCCTGACATGCTTTTTGGTTGTGATTTTTTTTTTTGAAAATGCAACTGGGAGAAACCAGCCAGCATGCAGAGGAATGAGAAAAAGGCAAAACACTGCATGTGCCAGGAAATTTTTCTTTTATTTGTCTACTTAAAAATAAATGACATCTTAGCAGGGACACCAGGGCTGTATCACACACTTGCAGGTCTCTGGAGGCTGCAATTGCTCGTTCTTGTCCAAGCACTAAAACACGCTCAGGTGGCAAGAGACGAAGTCTGACCTGCAAGTGGTGTGAGTACAGAGATGGCAAAACTGCCCATGGTGGAGGTTTTTAACCCCAGGGTAAGCAAAAGAATAATCTGCATCATTTGGTCCTGGCTCTGAGCAGAGACTGGCAGAATGCAGGCCTGAAAACTATCTGAGGAGAACAACCTGGTCTGAGAACGAGGGCAGTGGAGGAGAGGAGACAATGACAGTTAAATCCTGTTCCAACCTGGCTCCTGGCAAGCAGAAATTACTCTTTGCCAAGCAAACAGCTCTAAGGTTCTTGACTGACATGCAGGTGAGGACGTGGGCTGTGTTAGCAAAGCCAGCAGGCACTTTACCACCCCACACCCCCTGTACCTATCTGGATGTAGCCATCCACTGTCCTGTGGTATTTGACGACTGTGCCTCTTCCCTCCTGCAAGGCTTCCTTATCTGACTGTAGACTCTGCAGAAGGAGAGGAGTTTTTTGCAAGACCAGAGGCAAGAGTCACCCAAAAGCCCCAAGGAAAAGCAGCAACCCCAGAGCTGTCCTCGCCAGCAAACCCTGGCATCTTGTCCCATACCTGGCTCTCTGAGACACATGCCCAAATCAAGAGGACAGTTGCAGTCCTCACAATGCTGTTTCCACTGCACCATTCTGGTTTCATCCCCTCCTCTGCAGCCATCCCACCCACTGGAGCATCCCCAGGCAGGGATGGCTCACACAGCTGTGCTCAGCAAAGCACCCTGCTCCCGAGGTGGCATCACACCAGATGTGACCCTCTGGCTCCCTGCCAGCACCTGTAAGAGGCACTTGAATCTTGTAAAGATTTTCCTGATGGCTTTAAGCAGTTCCCTCCTCTCAAGCCTCTTTTGCCTCCCACTCCACCCTCACCTCAAATCTCAATCAAACACTTACGTCAAACGGCAGAACCTCCACGGTCGTGTTGAAGAGTTTGTCTTCTGGGTGCTCGATGTTCCCGCTGCGGAAGAAGAACCTGTGACAGAGACCAAATCCACAAAAGGCACACTGAGCCAGGGGGCACATGATGGCTTTCACCCCATCTGAATCATCAAACAGCTCAGCCTAACAGGCACCTCCCCAAAGAGCCCACAGCACGATTTGGCAGGAGACTCTCTGTGCCTGATCAGCTAAACCATGGACTGCTCACAAGTGCAGGAAAGCAAAGGGCTCTGGCAAAGGTGGCCCCACTGAGAAAGGGTCAAATTATCCTTCCCCTCGAAGAGCACTGCTCTCTCCTCTTGGGCAGACAAGCAGGAGACAGGCAAGAAATTTGATTTGAATTGCCAGAAGAGCAGAAGTCAAGTGTCTCCACGTGCTCTGGGCTGTCCCCACCCCCCGCTGACCCCTCAAGCACTGGCCTTTCAATACGGAGCGGTTTGAAGAATCTGAATCGGATGAAGTCCCCGGCAGTGGGAGTGAAGGCCCAGAAGAAGTCCTCCCGCAGGTAAGCCTTCTCCAAGGTGAAGTGCTGGTAGGTTTTCAGGCTGGTGCTCACCTCAGCAGGAGGGTTGACGTGCTCTTTCCGCAGTGCCTGTTTTCCAAAGTCCTTGTCCTTGGTGGGCACAAAGCAAAAGGGCAGAGAAGGGCCATGAGCTGCTCTGGCCCGTGAGGAACCAGGGCCTCAGCTACAAGGCACTGCAAATTAAAATTATGTGACTTGCAAGGCACAGAAGGATGAGAGATGGAAGTAATTTGGGCAAGGCACCAGGCAGGGGAATGTGTGACTGGATCCCAGAACACTGCTTCAGGAGAGGCAGCTCAGAGAAACACCCCTTATCTGTGCTCTGATCCAGCACACCAAGGAGCCTTTCATTGTCCAAATGTCCCTGAACACCTGTCCATGCCCCAGGAGCTCTGGAAACAGTCTTTACACTTGAGGAGAAAGCAGCTGGGAGGCTGACAATAGCATAAAATGACTGGATTACATGGGCTGACAGCACTGCACTGTGATACAAATGGGATTATACCATCCATTTCCCCAGGGATCACACAGCACAGCCCAGGGATGTCTGTCCATGGGTTCTGCACTCGTAGCTGTGGGAAGCTGCATTTTGCTCATGTTTACACACACATCAACAACTCCAGCTCTTACACAGTGAGTTACAATTTGCCTATCACCAAATCCCAGGAACATGAAGTTGAGTGGGAAGGAAGTCAGATCAACCCAGGAGTCATCTCTCCAAG
This sequence comes from Leptocoma aspasia, assembly GCA_013399835.1. Lineage (NCBI taxonomy): Eukaryota > Metazoa > Chordata > Aves > Passeriformes > Nectariniidae > Leptocoma > Leptocoma aspasia. The sequence continues at coordinate 205,529 of VXAX01007849.1, read as the reverse complement.
GTTTTTCAGTAGATTCTTCGAAGTCACTTGCCTGGACCATGGTCTGGCACTCAGGATGGGTGGCTAGGACTGGTACCAAGGCTTAAAATCTTGCAGTGACTCTTGGTGCATGTCACTGCCATTCTGAGGAGCAGGAGCTACCTGAGCTTGCTGTAATTCAGAATAAAACACAACCACTTCACAGAAATCCAGCTGCCACCAGCTGCTGTCACCGATGTCCCCACCCAAAAGTTGTCAGTTCCCAGGTGCCTGCAGGCCACCTGTAGCTTGGACAGAGAGCTGGTACCCACCTTCAGCTTCTGTATCTTCCCAGCCAAGGAGGAGTGGGTTCCCACGTGCTGGAAGAGCGAGGGCTTGAAGCGGATCCTCAGGTTTGCCTTCTGCCTGTCGCAGTGTTTCTGAAACAAGACAGCCCCACAGTGCCCCAGGCTCAAACCTCTGCAGGCCACTGTGGCCCACAAGAGGGATGGACAAGGACACAGGGAGTGACACACAACCCTGTCCTCCATCTCTATGCCTTTCTGTGGTATTTAGGCTCTGATCTGGCAAGAGGGCTTTTAACCATACTCTGGAGAAACTGTACCGTGACTCTCAGGCTCTGCTGGGCAGGGTCCAGGTTTAAGAGCCAAATTTCTCCTTGCCAAGCATAGCTAAGAATGCTGAGCAAATCCCCTCTGTGCTGTCAGGGAGGAACAGCCAGAGAACTGAGTTTCTTTTGCCCCTTGGCTTATTGGGAAAGCCTTTTTCCTACAACTCAGAGTTGGGATCCCCTGATGTCTGAAGGCACAGTAATCCTGGGATGACTCAGAGGCCAGGTGAACAGGTACCAAGTGTGGGCTCTCTCTGGATGGGCAGTTCCCAGTTTGCTGGCAGGAGTTGTGAGCAGATGTACAGCACGTGCCATCATCAGAGCTGCTGGGCTGTTTCACGCCTATCCACCACATAAATAAACTTGGAGGTGCAACTGCGATCCTGGCAGTGATTTACCATGGAGTGGAGGGAGAGAGACGATGGAGAGGGAATGAAGGACAAAAGGGAAAATCACTGAGAGCGTGGGGAGATGAGAACTCACATTTTAAAATAGCTGATTTCTCTCAGTTTGGGGGAGCAGGACAAAAATACAGGTTAAAAGCTGGATGGAGAGGGTATTTGCTATCCAACTTTGGCTTTTTCCAAGAAAAGAAACGCATGCACATCCCTAATGCCATCTGCTCTTGCAGCCTCCCACCCGGCAGAAATCCCGCGGCGGGTGCGGCGTCGCCGGATGCCTGGAATAGACAGGGTGCCACACCAAGCCCCCACCACAGACCAGGAGCTGGGAAATTCCAGGCATGACCCCTGCAAGCTGCAAAAGAGATAATCCTCTAATCCAGCTCACGTTACATTAGAAAATTAAAACTAGTCGTGCTAATGGGACAGACCCTACTCACTGCCAGCAACTCTGGATGCAACTCCATCATGGCTATCTCACTCTGGATGGGGAGAGGAGGAGGAAGGGGAATGGAGGCAGCTACAGCATCTCCTGCTTTATCTTTCTGCCCTTTTCCTGCACTGCTAATGAAACATTTCCCTTTCCCAAGGAAAGCAGCCTTGTCACAGACAAGCCATGAGGGGAAACAGCTCAGTTGGTGGTAAGAAGGTCATCCTTTCACACAGGTCTGCCCCAGGTAAATCTAAAATTAGTTAAAAAAGAAGGAGCAGAATATACCCAGAGCAGGCAAAGCACTTACCAAAAGCTCAGGTCAAACAAACTTTCAATCAAGAAGACAAATCCTACCCACTACCAATTTGATTTCACACAGTGGGATTTACAAGAGAAAGTCATGTTTGAAAGGGCGCTGTGCAGAGTTAATCATGCAAACAGTGGGGGAAAGGAGCCAGAAATCCACATGGAAAGTAGGTTAATTTTTTAAAAGGCAACATGTTTAAGAGGTTTGCTGTTTCCCCTGAGAAAACCTTGGTTCCATCAGGTAGGAAAAGATGAGCACAGATGACTTAAGAAGATGATCCAGCCCAGCAGGATCTGCATTTAATCAGTGCACAAGCTGAGGATTTTGAAGGTTGGGGCACAGACAGCAGCATCGTTCCCAGCTCCATCCCAGCATCCCACCCATCCAGCTTTATCCACAGCTGTGCGGACTGTGGGGTTGCCAGACAGTCCTGGGGACTGCTCTGTCACACCTGAGCACATGGTTTGAACTGCCAGGAGGATTCAGTGGACATCATCTGAGACTGGTCTTGCTGCACAAGGGTTGCTGGAGCCAATGCCACGTCCTCTGCTAGGGATCAGACCAAATGAAACCACATCCTTGCCCCAATTCTGCAGAGCTCTGAGGATGGTCCATCCCCCCAGCACATAAATACAATACTAATTCCCAGAGTGACCACTTGCTCTGGCATTTATCACCACAACATGGTTGTCACCAGGAAGTCTGTTCTAAGCCACTGGCTCTGAGCTCTGCACAGCGACTCTGCTGCTTGTTCTCCACTGGGGGAGGAGGGCAAGCAAGCATTTGAGTAAATACAGTATGTTCACAGAGAAGACAGGAGAGTATCTGGTGCTGAGCTCATCTTACATCTGCTGCCACAGACACTCCTCCTCTGCCCTTCCCACTCGCTTTAGCCCCTTGCTGCTGGAGCTCAAACACAACCTCCACAGGGCATGGGGACTTATGGCTCTGCAAAAGGAGTGGCAGCACAAAAACAGAGCCAACTTCACCTCTCTGCACCCTCCTAGAAACCCTGACAGGAGCTTTGTGTGATCTGGCTTCGTTCTGGCAGACTGTGCAAGGAGGGTTTGCTCTGGCTTGTCTGGGGTGAGCTCTCTGGGCAGTCTCCATGTGTGCTCCAGGCAGGTATGGCACACGAATCCAGCACAGAGGGTTATTCTGGGGTTGCAGTCAGCGAGTGGGAAACAGCTCCAGGGAGAGAAGCACACCCGAATGAATGCAAAACAACACAGGAGAATGGGGAATGACTCCTGTCCTCGAGGACTGCAGGAGGAATACCCTATTAGTGCTTAGATGCAGAAATAATGCCTTTCCTGGCAGCTGCAGCCTACAAAAGCCTGAACTCCCAGGTCTCCACTTACACAATCCACAAGGACACCCTGCAGCACACAGGGATGGCACGGCTCGGTGCAAAGTCAGCTAGCACCAGAGCTCAGAGAAAAGATCCTCTGCAGGCACAGCCAACATTTGCCCACACACAACAGAACATTTCCCTTCAACAGAGGTTGTTTACATACTGCATCTTTCTCAGGGTTGCAGACTTTCACCCAGAGGATGTGATCCAGCAGCCAGTCAATGGGTTTGTCCTTATAGAACATCAGGATGAACTCCACAATCAAGCTCAGATCCAGAGACTTGAACATTTTTCCTAGAGCACAAAGAGAGAGTGAAGAGAGAGAGAGAGGAGTTATGGTATGAAATGGTCTAGAATCAGAGCTGGGAAAGAAGAAATTGGGAGACTGGGCTGTGGAGGTTAGATGTGTCCATCTATGTAAAGGAAACTACACGTGGCTCCTGTTTACGTACCAGCACTGCTGACATTGCTGATACAGTTCCAGATTTAATATTTGTTGCAGAATTAGAAAGCATTAGAGTCTCACAGGTCATAACAGTATCAAAAGGTCTAAAACTCTCCCATTCAGTAAAGAGAAACAAGGATGAAAAATGCAGCCAGCTGCAGGACAGACCATTTCCTGCCCCGAAAACTATAAGTTTTAAGCCAATCAAACTAGTATCCAAAATAACAGATCAAGCTGCCACTGCAACCATGTACTGCCGTTCCCAAAATAGTTCTGGGCTGATGCAAACTTCCTTTTGCACACTCTTAGGCAAATCCAGATCCCATCCAGCCTAAAAGCTACTGGCCATATCTAAGCTGTTTGGCTGTCAGCTGGACCACTCACCAGGTTTATTTTTACTTAAAGCGAGCATCAGCAGTACCAGCTGTGAGGATCTTTCTCCCCTGTGCAAACACAAGGGTCACTGCAAAAATAGGAGGGGATCAAGTCCAAGTATTTTACCATCTTGTGGGGACAATTTCTTGGGCCAAGAATGTAGTGCTGGCAAGAGTCAGTAGGCTCTTGTGCCTGATAGGACTGGGGTGAGTGGGGGAGAACGTTACCAATGAACCCCAGCTGAGAGAACTCCAGGATCATCCACTCCTCAGAGGGCTGCTGCAAGGCAAAGTTCTTCATCGTGCTGAGATAGTTTGGTTTGGCCACAATATCATCCTCCAGCTGCAAGACAAAAGGGCACAGTGCCAATGTCCCATCCAGGTCCCAGCAACAGCCTCTCTATGCAGAGCAATCACACCAGAGACCAGAGGAAAGCTTTGGCACAGACCCAGTTTATTCTGGAAGCACTTTTTCCCCACTCAATCAACAGGTAAGAGAAACAAGGACTTCTGCTTTACCTAAGTGGGAGGTTTCCAAGTCTAAAAGTATTTTAAAAACTCAGCTTTTGAACCTATGTGGTTAAAACCTGCTCCCACTCTGCTGCATCACAGAATTGGATATGCTCTTTGCTCTCTCTCAGCTGGTACAAGCCAGTACAGTGAACTCACAGGTACATCCATCTTCCCTCCAGCACCAATACCAAACCCACCTGCACATAATAAATGCCTTTGGACTGGGCATACATCATTAAAAAGCAGTAGTCCAGGTTCTGCTTTGTCCTCCACCTGCAAGAGACAAAGACAATGGGAGCGTCGGTCTCTGCTGGGATAGTGGCTGCTCCAGGGAGCCTGCCCAGGCTGGGTTGGAGATGGGAAGGTGACACAGCCCTGGAAGGCAGAGGGGATGGTATATGGCCTCTCCCTTTGGTCCCTGGTCAGCTAAGAGTTACTGGAAATCTCAAGGAGTTCCAAAATGAAGATAATTTGGGTTAAAATTAGCTCTTCGCTTCGTGATGGAAACGCCACAGCACGAGGCAAGCCTGGCAAAGCTGGTGCCCGTTCATCCCCCTCTCACCAAACCACATCTTTCCAGCTCTTGCATAACTCAAGTTTGAAGTTCTCACCTGGCCCTGCAGAAGAGCTTTCCCTGCTGGAGTCAGTGAGGAACTTGCTACAGTTCCTTAGTTCAGGGCTTGCTTGTTTATAAGGTCACTCATTCTTACCTGACTCTTTCCTTGGGGTCTCCAAAGGATTCCCGCAGGCGAGAGAAATCAGGATAGAAATGTGGAGATGGGGAAATTACCTCCAGGAGACCTGAGTGTATTTCTTTCGGGAATCTGAGGGAGAAAAGCAGCAGTAAACAAATACCTCCACGTCTGACACAACATTTCATAGACCAAATCACTGGGTAAACACAGAGCCACAGAACCAAACAAAAAACACAGCCTCTAAGGCATAACTCCCCTGGTATCTAACGCACTTCCAGGCCTCATCAGAAGACATCAGCAGGGATTGACACGGACTTTTTAAGTTATCTTCTCCCTCCCACAGCCTCTAATAGCCCCATGTGCATATGCTCCCCACCAGCATCCTCCTCCCTCCTGCACACACACACACGGGTCAGGTTTAAAGACCACCCCTGGGCACCATGTACTCTTTACAGGATTAAATGACCTGCAAACTGATTCAGCAAAGAAAAGACTTGGCACTACAGGCATTTAGAGATTTTCCAAATGCATCAGTAATTAAAATTAATTTTACTGAGGTTGTGCTTCACATTCCTGCTAAGTTGCTTAAAACACTGCTGTGCTGTAGTTCAGAGAGCCAGCAGGAAGTCTACCTAGTTCTCTTATGCTGATAAAATCAGCATCTACTTTTCTTATAATGTGGCTAAGAAACCTTTAAAGAGTCAAACTCAAACAGAAAATAATGTCACCCATCTGAAAAGCAGGCACCTACATCAGCCTTGCAAGCAATACCCTGGGACTGCTCTAACTGTGAGAGATAAGCAGGAAAACCAGTTATTTTTATACTGCCTTTTCGAGAACATTTGGTGCAAGGCTGATTTCCTTTGTTTGTGCAGAGCCTGGAGGACAGGAGATGGGGCACAGGGAGACAAAGCAGCGAGATTGCCAAAAACTTCTCACTTCTTTTTCCCCTCCTTATTCCTTCCTTGGGACTGGCAGGCCTTTCAGCTAACATTTTCAAATCTTCCCTTCTTCAGGCAGCAGTGAAACAGCAGCTTGTCACTGAGCTGACAAAACATTGCAGTAAAACAGCAACAGCTCCCTCCCTCCTGTGAGAGAAGCCCAGCCTGCCCTGGCCCCACACCACCTCAATTCAATTTGGAGGAAAAATAATTTCAGTGACTCAGGGAGGGGCAGGAGGCACTGGAGAGGGGGATGATGAGAAATCAAATCATTAAGTCAATTAAAGTTTCAGGACTTGTACGCAGAGGCACTCTCTGCAGCAGCGCCCGGTAATTTCATCAGGATCCATCGGACAATCAGTCCATTATCCCGATAAGTGCGTCCTCCTGCCCGCAGGCACAAGGAGGGGAGCCCTGCCAGCTCCTGCACAGCAAGATGGAGGGCTCTGTTTCAGCCCAGGGAACACAACCCTCCCCACGCTCGTCCCAGCCCCTCTCCCATCATTGGCTCGGGGACAAGGGGCGCTGGCAGGATGTGCTGCCCTTTCGCTTCTCCTTCGTGCGGCGACCGCGATCCTTTGGAAAGGAGCAATGGCAGGAGCTGGACGGGAGTCACCGCCCCTTCCCTCACCACCTTTTCCCTTTGCATCCCAGCTCTGGTGCCGTTAACGCCTGGACCGGCTCATGGTTAATTAATCCATCACCAGCTTCTGCTTAAACAGCCACAGACGAAGCTGCAGGAGCTACGAGGCTCCAGGACATAAATAGCAGCCAGCACCAGAGACAAATGTAACTAGAGCCTGGAACAAGGGGAAAACAAACAGGCTGGAGTGGGAAGAAAGATGGATCACGGATTTTAAAGCAAAATAAGGCAGGAGCGTTCGTGTGTGCTTACTACACTGCCCAGAGTGCACAGAGCAAGTACAGGGCTGCAATAGACACTGAAACAACTGCCAGGATCGCTGGAAATCGAAACAATCCATCTCCTCACAATGCCCCAGGGCAGAAGGAGCAAAACAGAATGAAATGACCACGTGTGTTAAATACTTCGAGCACAAAGCTGCCTCCTGGAAGCTACATACGGGATGCACTTTAGAACTAGCAGAAAGTGGAAGCAGCATTAGCAAAGACAGCACAAAGTTTAAAAATAGGAAAAAAACCTCAAGCAACAACAACAAAATACAAAAGGGAAGCAGAAAAGTGTGTATTTTCTCCTTAATGAAGCTGTTGCCTGGCCTTGCGGCAGGCACAGGCCATACACTGAAGCCACTTGGAAGTGCTTACAAGTTTTTGATATTTTCTGCTACTCCGGCTGTGTACTGTGGATCCGTCTGAAAACAAAAGAAAAGCAGTGTTAGACCCTTTAGCCTCAGCCCGTGTTCCCCATGGCTCAGAAATCTTCTTCAACACACCCCAGGGTACTGTCAGCACATCTGTATCATCTTCATTCACCTTCATGTTTCCTTTTATCCAGCTTTACTGCTCTCCCATGCTGACAGGCTCTCAGGAGCCCTCCTCTGTGGCCCGTGTTAACCAAAGGCATCACACACCAAAATCTATCCCAAAGGACACAAGATCCTGCACATCTTCCCCATATGCTCTCCTGGCACTTCTGCCCCTACCAGCACCAAGTGTTTGCACAAGTTTTAACCTCTGGGCTACTTCTTTTTTCCCTACACACGCTGGCTTGCATCCAAAAGAATATTCTTGGCAGCCAATGCTCTGTACCCTTTGGTGAAAAAGAGGGGTCTATTTATAAGTTTTTCATTTCAGGTTCATTTTGACACTTCTCTTCCTAAAGCCTCAGTTTGTTCCCACAATCAACACGGCAACTCATAACATTTGGGACACAAAGGTCGCTGGCGCCGCTCGCTGCTGTCTGCGGGTGAGGAAGTGCAAGCACAGGGACAGGCACTGGACAGAAACAGTCTGCACGGGGATAGGGAAAACAAAACCCCAGAACAAAGGGCAGGAGACCCACGAGCAAAATCTGTTCCTGTTTCCTGGTGGTGGCATTGATTTGGGCAGCCATGTGGATCATGAGGCACGTCCTGGGTGGATCTGCTGATGCAGCATGGCAGAAGCCGGGACCAGCTGCTGCTGCGCTCGGCGCCGGGCGAGGTGAGAATGAGACACCGGGATGTGTGTCACAGGCTGAGCACAGCACTTCTGTGCTGGCACGGAGACAAGGGAGGGTTTTCTCGAGAGGAAAAGGTCCCTTTCCTAAACAGGGCTCAGAGTCCCCGTGCTGGACTGATTTCTTATCTCAGCGTGCCAAGAAAATAGCAATGGGAAAAACAAAAGCAGGAAAGATGCTCCTGGCTTTGGCAGGAACCATGCAGCTCCACTCCAAGTGTCTGAAACAGTGGGTTGGTGACAGCTGAGCCAGCCATCTCATCCCAGGGCTCCCCTCAGGCAATTGAGGAAGCCTCTGCTCTCCCAGGCAGCTCAGCCACTGTGGATGACACCTGCAGCCTGCAGTGGCCAGCAGTGACACTTGAGAATGAGAAGTCCCTGTCCCAGAAAGGACATTCCGTTGCTGCACTTGTGCTGAGTCTCTAAACCACTCAGCATTTGCTTCAGGTTCATACCACCCTCTCCACTATTTACTCTTTATGCCATGCCCAAGGAGCTCTAACAAGTGCAGATACATGGAGAAACACTTTGGGAAGAGGCAGAGTAGGCACAGCAATGGCAGACACTTGCACAGAAGGATGTTGTGCAGCTCCAAGACCAAACTTGGCCAAAGGAATCTGCAACAACTGTCATCACTCTTACTGGGATGTGGTGTGTGTGCTCTTGCACTTCACAGGATCAGAATTAATTTATTTGTTCTTCACTGTCCTCATCATAGGTACATCCTGAAAATCAGGAGCTGCCATCACAGCACGCACCGTATTTGCAAGTCAACTGAGGTAGTATTACTGCACTCCAAAACAGGAGCTGGTCTGGGCCAAGTTGCTTAAAACCTCTCAGGCTTCAACTTACCCACTGCAAAAGCAGTAACCAAACTTGTCCTGGCTCCAAGGGTGCCAAATGACAGCCAGAACCAAACCCTGTCCTGGACCCTTTGGGCTGCATCCATCTGTGCACACCTTCTCCCTGTACAAAATACCAGCCAGATCCCTGAAGGCCAAATACTACTCAAAATGTCAAATTATGGGTAAACAGGCAGCAAACCCGGACATTCATCTTTGTTCCGCTCCCAGTAACAGCCTACTGAGGTTTATCTTTCTCACCGGATTTCTGGAAATTAAGACAAATGCACTTCAGGCTCAAGAAAATAATCCTGAGAGGAAAGCCATGGAGAAAAATAACCACCTAAACCCATAGATAAAAGCAGCTCTTACGGATTAATGTATCAAGGCTTTTTAGTCCTTGGATTCAGCAACTGATTCCGGGCTCTAGGCACCAATACAAAGAGGCATATCAGTCTCAACCCCAAATTACCCACTCTTAGGTTTCAAGAGGGGTTTAGTGCCATGTTACAGGTACATGGAGAAACAGACCTGCTGCAGGAGCAGGTCTGAGAGCTCTCCTGGTCATGGGGCTGCTCCAGCTCATTCTGTGGATAAACATTCAAGCACCCTGCAGGAGGCATCATGACTTAGGTGAGCTGTGCCACACTGGTAGCTGCTGACAGGACACATTTGCCTGCTCACATCCTGACCCTCTCTGGCCCAACCAGCATTTCATTTTCGGCAAGACACACCTGCTGGACGGCAGCCCAAGGCTAGGCTTATCTACCCAGCAAGTGGCAGAGCTGGTGTCCGGGTGGGCAGCATCCTGTTTGGCAATGAGTCTGGCAGACAGTGGGATGGGGGCCAGGGAAATGGGGCAAACTGGCAAAGAGCTCTGTCTTACCTCGGCAATGAGGACAACGATGACAGAGTCCTCCTTCTCCTGCTGAGTGAGCTCTGAGATGAGGGACTTGAGGGTGTCGGTGAGGTAGGAATGCACCTCCCGCTTCACGCTGGGGATTCCCATCACGACGGACACTGCCCAGGGCCACGGAGAGATTTTAGAGAGGGGGCTGTGTTGGACACTTTGCTCTGGTCCCATGACCAACTCATGGTTCACCTGGTCAGTGCCAGGCTCTGTCATTAAAAACCAGCAGTGAGCAGCAGGTTGGTGGGTTCCTGGGCTACACAGGGTTCCCACACTCCTGTCCTCAGCCCAGTGCCAAGCAGCAGCACCCCAGTGTGCCAGGCTGGCAGGGCACCCATTGGCAGTCAGACATGCTCTGCTTTTTCTCCCTGAAGGAATGATCTCTAAGGAAACACCACAAATTCCTCCCCCTCCCATGGGCCTTTTCAACTTGTGATCAGCAACTTGAAGACCACCTCTTGTTCCCCAAACCCCTCCCACGGCCAAAAGCACTCCAGTTTAGAAGGTTCAAGTCAGGTCTTTGGCGTTGGGTTGGGATTTGGGAGCAGGAGGAATCATCACATAACCAAAGTCCTGTTCCTGATGGGATTTGTCTCCTTAGTTTGATTACAGTCTGCATGAAGCACCCTACAAACTATGCTTTCATCTGAAGCCCTTCTAGGCAAAGTCTAGAGCACTCTGGATATGGAAAGCAGCAAACAACATCTGGCAGAAGCATCGAGAACATTTTAGGGCCAGTCAAGAGCACAGACAGCACTCCCCTGTAGACTTGCAGGCGTGACATGGCTCACCCACCCCACATGTCACCATAACCAAGGAAGCTTGCATGATGCATGCAGCCCTTCCTCCAGTCCTGCTCGTATCTGTGCCACAGCCAGGCCCGGAGGAAAGGGGAGGGACAGGCACCAAGGTGAGGAAGAGCACCAGAAGCAGCACTAATTCCCATTTACCTCCAGTGCGCCCCTGTCCCACATGCACGGCTGGCTGCAGACTGTTCTCCTTTGACAGCAAATGTGGCAAATGATGGAAGATGGTGGGAAGGTGCAGCACATTCTTGTTGGTGATATTCCACAGTTTTAACTTGGTTTCGTCTTAAAAAGGAAAAGGGAATCAATTGCAAGGCACGGTAGGTAGGAAGAGACTGCAAGGCAAAAAGCCTCTTTACAGCAGCCTGGCCACCCGAGACTACTGCTGGGTTATAAAAAATCAGGCCAACCTTTAACATGCTACCACAAACCCAATTAAAGTTCAGCAGGAGCCAGGAGGGCCTTAAAGAAGTCCCAAAATATTTGGGAAGGAGAGGGGAGAATGAAGATAAAATGAAGGGCAAATCAGATCTTTCTGTAGAGATCCAATTTTCTTCAACCGAGCAACTTAAAAAAAAAAAAAAAAGAACAAATAAATTGGTGAGGGGCGCTCAGGCAGCCTAACTCCTTCCTCCCCCCTCTCTTTGGATGCCCATTTTCTATATGGGTTGAATACAGCCGTAGGAAACGGAGTGTATGACTTGCAAGGGAGAATAAAAAGCTTGTAAGCAAGCAAATTGGCAAATATCCTTGGCAGAGGCAAATCCGTGTTTAATGATGCTTATGCACCTCTAATTAAACAGGAGTTGAAGAGCTCCCAAGTCTCTCTGAACTCCACAATTTGCTCACGCCGGGGGAGAGAAGAGCAGGTCCTGCCCGCAGCCCTGCGCACACGCACACACATCTCTCTACCTCCTCATCAGAAACAGCTTCAACACAGCCCCAGATGCTCAGTTTATTCACCAGATAAGCTGCTCCAGGTCCTGTTTATATCCCGCAGGGCCTGCTTCTCCGACAGTGCTCTCTTGATCTCCTCCAGGACCAGGTTGAGCTCCTTGGAGCGCTTCAGGCTCTCCTGCTCGGCTGTGTGCAGCCGGTCCCGGAGCGCGAGGAACTCCCGCTGGTAGATGTCCACAACGTCACCTGGGGATGGAGAAGAGAGAGAAGCTTAGTCCACTGTGCTCAGAAGGGTTTCTCTCATGCCTCCCTTGCCTCCCCAGTCCTTAAATTATGGATTTAGGGAGCTGCGGTCCAGCACGCACCCATTGGCAAAAGGGTCGGGGGGAGGGCAGTTTAAGTTGCAGAACTACAATAATAAAGCTACTTCCATTTTTCCTCTTTCAGCTTGGGTTTCTGGGTCATGCAGAAATAGAATCATAGAATAGTTTGGGCTGGAAAAAACCTCTAAAATCATTGAGTCCAACCATTAACCCAGCAATGCCAAGTCCACCACTAAACCATGTTCCCAAGTGCCACATCTACACATCTTTTACGTCTCTTCAGGGATGGTGATTCCACCACTTCCCTGGGCAGCTTGTGTGAATGATTGGCAGATTTCTCCTGAAGGATTTTTTCCCTAATATCCAATCTATCCTTTTCTACAGGTTGAGCCTCCCCCAGCTCATTTGTCCTTCTTTGGACATACAAATACAACCATCTCCTGTAGGATCCCGAGAGATCCTGGCAAGGGGGAATGCTGCCCTGTAGTGAGACAAGGGTGCAGACAGCACCTTCCAGCTTTGGAAGAGAACCCCAAATTTTAACAGTCAGAAGAGATTTTGGGACTCTAACCTCTCCAAAACACGTCAGGATAAAGAAAATCACATGGCAACAGCTGCCTGGATGCTTATATGAATTTAAGTGTTTGGATACACACCTTTAGGATGCATCATAAATGTATAAAAAACTGCTTCTGATAGGGTAACAAAGCTTTTTGTTTGAAACAACATCTTATCCCATGCTCTGTAAACAGAGCAATAAAACTATCAAGAGCTTTCAGTCAGAACTAACTACAACAGCTGGGAGTGGAATCAGTGAGCCACTAATGAACCTTCCCGGGACATTTTTTCCCACTATTAATGAAACTGCTCATTAAAAACACACTTTTATCTGTGGTTATTCATGTGTTTTCAGTAAGATTATAACTCGCAAGACTATACCCAAAGCAGATTTATCCACTGAATAGTAGACTCTTAACCCAAACACGACTAGGAGAGTTAATGATCAAAAATACTGCACTGGAACTTCCCAACACAGGGCTAAATATAAATCAAAGCAATTGAAAAAGATACATTGACTGCATCAAAAAACTTCTATTTCGGGGTCCATGAAGAAAAAGGAATTTTGAAAATCAGACATATCCAGCTTCAGTGCACAGAGTTTCCAAGACAACAGTGCTTCCCAGTCCAGCTACTGGCAATGCTTTTGCCTAGAAAAAGTTTCCCCTATTCAGTCTTTCCCCCAAGAAAAACCTCCTTAAAGACTTACTACTTCAGCACAAGGGACCCCCCCAAGGCAGTCTGGCTCCTATTAACCTTTTGACATTATTTTCAAAGCCACGGCACACAGGGAGGGAGCAGAGGAAGTTACACCCATTTGATGACTCCGTCCATCTGACAACACATTATTCAGAAAAATTCAAGGGAGAGACATAAACAAGACCAGTCCTTCCTTTTTCCTGTGTGGTGCTGCTTGCTTTCCACTCCCATCGAAAAAACATTTTCAAATGTGCAGAAAAACAGGTTAACACCCAGCTTTGAGAGCTGCCACAGGAATTCTCAGAAGGATGTCAGGCTCTAAAAACTCATCCCACAATGAGGGAGACCTTTACCTGCTGGTACCTCTCAGACATAAGAATACAGCTACATTCAGCTTCCCAGGGCTCCACATTATAGGTTTTCCTACTTGTATCTTTTACTGGCTGCATCTGGGAACACCAGCAAGGAATAAGTCTCACTTTGTGTTTTTGCACAACATGATGGCTTGTGCAAGGCTGGAAGCATTTCGCTCTTGGCATCCTGGGGGGTTACTATCTTGTGAATGCTACCAAAGCCAAATCACAGCAAAAAGCTGCCATTAGATCTTGTTCTGCAATACCTGGAGCAGAGTAAAGGCGAGGCTTTGCACTTAATGGCTTTTTCCAGAGCACTGCACTTCATTTGTGTCAGATTTAGAAGGGAAATGTCACTGATTATTCAGTCACTAATGACCTGCCCACCGAAGCCAAGAGCTGTACTTTCCTTAGACTGCAATGGCGATGTGCAGTCAACCATTTGCTGCTTTTCTGGTTAATGGTTGGAAGTGAAATTGTATTTGCTTCCAGCGCTCTTGTCATATGATGTCTTCGTAGGCTTTCCATTCTTTAATTAAAATTTCATTAAATTTAAAAGCTGATCGATCGTGACTGGTTCTGATGACAGCCTGAACAATCCTAGACAAAGCCTGAGATGGGTGTACAGTTTCCCATGAATTTCCAGTAATTTTGCACTTGCTGGCCTGCAATGACACGTGGCTGCAGATCTGTGTCCTCAAAAAAACCCTCACCTCTCAGCCAGGGAGGGCTCTGAAAACCCACGAAGGGCAGCAGAGGATAAGGAGGGGGAATTGGCTCCCATCTCTACAAGCAAGGTTGGACACAGAAGTGATTTGCTGCTAATTAGGCTGAACAAATTTTTCAGCTAGTGTCAGTTCAGCACAGACCCTTTACATACCTTTCAAAGCAGCAGCACTCCCTATCTACATATTTATTGTATTCCCTCCCAGCACAAGATAACAGAGCTCTTAAAATATCCCTAGACTCAAGCACTGCAGGACAAAAACTCCTAGCTATATCTAAAAAAAAAATATATATATATATATATATATATAGCTTATTTTTTCTTGAGAGATAACACATTGCTTTGGGCTTAAAATATACTGGTTTAAGAAAGAAAGTAAGTCAGCATTAGGTGACAGGCTGCAGGACTGACCTGGGAGACCAAAAACCTCTCAAACCTGCAGCACACATGTGCAAAGAACTCATTTCTCACCTTGCCAGAGCCCGTATTTGCACTCAATGGTTTTTCACAATCTGTTTTTAGAAGCAGGCTGGCTGTGAGGCTCCAATTGGGAATCAGGCATCCTCATACAGGCCGGTGCTCAGCAGGGCAGGGAAGCAGCACTGGGCACAGCTGAGTGCCAGCCACCATCTGTGCATGCATGCCCACTGCAGCAGCTCAGAGAGGGGATGCCTGGAGGGGGGAGCAGCCCGAGGCTGAGGGACAGTGGCCACAGGAAGTGTCTGGCTGAGCATCACTCACTGACCAATGTCCCCCCGGACACAGCTGCCAGGCTTTGTGTTTTTAGCTGAGAAGCCTGGGCTGGGTTTGCTGAGCACCAATGGGGAAGCAAAAGGCAGGGATGGTTTGAACAGGCCCTTTCAGTTGTACTTTGATGATCTTAGTGGGTGCCTTCCAAGCCAGAACATTCTGTGACTTCCCAGCAGCTGGGATGCAGCAGCACGCAAGGGATGGGCACAGGCTGGTGGGGCTTATGGGCTGCTCCCAAGGAACCTGTCAGTGTCCCACAGAGCTGAGCTCCTGCAGCCTTCCCAAAGGGTTTACCCATCTAAGACAGCAACCCCTCAATAAAAAAGTATTTCTCCATTATGGAGAATTCTGTGACTTCATTCGTATTCAAGCAACTCTTAAATGCAAACTATGTTTGCTAGCAGAGGTGAGGGCTGGGACAACTGCATCCACATCCATTTTCAGTTTTTGAGTGAAAGCAAAATAATCTGATCCTAAACCACAAGACAGAAACAAAATCAGACCAGTGCCAATAAAACCCCCACCCTGAAATCTCACACAGTCATCCATCCACATATATATATACATACATATATATTTATATGTATATATATATACACATATATACATACATACACACACAGTCAGGAATGTTGTGACTCCATATTTTGCATTGTCTTTCCAATCACACTCCAACCTCCCAGAGAGTCTGCAGTGCATTTTAAACATGTCCATATTTCAGTTCCAATTACTTTTGGTTTTGTTCTCTGCTGATAACCTCTCCCAGCAGAGTGGACCCATGGCTAATGCCAGAGATTTCCCTCCAATTCAATCTTTTCAAAAGCAAACACACAGTCTTTGCTAGCTGGACTTGCTTCTCATTAGGAAGACTTTCAAGAGACTTGGTTTAAAAACTAAAAACAACCCTCAAACCTCTAAACTGTTTATCTCTATAAAATCTTGGCTTCTAGAGCATAACTGCACCTTTTGACCGCTGTTGCACAAATTCCCAAAGCCAAAAGAGCAAGAAGAAGTGCAGTTCCCTTACAATGTAAATGAAGTTGGAGCAGAAAATTCATCTGCCTACAGAAAATGTCTCTGTAATGACTGTTTTCCCTCATTTTATTTAAAGCTCCCCTTTAAGAAATAAATGCTTCATCCTCTAGGACTTGCAAGGGCCTGAGGGGACTGCAGAGCACACAAACAACCCTCTCCATGCTGGAGCATCTGTGTTAACCAAAAATGCTAACAGGCAAGTACAGGAACCAGGCTGGTGAGCCACTGTCCCGACCCCAGCCAGGCACTCATGCTGGCCCGGGCTGCCTCCAGCCCCAGCCATTCCCAGCAGCTCCTGGAGTTAGATGATGATTAGGGAATTTTTTTTTTTTTTTAGGTTTTGATGTTTAATGATTTATATAATGCTGGCACCACTCCACGCATTACACTCTAGATTGCCCTGATTGAATCACAACATTCATTAGGTCTTTTGCTAACAGAATTTCACTGGACCATTAAAATGGATAGAAGGAGTTACTGTGCCGTATCAGTGAATTAAATTCAGCTCCTGACATGCAAAAAAAGGAGCAGTCCTGCTTTACATGGAAATCTGATGGCTGGTGCAGCACACAGGTGTGAGGCACTTCGCACACAGGTACACAGAGATTGCAGCAATACCACAATAACCTATTTATACCATTAAAAGCAAAACATTGCCCTTTGCTTATCTGGCTTTAAGAGGTAGAAACCAGCTCTAGAGACTCACCATAAACAAATCCTCAAATCATCTCTCAAAAAACCACTGCAAAGAGACTCTTAAGTAGCAGTAAGAAAGGGTGGTTTAGCATCCAAAATACCCAAATATCAGCCCCTCCTCATCTCCCCACCAAAGGCAGGATGGTGATCGAGGAGGTCTTTTCCTTCACATCTAAAGAAACACGGTAAGAAAGCTGAGACACATCACCTTCCCTTCCGTGAGCCAGCAGGTCATTGCTCCCAGTTTCAGACTCATCTTTTAAAATCATAAATATTTTGGCAGTGTGGGATATATGCATCCACTGAGAACCTGATTTGCATTAAGGAACTGAGCACCAAGACTCGCCGAGCAACAATTCAAACACTGTCAAGGGTAGAGTTTGGGGAGTGGGTGGTATTTGGCAGGGTGGGCCTCCCAAAAGGCTCCAGCAGTTGCAATTACCCTGTTGGTGGCTGATTCATCTGCATAGAAAGTGTGTTTCAGCAGTGCCATCACCACACAGCAAACACGGATGCTCTGTTCAGTAAACATTATGTGACATTTACTTCTGCACTGTGTCCCAAACCACCTGGATACTCAGTCAAAGCAGACATTTTCCAGCTGCTGCTTATAAGAACACCCCAAGATTCTTTGTTATAAGGTTTTTACATAATTTTTTAAAGAAAACTTTTTTGAGGCAAAACAAGTCTTTAAAGAAACTTTTTCAAGTTTTTAAAATTATATTATGTTGTAATTTGTGGTTACCACCAAGGCAAAAAGTAAAATGGAAAGTAGAATCTTTAGTACCACTAGAAAGCTGATTATTATTGGGAAAATAGCTACAGGTGTGGAGAGCTTCAGGCAGGACAGGGACTAGGGAGGGAGAGGGGTGGCATGTGGATTTCCCAGCTCAAAGCAATTGGGCTGGGTTGGGTGGTGCTGGCACTGGCACTTACAGGGAGGCCCAGTCACCAGAGTCATGGAATGGTTTGGGTTGGAAGGAACTTCAAAGTTCATCTCATTCCACTCCCCTGCCATGGGCAGGGACACTTTCCACTAGACCAGGCTGCTCCAAGGCCCATCCAGCCTGGCCTCAGACACTGCCAGGGATGGGGCATAATGGGCACTGGTGGTCAAAAGAGCTCTCAAAACCAGCAGCTATGGTTTAGTTCCTTGTGTTTATCCTCTGCCCTTTATTTACTCTTTATTTCAATTCAGTCAGTACCTACAGCATGTGCTATCCTGAACTGGGGCTGAATAATGTATTTTGATGCCCCCACCACCCCGATGCACCCCTCAGTGCCACCACTATGCTCAACTTGGAGCCTGTGCTCAAGAACTGTCCTGATCAGATGCAGAGCTGTTCTGGAGCACCAGAGTCTACAGCACCTTAGAAAAACCAGCACCCACCCTCCACACCCAGTAAAAGGCCCTGGTTGCCCAGGTGGGTGATGGCAGCAGGAAAGATCCCCCACAGTCGGTGGAGGCTCCTGTGCTGCCCCTGGGTTGGCTTCTGGGTTTGAGCATCCCACAGCATCAGCATGATGCTGAGAGAACTCATCAGCCAGGGCAAGAGGCTTATTAAAAGTCACCCTGTCTGAAAAAATGATCCTCAAATAAAGCAAGAGCTTTCCCCAGCTCCAGTCTGGTGTGTGTGTGTATGTTGTTTTCTTTAATATGGCCATTTAATAAGAGCCTGTGGTATATTTAACAGCATTTCAACCTTCAGCAGCTCCGTGTAATGAGATAGAAATGCAATGCATCTCTCCACTGACAGTCCCTCCCCAGGGAACACGGGCACCTTTAAGTCACTATTTCTTTTTGCAGCAGTAGGTGTTGATCATATTTCTGTTGTGCATCTCCTCGCTGGAGCTTAATGTTGTCTCAGCACACACGTCATCAGAAGGAGAGAGGAAAATTCATATCCCCTGCACCTCGTTATTCCCAAGTATGAGCTACTGTTTGCATTGGAGAGTCAGTTCAGACAACACACACACAGATATTTCAAAAAATAAGCTTTTTGTTTTGCTTCTAAAGTCCTAAGTAGTAACTTTTCAGAGATGGGGATGAGTAGATTTCCCATTACAGGGATGCTGAAACACAACACAGATGGTGAACATTACAATTCCCCATTCCAAGGAGGAGAGCAAGTCACAGGGGCACCTGTGCCCAAATCCAAAGGCTTCCCAGGGGGGGATGCAGACTCCAAAGCACGGATGTAGAAACTCAGGAATTAGGAATGCAAACAGCAATGCCCATCACCTCTGCCTAAAATGCCTTGGATCAGGGCAGAGGAGGCAGCAGAAGCTGTCAGACTGCTCTTGGGTACCTGCAGAGCAGGTTTGGGATCTCTTTCTGCAGCACAGCTCTGTGGGTGAATCACAGTGAAGGATACAAAGGGCTCCCTGAATCCCCTGGGCTTCACCTGCCAAACAAAAGCACTGGCAGGAGAGGAAATTCCCCGCAGGTATAAACCACCATCAACTTCTGACAAAGGAACCAGTCCTTCTGATTTGTCCTGGGGTTTTATCAACCCATTCAAGGGATCTACAAGATGAAGAAATCAGATGGCAATTCATCAATTCATTTTGCTGCAAAAAAGCTAAGGAGGAAAGGGGAAGAGGGCAAATGCTGCCATTCATGTAAAGAGAAAAAAGATGGGATTAAACAGTGAATTTTCATCATAGCAAAAGGTTAACTATCCAGAGGAAGCCATAAGGATTGGTATTAAACTCACCAGCTAATAGATTTAGTGAGGATCTGGGGAAGGAGATGAATTTGTGAAGTAGCCAGATATGGAGTGGACATGGAGATAAGCTCATCAAAGCCAGAAAAGAAGCAAATTATCAGGAGAAAAGTCAACCAAATGGCAAAGTGACACCAAAACTGATACATGCAATTTAACTGGGGGGGAAATCAAGGTATTTTTCACATGGTTCTTAATTAGCAATATTAACTAGGGAGGAAACCACAGCATCAGTGTCTGCAGCCCAATCTGCAACAATCCAGGGAAAAAAAAGGGGGGATAGGGAGGGAGGCAAACAAGATGTTAGTGTGGTTAGTGAACAGGATGGGGAATAATAGTATGAAGATTATAACATTATTAAAATGACCTAATCCCACAATAGTTTTCACCTCATCTGAAAAAGACTATTAATACAGACTTAAAAGGGGCTTTTGAGAGGGTGATAAGAATGATCAAAGGCCTGGGAAAAAGTCCTGCTCTGTGAGGAAAGAAAAAATATATTATATAATTCATCTTAGGATGGGCATGATAATAGGGCTTATGATGAAAAGCATAAATAATAGAGTGATATAATGAAAATAGACCACAGGCTTCCATTCCTCCTGTTTCAAAACATAGCAGTAAGTAACCATTTCATTCAAATATTAATTTGAAACTGAAAAGGAAATGTGTTGCACAGACAAAGTGTATTATTTCTCTGAATTCGCTGAGGAATTTAAACAATATCAAAGAGCTGGAAGGTGGTGAGCCCAAGGTCAGGTAAAACACTGTCCTGCCAGTGGTCCCTGCTCTCAGCTGGGTTGGGAGCTCCCTTTTCTCCCCCTTTCCTTGGGAGAAAGACCATGCATTTCTATGTCTCTCCTCACAACCTAATTAGGAACACTGAAGCTTTTGTCTTCAAAGCAAAGCTAATTCATTAGCAATCTAATTATTTACCTGTGCAGCACAATACAGCTTTCGAAGCATTTTTCTCTCAAATGGAAAGTGAAGGCTTTGTACTTGGTGGGTTTTTTAATACCCTTTATTTGACTGGGGAATAAAAACATGCTGAAAGTGAACAAAATAAAGCATTACAGAAATCATGAGTCATTAAACCTCGAAATAATTGCAG
This sequence comes from Leptocoma aspasia, assembly GCA_013399835.1. Classification (NCBI taxonomy): domain Eukaryota; kingdom Metazoa; phylum Chordata; class Aves; order Passeriformes; family Nectariniidae; genus Leptocoma; species Leptocoma aspasia. Next base: position 184,908 of record VXAX01007849.1, on the reverse strand, counting down.
CTCGAGAGGATTTTTAAGTGAGGACATTACACAGGCAAACCTGGGCGAGGAGTGGAAAGGAAGTGAGGAAAAGGGGAATGGGAAAAGCTGGGAGCTTGTGCATGTGGTCAATCCTACCAAGCAAACCTGTGTATGGTTTAAAAGGAGATGCATTTGCCTGATGCACTTTCCTGACATGGCATGGGCATGGAAAATGCTGTTGGATGCACCTAAGGGCAGCAGGAACAGCCTGGCAGTGGAGAGGGTGTTGCTCTCCTGCTCTGAACATGAACATGCAGGAACCTGCAGCAGCCTCATCTGTGCATCACTGGGGTCCAGGCACAGCTCTGGGCACTTACCGTGCCATGGGCCATGTCACTTGTCATGCTGGATTGTGAACCATCACAATGCAGGAAAAGCCCAAATTGGATTTGCTTGGTTCTCACCAAACCCTCTGGACTGCATTTCTCTCCCTTTCACCTCATTCTCACAACAAGCAGCAAAGCCAGTGAGTAAAACCTCATGAACCAACACAACCCCAAAGGAACAGCTGATGGCTGGAGCTGCAGGACCATGTCCCCACAGATGCTGGCAAGGCCCAGCTCTGGAGCTTTACAGAAGCAGAAAACCCTGAAGCAGAGCAAATGCCTCGCAGTCCAACAGGAAAACCCTTTCTATTATAACCTGATTAAGTTAATAGTGAAACAAAGACCTTGTTCCACCAAAACCCATAGCCCCCACGCATCCTGCTCTGTGCTTAGTGCTAATGGCTCACAAGTCCATCCAAAAGGAATCCCTCCAAGAAGGGAAGTCAATCCTTGCAAAGGTCACTGTGTTAATCATCATGCCCTTTCTCTGGCAGCAGCTGTCGGTAATTGCCTGTGAAGGAGTCGAAATGAAACTCTTGTTACTCCTTCTCCCAACATTACTGAAATCAAACATCATCATTATCCCCCCCACAAATGACCCTGAGCCACCAGCACTTCGCAGCTGATGGACAAACTCAGCCCGTCCCAGGAGAGATGTGGCACTGACCGGTGGAAAAAGCAGCTCCACTTTGCAAATTGAAGGTGAGTTTATTGATCAGCAGCAGTAAGTGCTGGTGCCTTGTATTTCCCCACCTCCTGTACAATCGACCATTGCACTCATCATTCCACTAAAGTTACCACCAGACTCAGAGCAGCCGAGATCCTGGAACAGTGGGAATTTGTTTAATCAATAACATATGAAGCTTTTGGCAGGGCTGAGTGTATGAAAGAATTTTACAACAGTGAAATAAAGTATTGCTGTGTTATAAATCAGAGAACACATATGGAAAAGTTAGAGTGATGTACTAAGAGGGATATCAAGGAAATCACAGAAGTTCTGGCTGGAGTCCCTGGCTCTGCTGATGTTAATAACTGAGAACTTCAATGCAAGTCAGGTTTGAGTTCTTTTTCCAAAAGAGTAACTCATTTGCGATGCATGTGACTGTATTGGAGTGAAAGGATATTGAGAGCACTCCCCTCACTCTGCTGTTTATGTAAATTGTACATCTTGTCTACCTGCAGATCCACAGCCACCACCACATTCCAATTTCTGATTGTACCAATGCCTGATCAGATGCACGACCATGCTTTTGGATAGAGAAGATTTTAAAATCACCACATACTGATCACAGGATGAGCTGATCTAAATTGCATTTTGTTTTAGTAGTCTTAAATAATTTGCAGAATGCTCAAAATAAAATGCATGCAGAACCTTTTAAAAATTACTCATCATTAATATTTGAAATATTTATCCCCTGGGGTGCAGGCTTGTAACACGAGCACTTAATGGGGTACATTTTCTTTTCTCCAGAGAAAAAACAAGACATTGCCATAAAATAGCACATTTAGGCCAACTATAGCTGTTGATGCTATCTGAGGGCTCTTGTTTCATTTTATATGCTAGGATAGTTCCTGAGAAGAAAAACATACCACTAGAAGAGTGGGAAGACCCACTTCTCCTTTCTGTCATTCACCAACCAAGAAAACATGAGAAAGGGTTATCAAATAATGTCGACACCTTCTCCCACAAAGCCAGACCAGCTGCTTTAGAATGCATAAAACCCATCCTCATTTCTTCCCCTTGCAGAAAACACATCACTGGAAGTACAAAGACAGAATTCCCCCAACAGTAACCTGCAGTAAATTAACTTTTCACTATTTCAAAATGCAGGGACTAACCCAGAACCAGGCAGCCTTGGTTCCACGCCCCACAACAGCCCAGCTGCAGAGCTGCCTGCCAGCCCGTGCCAGCAGCAGCAGCAGCATTATTTCAGCAGATCAGCTCTGCTGAGAGGCAACACAGATGCTGGTGATGGCACAGCACAAGGTGGGGGTTGCAGGACATTTCAAGGGTAGAAAATAAACAGCTGGAGGGGAGGAGGATGCTGACTACACGGGTGTCCTACTGCTAAGACCTTTGGTTGCTTATTAAATGATGCCTGAAAGCTTCTCAACAAGCTGCTGCTCTGAAATGTTACTGGCACCTCCCTCTCCCCTGTGCCGAGCTCCAGGCAAGGTGTCATGAGTGGCTTTCAGCGAGCCAGGAGCGCCAAAGTGTGCTCCCTGAACCTCCTCAGAGGGCACCAAAACCCAGTCAGCCCCACAGTCCCATGGCCTGATCCAGCTGGAAAATTTAGCATCCTTGCTGCAGGCTTAGTTTTGGGTCAGATCATCCTGCTGACCAAGCCGGTGATGTAAAGGAAGCACATGGGAACCAAGATGCCCTTTTGGACAACAGCCCAAAAGGAGAACAGTTTAAGTGTCTGTGAAACCACATCCCTGGAGCTTTTGCTTTCTTGCAATGTCAGGTTTACCTAAAGGCTTAAAGGCAGTGCACTGAGCCTTACGGCCTGCTGCTTACCACCTCCAAAAAGAGGTGTGATTCCAGGAGCCTGAACCACAGGACCATGGTATTTATGCTTAATTTCACAACTATTCTTTAAGTGCTGCTGAGTCCTGGCAGAAGACACTTCATGCTCCCTGTGAGCAAAGGCACGCTGTTCACACCTCACATTCCCTTTGAACATGTCTATTTAAATGGATTTGGCTTTTCAGTATTTCACACACTGTTACCTTTACTGGTTCCATGTATAAGGTAACCTAATTGCTATGTGGGCTGCTGTGGATCAGTTTTCCAGACCGTCCACCCCGAAGGAAACTCTGTTACAGAAATTTGACATGTTTAGGTGCTGCAAGGAGAATGCAAGATGGGCTACCAGAAGCTGTGCCCAGCAGACAGCACTAAGAGCCCACAGGGAGAGTTTTCCATGATTAAACAGTTGCATCAGCCACAGCCCAGAAAGCACCAGTGCAGCCATCCATCCTCACAGCAGCATGTGAAGGATGACATCGGATCAGGCTGTCAGCTCAAGGAGGTGTGAGGGAAAGGCAAGAGAGGGCACAGAGGTCTGGAGAGGCCATGGCTGCCCAGCAAAGGCACAGGAGGGAGAGGGCTTTTGAGCAAGAATCACCCCAAGCACAGCTGAGCAAAGCCACAGTTGGTAGTGAAGGAGTTAAACTGCAGAAATCACAGCAAACTACACCAGTGGGTGGAGGGACTGCAGGGCCTGACCCGGCTGGCTGCAATCCGAGGGAGTCCCAGGGGTGCTTGGAGGTCAAAACTCAGGAAAAATCCCAGCCCTGGGGAGCGAGGCTCAGCAGGCACAGGGAAAACAGCAGTGGGAGTCAGCCACATGGGAACTGCCCTTGTACCTGCAGCACCACTATGGAGAGCAACATCTGAGCCCTTGTTCCCTCTCTACAAAGAGGTTTGTTGGACTTCAGTGTCCAGGGAGGTAATTTCTGTACTGAGGTGCTTTAGGTACCCCTGATGCACTCGAAATGATCTCTCAAAGGCCATGGAGGATGCTCAGCACCTCCTGCAGTGCCTTGCTGATACATCCATCAAGCAAATCACCCTGGGTGAGTCCCCAGTTAATAACTTAGCCTCACACCCAGCTTCCCAAATCTTCCCACACACGGATCAGCTTTGTTATCCAGGATCACCGCTGTGCATGGCTGAGAAAAATCTAATCCAATTTCTTTCTTCTTTAGGAATAAAACATCAAGCACGGGTAGTCAGTCAGATACAGCAGCAATGTGGAAGTAGTGGCAGCACAGCTGTGTTATCATTGCCATCAAACCCATGGCTGAGGGAGCAGTGGACATGGGGGAGCTCCAGCACTGGCATGGGATGGGAGGAATGGTTCAAGACACACGGTCTCTTTTGGGGAACTCATTATCTAGTTTTATGACCATGGAAAACCTCAAAATATCCAAACTATAACATCACAACTTTGCACGTAGGTATTCATGACTACAAAGACACTCCTACAAGGTTCCCATGGCCATGTCCAAAGCCTGATGAGAGCAGGGGCATTCTGACAGCCTTATAAATCCATACACTGGAAGAAGTATCATATTAGCCCTACTGCTAGACATGCTAGCCCTATTGCTGCAGACTGAAGCAGCCACAGCAGAGCCACCCAGTGCTCTGCACCACCTCCCTGGCATGGAGGGTTTTGCCAAGGTACATATACTTGTGCACCACCCAGAAGTGGCTAAACCACTTCAAAAGCCACAGTGAGGTCAGGATGCCACAGAGCGCTGCCTCAGCACTGCTGTGCCCCAGCAATGTTCCCTCTTGGGACCAAAACACACCCTCTGCCAAACCACCTCCAGTACCTCTGCAGCTCTGGCACCCCTCATTGGCAGCCTGGCCAGTGCACACACTGCAGCCAATTCCCTGGACATGTTCTACTGAGGACAAGCCCAAAACTCCGTCTGTGTGTGTGTGTGTGTTGATATCAGATTTCAGGGAAGTGATGTTTCTAAAACCCTTCCCCAGCACAGATTTGGAAGGTGTTGGACAAGCAGCCGTCCAAGCACTCAGGAACGGGCAGGACGTGACTGCTAAACCAGCCCTGCACACCTGACAAATAAATTCTTTAACATTAGACAGCAGACTATAAAACGAAGCTATAAGCACATATCACTGCACATGAAGGAAAATGCATTCTGCTGTTAATGCCCATAACTTCCCTACTGAGAGTAATGGATGCCAACAAAAGAAGAGACATCCAAGAGTGCCAAAACATGCACTGTTTTTTTTTTTTTCCTAAGCTTGTGTTGGGCACACAGAATACAGAATGGCCGAATTCTATTTTCTCCCCAACCCTCAAGCCAACATAAAATGCCCATGTTTTAATACTGTCATTAAGCATTAGGATAAATTACCAGGGTTATAATGAATTCTCAGAAAAAATACTTGTGTCTTCAGAGCTGTGTTCCAGTTATACACCAAGCTGTATTTCAGATTAAATAAAAAGCAACTGCTATGATGGGTAGCAGATAAGAAGTCAGACTAAATAATGCTGGCGGTCCTTCCCACCTTTGAAATAAAAAAAACCGTATGTGTTACTTATGATCAGTGTACTACAGGGCCTGGCTGATCCTCTGGAGCTGAAAAGGAAGAGCTGAAAGATCTTCCAAAGGAGAAGAGAGAGGAAGGAAAAAAGCCAGTTAAGTTTCCCAGCCAGGGAAACAATTTATGGATAAGAGCATTTACTTCAGCTTCTTCAGCGAGGAGACCGTGCACGCTCATCTTGCTGTTCAAAGGACATCTTGTGCGTATGAGCAAATTTGTCCAAAACCGTTCTGGCTTCGGCCACGGCAGCGTGTTCAGCTCACTATTTCCAGATGTGCTCCTATCCCCGTCAGTCCGGCTGCTGCCTCCAGCCAAGAGAGTTATATAAGCTGCAAAGCTTAATTGGATTATTTAGCCCAAATCTTTGGCCAAGAGGCAGCAGGGCTGGAGAACCGGACAGGCAGCCTGGAGAGGAGCTGCACCCCCAGCAGCCTGGGGAGGAAAGAGAGGAGCAGAACCCAGCAAATAAAGAGTTGATAAAGCAAGACTGGCCTCCCAGTCTCCCTCCAACTTCTCACACCTCCTGTCCCTTTTACAGATGGGGTAGTAGTTGGTATTTTATTAGAGCCATGTTTTCCTACTATAACAACAATTAAAAAGGAAGGCAAGAAGCATTTAGAAGACATGAGCATTTCCGCTCTAAACTAACAAGCATTTCCTGACTGTGCAGCTCCACAACATGGAATAACACATTTAGCAACCTTGTTTTCCCACAATAATATTTTTTCCCCAAACTCTGGCTGTTGTGATGGCTTATTTTCCATTTAAGGGCATAATCCTGCTTGTGGGATAACCCATCCCAGTGGATCTTTGCAGATGTAATTATTAGGGCAAAGTCCTAAAAAAGGAAGTGTTGTGACTATTCTTGGGAAGAAATCAGGAAAGAGAAGAGAGAGAGAAGTTGAAGAGTTTCCAAATGCTGTAGCTACCAAAGTGTGCCAGAATGATTTTACTCCTTTTATTTTTAATAGAACTGATAGTCAAGTCAGAAGTTAACACAAGTATATAAACTCACACTAAACTTGGAGCAGGTTGCCTGCTCCATTGCTTAAACTAAAAGTACATGCATGCTTGACAGCCACTCAAACCATTGTCATGAGGCTCTGGATGGACTTTGTAAGGCTTTACTACAAATAATAATAAAAAAAGCAGCCTGGCATCCTTCTCTGCCACTGCTGACAACATTCCCACTGCTCTCCACCAGGCAACGTGCCACAGATGAATTCAACAGATTAAAACAACCAGAACAGTACAACAGGCAGGGATGTGCTCAGTCCTGCTGGAAACAGCTCCACAAACACTGCAAATCACACACAGAGGGAGGATGCCTCTCCCTGCTCCAGCTCTGGTCCCCAAAGCATCATGCAGACAAGAACCCCAAAATCCAGAGCATCACTGCTGGCATCCACACTGCAATTCCTGATGAATATTCCCATGAATGAGGAGATGCAATTAACATGCAGTACAGAGTCATAGTAAACAGCAGCAGTGACCAAAAAGCTCTTTATAGAAGGGCTCTCTGCTACAATACCATGATTACTAGTTATGGAAATATTTCAAAAAAAGGCAGACAAAGAGATTTCCACAGGGTACAGCGAGCCATCCAATTTGTGCTGTGCTTGGACTTTGTAAATCAAAATCCAAGCGACATTTACAGCACTCTGGCTGTTCCTTAAACTTTATTTTTCTTTACTGCGTGCATTTTGTGCCCTCAGTGGGCTGCAGCTAAAGCTCTGCGTGACTGATGGGAAGGAGAAAGTTGACTCAGGCTGACCGGGCAAAGCAGGCTCACCCCCCTTCCCCGCTATCTGCATTAAGAGCTTCAACAAATTTGTGTAATACCCAGCATTATAGAAATGGATTTCCAACCAGAAGAGCAGTTGGCAGGATTAAACAAGTAGAAAAGCACACGCACGTAAAAAATCAGGAGGTCTGCACACGAGCTAATGGAGCAAACAGAAGATCACTGGGCATGCTCCCTGGGCTGGAGAACCACTTCCTTTATGATAGACAGTAACGTCTCATTACAGGAGAAACAAATACAATAAAGATGAATATTCCATCTTCCCCTGGCTACGTTTTAAGTGTTAAGCCAATACAAATTCTCGGGTTATATTTCACAAAAATAGCTACTCAAAAAAACCCTGCTGGCAGCGCAGCAGAGCAAATTTCATTTGAAAGATAAATCCTACATTTTTCGTAGGCAGATGTGAAAATATATCAGACTTTATCATAACAGCCCCTCCCAAGAGCTGAAGAAGCCACAGAGTAAATGTGCAACAAAAGATTTGCTTCCTTTCCCTCCTTCCCCTATATTGCTTAGCTCAACACAGCCAAAATTAGGAGCAAACCAAGAGTTACTTCATCTGGTAACAGAGGCCGCACACTCTCCCAGCGCCACGGTGCTCTGCAAAGTCAGTATGGAACCAGCCTGGCACTTGGGATCACCAGTGAAACACTTGGACGGTGGAACTGCAGGGATGCTGTAATTACTGCCATCACAAAATGACCATTCAGCTCCGCTCCTCCAGCGAGGCCAGACCGTACCAACCCTCGGTGAACAAACGCGGCCTTGTCGGGGTGTCTGGGCACGAAGGCGCCTGACACCGGCCAGCGGCTGCCAGGAGAAGGCTGCTGGCAATTTCAGGAACGCTGCCAAATGCTGAGCTGGAGCAGGACATTGTAGCATTGCTATTTCTGGCTGATAAAAGGGCAAAATCAAGCTACCTCCGCAGTTTAGTGGAAACTCCTACAAAGCTGACACGTGAAATGATCATAAAGCTGCTCCTCGGTGCAGGATTATAACTCCGGATCAACACCACCTTCCCTCCTGCTGCAAGAGCATTGCACTGAAGGGTGATTATCCATCTCTGACCAGGATGGGGCAGGGAGCAAAGGAAGAAGCATCTTTAATCAATTAAATCCCGGCTTGGTCTGAAGGAGCCAATCCCTGCAAAGAACATCCCACAGCTGCTCCCACAAAGCAAATGAAATTCCCTATATAAAGTGTTGAAAATGGAATGCAGAGAGGCATGCACCCTTACTCAGGAGTGTGCTGGATGCTCAATCATTAAAACCTGTGGTTGCATACAGGTCTGCATCTGCTGTTCTCACCTACTCCCATGGGAGGGGATGGATTAGGGGATGGGAGATGGAATTGCCCCAAGCAGTGGTAGCACCAGGGGCCTGAGCTTGACTTCCAGTCTTGTGCCTCTTGCAATCTCAAGACCTTTCTGGACTCAAAATATTTTTAATTATGACTAAATAGTTAATTATGACTAGTAATTCTAGCTTTAATGAAACTATGAAGCAGACAATCACTTTTAACCCAATAACTAGGAAAAAATAAACCAAAAAACATATACATAAAAGAAATCTGGTCCGCTTGGCAAAGCTTTCCTGCTGCCTAAACCATGATCAGTGATGACCTGAAGTGCAACAGAGCTGTGAAAGGGGGGCAGCTCCTTAGATTTGTAGTTTTGGCCAAACTCTGACTACAAACTGGAAATCCTGCTGGCCTGAAGTCCCCTGGATTCAAGCACTGGAAGCAAACCTGCCCCAAGAAGAGCTGTTTCTATGGACTGCAGCTTGGAAGACGAGCTTAAGCTTTTGAGATTGCTTATTTTTCTTAAGGTTGGTTTACATATATTTATTCCTTCTATAATCCCCCCTTGCCTGGCATCTCAACTTTGAATTATTTATCATCAGGTATCACATTCATTTGCATACTTTATGAGGTGCAAACCAAATGATTAGCCGTTCCATATTAGACTTTCCCAAACCATCTGTGCCAGGCTCTGCAGCAGCTTGGTTTTGGTTTTCTTTAATACTTGGGGTGGAAATAAAAGTTCAAGGGGAGAATACTGGATTAACTTGAAACACATAGTAAAATAGTCCACGTTTGTGGATAGCAAAGCTTTATTACTCTGCTAGAGCTGTGCTCCTCCAGGAAGGTGCAGATGATCATCTTCAGTGTAATCTAACCAGTGATACAAATTGCAAGCAGCATTATTTCAAAGACCTCTGTTTATTGATTAGAAACAAAGTCCTTCTCCCCTTCCTGCTCCCTCCTTGAGTGGTGCTGATTGCACACAATAGAGAGCTATCACTTAAAGAGCCAATTAAGTCAACTTCTGGAAGGTAATTGAATAGCTGGAATTCTTAGTGCACTATTGTACTGCATTATCTTGATTGCAACGAAGGAAAAACAAAGCAGCCAGAGCAACAAAAATTAGAGAATGAGGCTCTGGCCATAGCTAGGAATACTGAAATGGATGGGCCCATTAAGACTGCCCCCCAAAAAAATGTATTTTCTTTCTGTGATTACTTCCAACTCTTGCTAGAAGTGTGAGAAAGCACAAAAAAACTTGGTCTTGTTTATTTTCTGCACTGGCAGGACTTTATGAGGGATGGGCTGAGCTGCTGACCAGGCACAGAGAATGTTGCTGGCCATAGCCACCCCAACACATCCCACCCCTGGGAGAAACCCAACATCGGGGCATCCTGTACTCAACCAAAAGCTTTGTTTAAAGAACTTCTTGTGGTTGGGCTATGAAGATAATACTTTCTGTACAGATTCACCCACGCCTGACAGAGCCATCAAGAGATCTCTTTTATGCCCTCCTGACTACCTTCAAAATACCCAGAGGATTTTAGATCACCTCTGGGGTTTCTATACCATGGCCTAACTGGGCTGAAGTGACACTAAAGAGTTTGAAAGCTGTTGGGAAGAAGGACATTGCTTTAGTCCCTTAGAAGAAACAAGCTTAAAAAAAACCCAGTTATTGTAAGCCTGCCAGCACTCAGAAATTATACAAAATAACTCATTTAAATGCAGCAAAAAAATGCATCACTATCTGACAGAAGAATCCTCGGAACTTGAAGGCACTGTCTGTACATGGTCAAAATTCACCATCAATTTTTAAGCAATTACTCAAAGTACTCACAGCACTTGGGTTATAAAGCATTTACACAGACACATAAAATAAAAGCTTTTTCCAAAGTAGGAAAAGAGGCACCACAAAGCATAAAAATCTCCTTCATTCTTCTGCGCCGACAGCAGCCTGTGGTGTGACCTTCCACCCCTGTCCCCTGGCCCTGGGTTTCCACGGCAGCACAACCAATCCACCCAGCCTCTGAGCACACTCATGGCCAACTGCTGCTCTCCTCGAGCAGCTTTGGCACCAGCTGCCTCCCCACACGTGTGCTTTGTCTGGCACTGCAGCCTTGCTGAAGAACATAGGGCTGAGCAGGGTGAGATGCTGCAGAGAGGATGCTCCCTCTGTCTGTCCTCCTGGCACACCCCGAGGTTCCCAGCCCAAAACTAAGCGTAGATCTCCCAGAAAAACCCATTAGATGCCATTCCTTCAGTAACAAATATGCCAGCAGAGAAATGCCAACCCACCCTTCTGTAGACATGGCTTTTGTGTTTGAGGGGCTGCAGAAGGGATGCTCAGAGGGAGGTTCTAAAGGGATTTATGCACCCAGCAGGTTGGGAACATCTCCTGTGCCCTGACTGCTCACCTGTGAAATGGGCTGGACAGCACCCAGCCAGCCTTGTAGAGGGCTTTGCTTTTTCATCAATCCACTTTCCTGTCTAGGAGACAGGTGACTCCTACTCTCACCCCACTGCTGTGGGGCCCCAGGACCCTCACTCTGAACAGAGACATCCATTCATCCACTGGGAATCTGGCAGTACCATGTAAGCAACCTCTGAAACACACGTGGTACCAACACTGGGCACTGCGTACCAGAAGTATGACTTTACATGGCGAGTCCTGCCCAAACTTATGCCTCATTCATTTTTGTCAGTCTCTCCTCAGCTTACTTTGCAATTATCTCTGAGATTCCCACTGAAAGACAGGACACAATTTAAGGAACTTGAGCGATTTTTTTCAGACTTGAATGGTCTCTACCCAAAGGAAGCCAGAAGGAAGCCCAAGCACTCAAACACACCCTGAGAGTCTCAGTCCTCAGACAATACCCTGTGAAGTGGGAGCTTTAGTTTTTCTTCATTGCAGACTGAAAGCCCATCAAATACAGTACAGCACCAGGCTCTTCCTGGCCATTCTCTACTTGAGACTTATTCTATCTTTTCAAAAGCTCTTTTCAGTTACACAATCAAAAAATTCTTTGAGGACTGTATCTAGAACAGCTCCAAAAATTGTACTTTCCCTGAGAGCTCACGTCTACTTGTTGGATGGAGGAGAGGAGAGAACCAAGATATTTCGTGGGGCAGCCATTGCACATAAATATTGCCCCTGACACAGATGTGCCATGAATACAATTGCATCCTCCCATCAATTACACTCCAGAAGCTACATTTGTAGAAGTCAAATAAATAAATGCAAGCTTGAAATAAAAAATTATTTAAATTTCTAGCAAGCACTTCACCTTATAATAATTCTTTCCTGTGACATGTTGTGCTGGTTCCTATTCTAATAACACATTCATGTACCTGCACAGGTATAAAGGATGTGCACAAATCACATCTTGCAAAACAACTGCTGGCAAAGAGCAGGATTTGAGTATTCATTACTCACTGCTCAACAGTTACATACATTTTAATTCTGACCTCAAAACATAATTTGGACCATGGCAGATATTTCCTACAGCACAGGCTGCCTTTGGATGAGATTTAATTCAGTTTGAACATGGCAGCAATGAAGAGAGGGATTTAAAAATTTTCTGCTCATTCTCCAAGTTTAATGCTGCAGAGGTAAAAACGAGAAAGGACTAAATTGAATGGCTGAATTTGCCTCTCTCACCCTCAGCTCTGGATCCAGACCAGGCGGGTGGGGCTGTGCCTCCCTGTCACCTCTGTGACATCAGCCCGTGTCAAAAAAAATTAAATTACTTCAATGAGGTTCTGCTGAATGCACACTGGTGGAACCAAGAAAAGAATAACCTCTAGTTTTAAGCTGCTTAATTTTCTTTAGAAGAAGGGGACATACTCCTCTGCAAACTCTTCCTCCTCTCCCCTTGTTACCCGGAGCAGCTCCCTCCTGCTATTCGACGTTAATAAGTAGATCATTACTTCACCAGCCACACTTAAAATCTTCTGTAAGGTAAGATCCAATTGCAATTTTACATCCACATAGTTGCCCACACTGAAGAGCCCTGAAATGCTCTTAACGAGTTGTGTGCACAGGGATCAGCTCTTTGCACATCAGCAGAACAGGCTTGGGAAGCGACAGCTGCTTCCACAGTGCACAGGCAGTGGAGCAGTTTAAGGGGAAGAGAAATGGTATAAATAATTGAAATCACAGCAAGAAATGTAGGCAGAGCAGAGGGAAGGAGGGCAACTCCAAAGAAGCTGGCAGCAGGAGAAGAGGTAAGGACTTCTCCTGGAAGCCAAACTAAACACGTGTGCATGTACAAAACCCGCACCTTCTTGCCGGTGTGCTACGCCACACACCAGCAGACTACAGAATTTCTTCACCTTTTCTGCACTGGCTGGCAGTGATCTGAATTCTACCCACCTACAAGCTCTCTCTTGTCAACATCTTCCCTTTCCTCCTCTCCATGAAATCCTGAAGTATGATGCAAATGACCCTCATGTATGTCCCAGCACTGCAGTGACCTTGGTAACCAAACAACGCTGATGAGTCAATGTGGATTTCAAATTCTGCCACTGACAACCAGCTCACCCACAGGGACCCTCTCCTCCTGGCCCACCCTTTCATGGTGAAGCTCTCTGAGAGGGTTCCCAGTGCACCCAGGACATTCAGGGCACACTAGAGAGGATCCTGGTCTCAGCTGGGGCCTCTGAGCACCATCAGGTCACCATCAGGGGTACCTGCAGAAATGGCCACCTTTGGTTCACAGGCTTGCAGAACAGCTAACCAGCACTCTGGAACAACAGGAAAGTGATGAAAGTTTCAATCCCAGGAGTAAAACACCTCCTTTTACGACCACAGCTGCTACGGAGGGCTAAAGGTTGTAATTTTGCCTGACCTTAAACTATTACAGAAATACTCCTCGACCTGCATTTTAGAAGTTATGAACAGACAGCATGACCCAGGCTAAGCGATCTGCCACTGTCTTGACAGATTTCCAAAGAGACATGAAATATCTGTCTTTCTGTGTGTGTGCATCGTGCAAGTCACTTGAGAGCTGTGCAGACATCTGGAAAAAAACACAGTTTCTCTCTGGGTAGCGCTCACCCAAGCAGGAGATGGCAGGAGATCATTTAGAATGCTCTGTGGAGGTAACACTTGGCATAACAGCTCCAGGAACTGCTCCATCACAACACTGGGTTGAAGAAAGGACACTTCAATTAGCAACTCAGCTAACCAGACACCTTTAACGGAGAAAGTAATGAGATTTCTTAATGAGTAGTTCATCTGAAAGGTGTGCAGTGATACCAAGACCCAGGTGAAAATGCCCATCATGATCCCTGTGCAAGTTATGAGTGTGTAGGATGGTTATCTTAATTAAACAGCAATCAATTGATTTTAAGGAATCAGCTGTCAGACCTTGCCAGGCTCCTCTTGCAGAATGTCAGTATTTTTAGGCAAAAGCCTGCACCAGGCATCACTGCTAAAGTTCAGCCCTGCTCCTAGAGCCACAGGACACACAACTGTGATCAGAAGGTGAAGAAACCTTGACACTGACTCTTTTGTGTGAGCATTTCAATTTAAGAGTTGCTGTTCAAGAAGCATGTCACCAAAACACAAAATGACCACAATTTTTAAACATGACTTGTTTCCTAAAGAGCCTTCCAGAGGCTGCAAGGATCCCACGTATCCTTTTCTCTACACACAGCCCTGCTTGGCAAGTGCCTTATTCAGGTGTGCCCAGCTGCACATCACACCCTTGTGCAGCCTACTTGTCCCAAATCCAAGTCTGGTATGGAAGGGCTGAGCTTCATGTGCCTCTAAGGACATCCTCCAGTTGGGGCAGGCAAGTGACAGCTCCTGGTGGTGTGAACAGCAATTCTGGTGTCAAGAGAAACTTACAGTTCACAGCAAAAAGAGAGACACTAACTCCTTGGATTTCAGCATAAAACTGGCCCAAGTAACCTCTCTCTGCCACGAGCGAGATTGGAAACCTTGGACAGGACACAATTTCTTCTCTGACTGCTCACTAAGAACAAGGAAGCCCTTCTGTACTTCTAAAGACAACTGAGCCTTAACAAGGCTGCCATGCCAGCAAGTAAAGATGGGAACCTTGTGGTTTTAGAGGGTCTGCTACTGAGAAGCTGCATTTGGGCACTCTCCAAATGAATGATGGGACTCTTTCCCTGACTAAAGAGCCATGAACAGCATCTGTCCTCTGGAGTGCAAAGGAATGGTGCCAACTGCCAATCCTCCTCTTCCAGCTGGAGGACAGCTCATGGGCAGCTGTCTTCAGCTGAGAGTCTCCAGATTGCTCCCATTGTGGGACACACAGCCTGGCTCACCAAAAGATGCTGCAGCCAGCTCAGACATGCCTCAGTTCATTTGGGGAACACTTGATGTGAGGCTGGAGAGAAATGGCTCTCTGACAGCTGGAAAATGCAGTTGCCTGAGCTGCTGGGGGATAATGAAGACTCAGCCACTTCCTAGCGGTGCTTTTTTTGTCACCCACATTCTTAGAGGTGTGTTTGTGTCACCCTTTCCTCTGACCATGGGGTCTTAGAGAACAGAGTTTCCGTAACACAAAGCTTTGAATGCTGTTAACTGAGCCAACCCCATCCAAATGTCATGGTCTCACTCACCACAAAACTGCTCCTTTCTCTTTCTGCCATCCCCCATTCCATCCATGGGGTGTCCATTAGATTCAAACACAAAGAGCCTCATTAGCTGACTGTACAACTGGATTTGTTTTGCAGCACAGCGCTGTCCCCCACACTGCAAGGCAGAGATCTTGATGGGGGAAAAAAAATTGATCCATTTAAAAAATATCCTGCACACCTAAATATTATATGCAGCTCTTCTGTCAGACTTAAAACAACAGCTCTACCAGCTGTAAAATGGGGAAAAAACCCCAGGAAGTCTCTCAAAACAGCAGACCAAATGAAAGGAGAAAAAGATGAAGGAGGTTTCAAATCTGCCCTGGAGAGAATGTGTGTCACAGCTTTAACCTGCTGTGGGGAGGGGGAAAAAAGGAAACAGGGCAGCAGAGACCAGAAATCAGATTTATTATGATGAACCACGTAGATAAAAGATAGATGATCACCAGGAGAGGAAGGCTGTGTTGGAATCAGCCAGCTTCTGAAAATGTCTAGTCAGCTTTATCATTTGATACACATGAAACTGGTGTCCACACACGAGTATTCTCCTGAAAGGATGGGATTTCATGCAGTCGAGATAATTATCTAGATCCTTCTTTATCCCATTAGTGGTTTTCATTCGCATCCTGGAACACCATAAGCGGATTGTTCAAGAATTATTTGCCATCCGCTGTTTCAATCCCGATTGGAATTATCTTTATACCTCGGTATGAAGAAAAGAGATTACATCCCTGCCAGGGCTTGCTGGAATGCCCTCTTTTCTGAGGCTCCCTTTATCATTCTTCTTCTATAAGGTGGTGAAAAGAATCAGAAAATTATTGTCATGGACATGACTTTGCCCTCTCCTCCTCTTCCTTCCTCACACATGTGTTTGGGAGGAGGAGGAGGAAGAGGAGGAGATGTTCTTCCCACCGCATCCCCTGCAGGAGATGCATCACTACACCTGCAGAGAGATGAAGCTCAGTGAGACTTACTCATCAAATTACCCAGGACAGGATCCAAAAACGCTCCCAGCTTCCTTTTGCACCACAATCCAATAATAAAAGAACAAGGATGAAACTGTTAAAACCAATTAAACATATCACTTGATGCATGAGCAGGAAGTGGGATTCACTGCACTAGAGATCCCAGGGGCGAATGCCAAACGTCGCCTCTCGTGCTCTCTAGCAATCTATGTCACTGTGCAAGCTCTGGTGGAGATCAGGCCAACGTCACTCAAACAGCCAACACAACCCCTTGCTCCAAGGCCTAAAATAACAAGAAGACAAAATTCCCCTCCTAGCCACTCTAACTCCCTGCCAGGTTTTGTATTAATGGAAGAATTACATCTTCATCCAGGTATGGCAAGGACACAGCTCGTCTCCTCATGGGCAGCTGTGACTCTGACCAGCAGTGAGGAAAGATGCCTGGATACCACAAAAACCATCCCTTCTCCTTAGGGAATGTGAAGGGAGTAGGTATTCAGACCTGACATGAATAGGAATGCATGTATTTTTTAAAGAATCGTGCTTTATGGCTGTGTAATGAGATCTGTAGGAGAGGTATCTCTATAAACAAGTTATTAGAAGGGGGAGGAGGAACACAATAATAGCAGGTGCCAATTACTCAGCTCCCAGCAGAGACTTTTCAATTTCTCACCTTCCCCCAAAGCAAGATGTGCCTCTGTATGGCACCACATTCACTTGCAAGTGTGAGACCCTTTGGAGTGTGGCTTCTCTCCCCCCCGGCAGAGCTCCACTGCCGCCAGAGCGGGGCCGCCCCTCGCCCCACCAGCCCTGCACCAGAGCTGGGACAAACACACCATGAAATTAATTTGGACACTGAATTACAACCATATTTTTATTTGACTTCAGAATCCGGCCACTCCTCCCATCAAGAGGAACAGCGAATTCATGAGCTGACTGCAACTGCCAGGTTTGCATCTCTGCAAGTATCTGCTTAGTTTTGGGAACAAAACAACAGTAATGGTTTTGTTATTTTAAGATGGTGGCATCGTTTCAGACAGCAAATGTCCACCCTGGAGCTGTTGGAGGGACCCCATCCTTTAAAGCAAGCACACCAAGGTAATGATTAATATTACAAAAGTAATTCGAGCCTTTAAAATCATTGTTTTCAAGATCAGCAAATAATTACCAAGGCCTTCAGCAATCAATACCCAAGATAAATAGAAGATTAAATTGCAAAAGAAACAGAAGAAAGTACTTAATATTTGCCAAACACATGCCAAATACACTTTTTCATGGTAACCAAATACTTACAGTAAATAGATATTTTAGCTCACTGGAGAGGCACTTTCAGAAAGTACTAAATTAATCCAATAAAACAGACAGACAGGGTGGAACCAGACATTAACGAAACACAAACTGATCTATACAGAGCCAACCCACAATCCATGTCCTAATTATGCTCATCCACTACTCTGAGTACTTACCTCCCCCACCCAGGTCAGCTCTTTAGCTCAAGGAAAATACATGTTTCATGTGGATTCACTGGCACAACAAAGTGGAGAATTTCAGCCATCAAATGACAAAGTTTGTGCTCAGCCAGAATTTGCATTTCCAGCTTTTTTCCTAAATACGTCTCGCTCCTCAAAGTTAGCAAACTAATCTCCTTTTAAACACGATTTTCACTTTTCCTTCAATTTAGTTGAAGCTCTACCTGTGAAGGGCAGGATGAGCTCCTGCTGCCCATCAGTACCAGCTGCCCCAGATGTGACACCTGTGGAAACATCCCCACGGCATATCCTCACTCTGGGATCAGGATGGGTTATGCTGGGGGCTGTGCCTGGCCTCACCACCACTGCAGGGATCCACTCCAGGGACCCAGATGGACTCAGAACAACCCCTGAAACTCGGTGCAAGGACCAGCACCATCTCCTCCCCAGGCAGCCTAAACCAGCTTCTACCCAAAATCATTGCTTGGTGTTAATGAAGCCATGCTATTAGGTATGTATCTCGTAAAGTTCTCCAAAAAGTGGGTAACTTGAACTGATCAAGATTAATAGAGGGAAGACATGGGAAGATCTCCATCCTGGTCATTTGCTACAATATCAAAGGAAGAAGAAAGGGAAATAGAAGACAAAGAGAAAAGATACCAAAGCCAGCTCCAGATAGCGCAATGAGAGATGGCACAAAAAAGGAATAGTTAAAACATGAAAGGCGAGATCAAATGAAAGTAAAAGATCACAGTCTGGGCATAGAGCAGAGGGAGGGGAGACCACCCCAACACTTCTGCCAGCATTAACTGAATAATTCATCTGACAGGTACTTGTCTGTCATTGAGTCTGAGAGAGCTCAACCACCACCAGATCCATCCATTCACCCGGCAAAGGACACACAAACACTGCTCTTGTTCTTCACATGGGGACACACCTTGGGGACACTGCACAGCAGCTCTGCTCCCCTGACCGTCCATCTTTAGGGAAGGAACAAAGACATTTAATTCACCCTCAGAAATCTTCTTCAGCTTCTGCGTGAAGTTCTTGGTACTGGCAGGGCTCGGCTCACTACTACACTTTAACTAAACCACTACATGTTTTCACTACACAAAATATATATACACAGATCTTTAAGGAGCTAGTTTCTCAGGACTGGATGCATTTCTTTGATTAAATAATCAAAGAAAACACGGGCTTCTAAAGGCTACACAACCTTTTGGTACCACAGGCCTCCCCTCTAAGCCGTGACATTCCTCAGAACACTGACAATACACAGAGGACTTACTGCCACGTAAGTGCAAGCAGTCAGTGACAAAAAAGGGTCTCCAGGTTGAACCTTCCAGAAAGCTCTTGGCATCGCAGGGAGAGAAGAAAAACCTAAGTGCTCTAAGGCAGACTTGAAAATGTGATCAGGATGGTCTAAAAACTCATGATGAACAGGTATGGACCAGGCAGCAGCACTGACATAAGCCAACACCTCGCTCCTCCCAGAGTTCAGCATCCATCTCACTACAACATCCTAAACCACCAGAGGGACGACTATAGCCACAAGTAAATGGACACTGCAACACAACAAAACTCATCATGAACATAAAAGACAGGTGAAGATTAATTTTTGCCCAGAAGCTTCTTTAAAGCCTAATTATTTACATTTTAACGCTACTGCTATCCACTTTAATATAAGCAGAAATTAAAATATCTTGTACAAGACATTTCTGCGTGCATGTCTAGTCACTTCAAAATACAGATTAACCTTTAGGTAAGCATTTATCCTGTATGTAGCAGAGGAGGGATGGAACATTTAAATACTGGCAAGGCAGGGGCAGGCAGGCAGGAGAGAAGACAGAGTTACAGAGCCGTCTCTGTGCATCAGAGATGCATCCATGCTAATGCACTGATCCTGGAGACTCAAATGTGACTTGACACCAGGACAAAAACAGAAGGAGAATTGGCCAGTGACACAATTAATGCAGAAAGAGATTATTTAATACAGGAATCTGCCACTCCTAGACTTTCCTGCTTTGCAAGGGAAGCCTGACATAAGCTTGAAAATAAACCCAAGAAGGGTACTGCTGAATAAAAAGCCCCCTATGCTGCAATTCCAATGGAAAAGGCAGAAAATATTTTTTTTCCCACCATCAAAGACAACAATCCTCTGCCTGTATCAGGAAGCTGCTAAGCAGATACCTGATCAGCCCTCCCTGAAAAGCCTCTCCTCCTAACAATGCTAACCTGCCCGCCCCCACTGAAGCTCTTTGATTATTTTAATACTTTCCACAATCCCTTAATTTGCCCAGTGAGTTCTGCCACCACAGCAGCCCTCTTCACCCACCCAATCCTCCAACCTCTTTGTCTCAAGAAAAAGAAAACTTGAACATCAGAACTGGCACAATAACGATATAGAAAATCTTCACCTAGAACATTAAGCATCATCTCCAAGTATATTTTAGGCAGGTGGCTCAGGCTCAAGGGCTTCCTTCAAAGTCCTGGTGGCTGTGGATGCCTGTGCTGAGCCAGGCACCCCAGCAGGGATATTTGTCTGGGTTTCTTTACACCACAAACAGAAAAACTGGTCCTTTGGTAACTGGTTTGTATTTTGTGAACAGGGAGAACCATGGATAATCCAAGCCTACGTGCAGCAGCCTTGTCCATCTATTGCTAAAGCCATTTCTCCAGCACTTAGTGGCTTCAAGGCTTTCTGGAGATGAAGCTTCACTTAAACTAGCCAGCTATAGATGTGTTATACATTAAACACTAAGTGAATAATCAATGAACGTTCAGGATATAAGTACAAATCAATGATTTGTTTTAGATGAATCAAAGGGAATCACAAATGAGTTTTGTTTTGCAACAGAAGTAAACCAAGAGAAGTACTTGATGTAAGTGGGGGTGTGTGTGTTAACCTCCTCTGACTCCTCCTCTCCTACTTGCTGACACAGACCCTGCTGTCACAGAAGCGTGGCAGTGTCCTCCAAACCCCTGTGACAAGAGATGTCACTGTCCCCACAGAGCAAATGGGAACTGAGGCATGAAACCAGGCTGTCGACTTTTCCAAGACTGGGAGGGACACAGCATAGCAAGGGCATGAATCCAAGTCTATGATGAAGAACACAGGTTAGAAGGGAGCCCTTGTAATTTCAACTCCATCACACAACCACAGCTCTTACTGTGGGAGCAGCAACGGGACACAGCAACTGCATACACAATACAGGTCAAGAGCCCTGTTTAAAGGCCTTTAGAAAACTGCAAATAAATCAAAACAGATATACAGGTGACTCCAGACAATGAACAACTTATTTTAATAAATGCATTTCAACAGATTGCACAGTGCCCCTCTCTCAGGATGAATTTGTTCAAGTCACAGGTGCAGTAATTTTGCAAATGCTGCTGCATTCCAGCCACCAATTTCACACAATGTCTCCTGTGCAACACCCAGGCCATGTAAAGTCTCTCAGAAATGCTCCTGCACATCTTTTTGTTCACCATGCAGTTTAATGACAGATTTCCAAACTCCATGGTTCCCTAGCCAGGTCCTTGCCTGCACCTCCTCAGCCCTCAGAAGCACTTGCTGGGTCTCCTGCTGGCATCTCTCCTCCTGGGAAACATTTGCAAGGGTTGCCGTGAAGTGACCCCAGCTCAAACCAGGGCTTTCACTTGTATCCCTTTCACTGCAGGCAGTGCCCAAGACCTCAAAGAAACTACAAAAACCTGAAGTCAAGCTGGTGCAGGCAACAGAAATGAGAAAGCAGCGGGAACCCCACATGCCGCAGGACACGGCTCATATTTAACAGTATCAAGCTTTGACTCTGCTGCTTCCAGAGCGGATTAGTGTTCACGGCTTTTACGCACTATAGAAGAAGGCTTTGTAAACACACTCAGAGGAACATCCCTCCGGGACAAAGTTTGCTTCCCACAAAGGACACCCCCAGCGAGCAGAGCATCCCGCCGTGCGCGGCACTGCACGAGCGGCATTTCCTTATGGAGACGCTGCCTGAGCCCTCCCTGCTGCACCAGAGCAATGCCCACGCTGCAGCCAGTGCCCCACAGCCACCAAACCCAGCATTCCTGCTCCTCACCACACTCACAAACCAGGGGAGAAACCCTGTGCTCAGACCTGCACCGAGACACCCAGCTGGATGCATGTGGTGAGTCCTGCAAGGAGCTCTGCACGCCTGTTCTGATGCACTTCCACAACATCCACAGGGAAAACAGTTCCCACAAGGTGAGCATCCAAAACACCACACAGTCACAACTGATCTTAGGGGCAGACAGCAACTCCACTTTGCAGGCAAATCTACAGGTACAGAGCTGACTGCAATTCAGGTTTTACAATGGATGCCAGGAGCTGGCTGGCAGTGAGTGACCAGAAATCATTAAAAGCTGACAGAGAAAAAACTTGCCAGGGGAAGCCTGCATAGGCAACATGGATACAGAGTTGCCCTGAGCTACACAGCCATACTGAGAGGGTACCATGCCAACCTCTACATGTAGCATTTCCGATGGGCAACATGTTGGGAGTCTCCTAAAAGGTTCGACACCTTTTGTAGATTTAAAATTTCCTGTTCAATTAAAAATCAAATCCCAACACTTACACCCCAAATATCCTGCAGCAGTTATGGTTCTGGCATAGACTGCAAAGGGCAAAGAGAAGGGCTGTATAAACAGCACACGGCTGATCAGTCAGTCAAGATAAGAACAAACATTATGGATGAGAACTGAATAGTTTTCACAACTGGAAATGAAAAAACCACAACAATTTAATTGGTAGGTTAAATTGCTTGCCTTCATCCCATTGGTACTTGTGACTCACCTAAAGTCATGAAACCTTCTTGGTTTTACTGATCACTTAGTAAACCCTGGAGTCCCCACATTGGGCACATGAACACCCAAACCTGCCTGCACCTTCCCAAAGGCCTGATCCTCCACAGTTAAGCCCTACACATCCAATGCCTGACACCAGGTTACAAAAGAGCTTTCTGCATGGCAGCTCATGGTTTTGGGAAGTGAAACCATATTTAAATCTAAAACCAGCAAAGAGAGAATATCAGCCTCTGGCCAAGACACCCACCACCATGACGCACAGCACGTGGCCCACCTCCGAGCAGCCCGTGGTGCTGGACACCGGCTGCCTGGCTGAGTGGCTGTGCTATTTGAGGCTGCCCTTCTCTTCCCACTCCAGCAGACTATTTCAAACTCCGTTTATAATTGGAAAGAGACAGCATCTGTTTTTGCAAACCATGAGGTCAAAACTTTACTAATAACCACAGCACAGCAGAACACCATTAGCAGGTAAACAAGCCCTGAGCTGGTCTCAGAAAAGCAGCTCTAGAGATGGACTGTTCTAGTATATTTTCTTTCAATTAATTGTTTTGTCCTCCCAACACAGAGTGGGAAGACAAGCAGACTCTGCAATGCCTTACATTTTAATATCCTATTATTCCCCACTGGAGGCAATGTGGACACCTTGCCAGACTTCCCCAGAACTCAACAACATCAGCAACTCAAGAGCACTGAGAATTGCCTCCAGTCACTCACAGGGGATGACTGATGTTACAGGGGACTGGCAAACACAAAGCCTATCTTTGAAAAACTTAGGTATGGAAATAAGGAGGCAGGAAAATATAGAATAATCAGCTTAACTTTAGTTGAAGTGCTTAGAAGACAAGGGGAACTTGAGCAAGAGATAACCTCTGTTCATCAAGAACAAATCACTTCAGATCTCTAGTATTTCTTTCTGTGATAGGGTGTCAGGGCTTTCAGGAAGGGGAGAAGAAACAAAGATTTCAGAGATCTCTGAGAGTGCCTGATGGGACATCCCCATAACATAGCCAGGGATGCAGGGACTGGCCTGTGCTGCCCAAAGACTGGACCACCACTGCTGGCAAGAGCGCCTTTGAATGGGGCACTGCTCTTTCAGCACACACTGGGGGGGCTCTGCTGAAGCATTTTCCAGTGAAACCCACCCCAGATCCAACACCAATTGGTGTTTTCATCCACAACTTGGCTAATGGCAGAGAAACCAGGCTAATTGCCCTGGAAGGCTACACCAAGCTGAAAGGGACTGCAAGCATGCAGGAGGATAAGATCAGAATTCAAAACAATCCTGATAATTCAGAAGAAGCAGTCTGGAAAAAAAAAGGATGCAGTTCAACAAGGACAAGAGTGAGGTAATGCAATTTGGTAAGAATAATTAACCAGGCAAACACAAGATAAGGAATGAAAAGCAGGACAACATCTGGATAGGAATAGTTGAAGGGCTGATGGGATAAAAGAAATAAACATGAGTCACCTATGGCAAAAGTGAAAAGCACACACAGTGGGATGCATAAAGAGGATCATTGTTTGTAAAAGATATGAAATAACACTTAGTCTTCTGAGCAAAAACACAGCAGCAACTTCAGCCCTTTATCCCAGGTTCAGCATCACTCCTCACCAAGAAAGACGGTCTAGAAGAGAGTAACAAGAGCAACTGCAGACCAAGAATACATGACCTAAAAAAGAGTGATCAAAGGAACCAGTGTGGTTTAATCTGTATTAGTAAGGGAAATGGTAGCAACTTCCAAATATCTACTGGCCTGCTGCAAAGAAGGACAGAAGGAACTTTTCTGCCTGTTCCAAATAAATGGAAAAAAAGAAGAGCAATCCTGAAACTAAACTGAAGAAAAAGACATTTCTGTACACATCACAAGAAAAGCCTAATATGAGGGCTGCTAAATGTCAAACAGATTGTCTGGGGAGCTTAGGAGTCCTTGTCATTGAAGGTTTTTAAGAACCAATACGACAAACATCTGTCAGGAAGGGGCTGGTCACCAGCGATCCTGCGGAGGGCAGGAGATGGACTGAATGACACCTCAAGGTCTTCTCCAGCTCTGTACTGATAACAGATACGTAAATGACCACAATAGCTGGAACCTGCTGAGCTGACACAGCCTGCCCGTGCTGGCTGTGCCCTGTTGTAGCCATCGCCGTGTGCAGCTGATAATCTGTTGCTGCCAGAGGAAAAGGCACATCCCGGAGAGGGTCCTGCTGAGAAGGTACCCAGGGTGGTTGTTTTGGCACTTGCATGAGCCACAGGGAAAAGCTGCTTGCTGAAAAATAAAAGTGTGCCAAAGGACAACACAGCCCAGACAGCACAGACTGCCCAGTGGGGTTGGCCACCCTGCTTCTGAAAGCAGGAGGGGCTCGGAGCCCACACAGCACTGCACGCTGCTTTTGCTTTATTTATGAGAGGAAGCTGCAAGCAAGGCCACTGCTCTGGTAACCACAGGGCAGTTCTCAGAGCATTCCTCTGCCCCTGCACAACTACTGTGGTCTAGCACTTCTGTCTGAAAGCAACACAAAAGAGCAACACCTGGGTATGCAAACATTTTGGCCAGTTAAAAATATCAGAAGCAGAAGCACACCAATGCACTGGTACGGAGGCAGCACCCTTTCATTGCAAATGCCCACCACACAAAGCTCTACAGGAGGCAGCTCTGGTGGGATTTAAACCACCTTAGCAGCACAACAGGAGAGCCTTCAGTGATGAATGAGGCAGAGGAGTCCAAGCAGCCACCTGTCAGACACCTGCAGCTGCCGGGACAAAATGGCACATCCCAGGCACTCCTGGCCTGCTGCCAGGGAAGAGACAGGAGGGGTTAATTTCATCCTGCCTACCAGAGCCAAAATACCTTCCCCCAGAGCTGCCCCAGCCCTGATGCCAGCCTTGCACTACGCACAGTGCAAAAGCTGCACCTTGTGATGGCGCATGGTGTGCCACAGGATTGCAAATCCATAAAGTCACAGCTTATGCTCAGCAAAAGCTGCTTCTCACCTGTAGCAGGGAGAAATGCTTATATAGCAAGTGAGAGGAGAGAGTCAAGGCCTGGTTGGTCAGACCACACACCTTTAATGACCTCTAAAAGTGCAGGAACTGGAAGAGCTGAGTGATTACCACAGGTGTAGGAGGTTACACACTCATACACAGTACAAAGACACAATTCAGAAGTAACTGTCAGAATTGTCCTCCAGGCCAGAAAAAGTCCAGTGCACTGCTTGAGTGAGAGACTGGGTGGAGAAAAGCAACTATTGTGTTGTCAGGAAAAACCAGCAGCAAGCATCTCTGCAACACCTGCACAGGATTCCTCCCCAGCCTTGGTGGGACAGGGCCCTGCAGCTGCCTACTCAGTGCAAAGCCAGCACCAATACTTCTGCACTGAAACCACAGCCCTCACACCTGTCCCACATCCACTGAAGTCAGCATCGAGCCACAAGAGACACATGCAGAAAAGGCAGAGATGCTCAGATCTCCCCTCACCAGTTTGCCCAAAGAACCCCCAGCATCTGAGAGCTCCCTCCAGTTGCTGGCACTACCACACTTTCACGCAGATTTAACCCACCTGGCTCCCACCGCCCATGAAGGTTTTGGCCATAAACACGGGGATACAAGGAAGCACATCACCAAAGCCAAGCCAAGCGCACCCCGACCCGGACAACAGCCCGCCCCTCACCTCACAGCCCCACGACCCTCCGTGGGCACCCCTGGCCACAGCGCGCCGGGGGGACGAGCAGAGACCCCCGGCTGGGCTACCTCCCGCCCAGCCGGGCACGGGCAGTCGCCGCAGGGGTTCCACAGGTGACGGTCCCGTGGGCACCAGGGGGTACCG
>VXAX01007849.1:141780-157141 GCA_013399835.1 Leptocoma aspasia | reverse complement strand
GAGAGTATGTGTGAGTGTGTGTGTGTGAGAGTGTGAGAGTGTGTGTGTGTGGTGTGAGTGAGAGTGTGAGTGTGTGAGTGTGAGTGAGTGTGAGTGAGAGTGAGTGTGAGTGAGAGTGAGAGTATGTGTGAGTCTGTGTGAGTGTGTGAGAGTGTGAGTGTGTGAGAGTAAGTGTGCCTTTGTGTGTCTGCACGCCTGTGTTTGCACATCTATGTATGTGTGTGAGTGTATCTGTGTGTCTGTGAGCGTGTGACTGTGTGAGAGTGTGATACTGTGTCTGTCTGTGTCTGCGTGTGTGTACGAGTGCATGTGCACCTATGTGTGTGTGTTTCAGTGTGTATCTGGCCATGTCCATCGTGTATGTGTGTGTGTGTGTACATCTGCATGCACGTGTGCATGTGTGTGCAGGAGTGCACGTTCCTGAGTTACCTATATAAATGTACATACCTGTACCCTTGGCTTACTCCTATCGATGCACCTGCCTCCTCATGCCCATCCATATGTCCCTACAAATATACTTGTGGGTGCCTGCGTGTGTTTGTACACGCGTGTGTGTGTGCATGTGCGCGTGGCTGTGTCCATATGTGTGTCACTCTGTGGCCATATGTCTGTCTGTGTGTGACTATGCAGCCGGGTCCATCTGTCTGCAGTGTGTGGGGGTGTGCACGTACCTGTGGCTGTGCCAGGGTGATGCACATGGACCCCCAGGCATGGCCCAGTCCCTGTGGTGTCACAGGTGGGTGTCCCTGGATGGAGCTGTGTGCTCAGCCCTGTGCACAGGGGTGTCCCCACCCGGTGTGCACTGCTGGGGGTGCAGGATGAGGTCGGGGACAGCAGCTCCAGGAGCCATGCAGTGCATCCTCGCTGCCATTCCTGCAGAAGTGTTTCATCTTGGTTAAGGAAACAGTATCCAATGTTTATTGAGAGAAAATCAATGCCAGAAGAATATCACAAACGGAAGCTGCTGCTTGGAAGGACATTATCCCTCTTCCAAAGGACCTGGCATTCAGGCGTCATGACCTCAAGTTGCTTGCCTGGGTGAAGGACAGAAGAAATCAGATTACAAAATTATTTTGTAATTATTCTGTTTTCTTCTGTTAATAGGTCCAGCTTATTTCATTATAGACTGTACTGTGAGGTCAGGCTCCACAGGCATTTATTTGCCTTCATCATCTGAACTTGTTTCTGTGGGTGAGCATGAGGTCAGGCAGCTCAGGTGCCCTGTACATGGCTACATAATTCCTGTACCAGTTAAAGTTGCCATTTCCCATTCCCCAGAGCTCTTTTAGCAAGTAAACATTTCTCAGACATGTAAACATTGTAGGACTGGCTTCCAGTGATCAAAGTCTGTTGCTTGAAATGTTTGGATCAATTAGGGTGCAATGTACAGCAGGGCGTGTGCCCGTGCCAGAGGCAGGAGTGGCGATGCAGGCCACCATCCCAGGTGGCAGGCAGGATGAGCAGGGGGCCAGCTGCCCTCCGCGGGCACATCTCCTCCCAGAAACACTCCAGCAGACATGGGAATCCTCCTGAAAAGGAAAATCTGCCAAACGAGTGCTCAGGTGCCCACTCTGTTTCCTTCTGGAAAGGTGAGCACTGAGGGGAGCCCAGCACTCAGGAAGGTGCAGGGGCTGCCTCCAGGTGCTCCGGGTGCCTCGCTGAGGGCTATGCACGTTTGTGAGGAAAAGCACAGCTCATCCTTTTCTGCAGTCTTGCCTGACTGCATCCTTAGAATTTTCTTCAGTTCATGAAATAAAGCACGTTTTGCAAATCTTGAAATGGCCTCTGCCGGTGGTTAGAAACTCCGGGAAGGAAATCGGCAGAGGGAGCCCTTTGGGCAGCATCCAAAGTTTCTGCCTCCCTCCAGTGACAGGAGCCAGGGAGGAGCTACAGGGCGAGTATAGACCGCATCCCTGAGCAGGGAAATGCCCTGAGCAGGGAAATTCCCCGAGCAGAACTCTCGGGAATGCTGAAAAAAACCCGCGGGGCGGGGCCTGGAGCTGTGCATCCTGACCTGAATTTTACCAAGCACTGCCCAAGTGACCCCCAGCAGAACACGAGCCAGCAGCAGGTCCACAGGAATCAATGGCAGCCCCCCACCCCCCCAAAGGTGGCAGACAAGTAAGAGCTGCTGGTGGGGAAACGTCGTAGTCCATTAAATGTTGGACGTTTATTTTCAGAGGTGCAAAATGCTCCCACCACTCGGGATATGTGGTGTGTCTGCAGCAGAAGAGATGAGAGGAACATGAATAATTTCTCCAAGACAATTAATTAGACTCTTCCCCAAGGATAAAGTTTCATCTAATTTCTGCTGTTATGCTTTGTCTTCATAGAAGTCTGAAGAAATTAATGAGCTTTATACCACCCTCTCATGATAAAAACCTTGGGTTCTCTTGGAAAAAATTAGGGACTAAGCCAAATTGTAGTACCTGCCATTTTTCTCTCAGACCTGCAAAGGTCTCTGTTATTCTTGAAGTCCATCCCTCTTTTCCCAGTTTTGTCTTTTATTCCGTTTTTAAAGTTTTGAGCAAATTTTGAGCAAGTTTTGAGCTTTGGTCCTTTTGCAGAGCAAAGATTAAAATGTGAACTGCAGAGACCCAAAACACCAGCAGCAAATAGAGAGAAAAGTTTATTTTTAGGGTGATCTCATGATCTTTGAACAGTTGATGTTGGCAATGCTGAGCATGCTGCAGAAATGAGGGGCCTTCAAGGGAAACACTCCCAAAGCAATCCACAAGTCCTGAGGCCATTACAAAAATTTGAAAGAGAAAACATTTATTAGGTCTAGGTATAGGATGTAATCCAGATTTCTAGCTGATTTTATCTAGTGCTGTACAGAGCTTGGCTCTGGAGTTTGGCCCATCTTTAGGCTTGATCCTTCCCAGGCTGCTTTATGCAAGAAACAAAATAATTTCATTTTCTATGTGTTTTATAGGCTGTGTGTTCAACCACCACCATGGCTTGTTTCACTGCAGTATAAATGTTTCCAAATCTCCTTAGCCATGAGAGAAGAAGATGACAACAGGGTGCTTTACCTTCAAAGTGTTGACATGTTGATACTTTAATTCAGGGCAAAAGCTGCAAGTAAGATTCTCAAAGCAACACTTGCCCCAAGCAATTCACATATGTTGCAAAAAACTCTTTCTCACCTCCTGGAAAATAAAATCCTTATGGAACTGCATGACACCCCTAGTGTGCTTGTACCTTGTGCCTGCTCTCCACCCGTTCTTCCTATCTGCTCCGGTGTCTCAGTGAAAAAACTGTCCCAGAGTTTTCTGCCTTTGCCAGTTTCATGCCACAGCAATGAGAAACGCTGCTGAGCCTGTGTAAACACCTGACACGGCCCAGCTAAACCTCAGGAAAGCTCAGCCTCAAAAATGAGACAGCAAAAAACTCCCTGCTCGGCTTTCTGCTCTGCCTGTGCCAATGAGGAAGGAGGGTTCTGCTTCCGAGGCATGAGCAGGGTTTTCACTGGGCTAGAGGAGGAAAGAAGCGGTCATGGGACCGGGCTGAGTCACCAGCATCTGACCCGACGTGTCTGGAGCATCCTGCACCTCTCTAGAAGCCTCTGGAAGGAGCGTGTGGGATCGCCGTGTGTGGATGGGGCACTTGGTGCAGCCCGGAGAGCTGTGCATGGTCCCTCCATCACCACACACTGTCCTGCCAGAGCCGGGGGGACACAGGGGCCAAACCCTCCCCTCCTCACCAGGAGTGCTGGGACAGTGATGGGAGCCTCAGGCTGGAGCAGTGATTTGGGGGAAAATTTTCTCTGCAACCTCCTCATCAGCCTCTGTTGTGGTTTGCAAGCAAGGAAAAGACGGGATATTCCCCCTCCTCCACCCCACCTTCTTCCTCCCAGGGCTTTACTGCAAACGTAAGAAGTTTGGACAGAAGGAGTATTTCTGGTGATTGTGCCCTCAGAACAAATACCTCACCAAATATTTTTAAACATTTCCCAGCAGAAGTGGGTGTAGAGAAAAAGCAGAGCACTGAAGGGATGCTAATTGCTCCTTTTTAAGCCTTTCCTCTCTANTTTTTTTTTTTTCCTGTTCCCTTTACTGTTCCTTTGCTATATCCATCTGTGAAGCTGGTTGCTCAGCACTGGGGCCAACAAGCCACTTTTTTGGACAGCGGTTGCTGTGCCGCTACAAGATTCCTAAGGAATCGTAAGAAAACATCCACACAGCCACTGCTTCATGATGAGAATGCCAAAATCCAGGTCCACTTACAAACAGAAGGAGAAACTTCTCCAGTGGATCTGGGAATACAGCTCCTCACATGGCTTCTCCAGGGGGAGAGGAGGTCTGAGGTCTGCCACAGGCAGACCCCAGGGCTGGAGGTAATGGGGGGAGCAAGGTCTGAGCTGGAAAAGGGCTTGCTGGGAGGAAATCCCCGACCTCCAGGAGGAGGAGGAGACTCACTGAGTCACCCCTATCCCGTGATCGGTGAGGTAAGCCAACAACAGACCGGTGAAAGCCTGTTTGCCTTATGTTTTGTAAAAGTGCATGATGTCACACCCAGAAGGCTGAGCGTGACTCAGCATGTCCCACCAGGAGAACTGGATTAAAGTGGACACAGAGGAAAACTCAGATTTCTGATTTTACTTTAGCGCATTGCTTGATAATTAAAAATGCATCAATCAGTTATCCTGGAGACAGAACTGACATGAAAAGACACAGCAAGTTGAGGACAACACCTGTGCCTCAAACGCCCCTCAACACAGGCAGGGATGGAGAAGGGAATAGGAATTGGAGCTGTCTGGGACAGCAGCAACTTGGAATCTAAGGAATGAATGTGCTGGAGCTGGGTCTCAAAATATGAGTCTCTGACTTTACAGATGAGACCAATGTGGCCCTTGGGGTGCCCAGAAACAGAACATGAGATGGGCATGCTCGAGGTGCTGCTTGGTGAGGTAGATCCAGCACTGGCAGTGTCCTGTACTGCATGTCCTGCTTCTGCTGGTGCCACACCAGATTTTATGGAGAGAAAACATAATCCAACAATGTCAGGTCATCAGCTTTCATTGACATTTTCAGACATAAGGATACACACAGCAAACAGGCAAAAGGGAAGGTGAACACAATACGGCTTTGCTGCCTGCCCAAACCTTTCAATATTTCCTGCTGTAAAAGCTGCTGAATCATTTCCTACCCAGCATCATCCAAGCTTCCACCTGAGTCTACTGGTCTTTAAACTTTAACCCACTGCTTAATGGTGGAAATATTAGCCATGTCATACCTAGAAATTGAATTTTCTAGAAAACATTTTAACTGTTTATGCTTAACTGCTTAAATGGGGCAAACTTTTCCACTGTAAATACTATTTTCCATGAAAGGGTTGCAATTTCAACATTGCCATGCATATGCCAAAAATGTCTCTACATGAAAGGCCAAGTGTTTTAACATATATACTTTAGGTCAAGAAATAAACTATCTTCCCATCGTGGAAATGAAAATTTATGCTTCTTTTGATTACAGAAAATGATAAATCATGACACAGTTCCTCCTAAGTTCTTAATATCTTAAACTAAGAAGTACAGCACCAAGAGTCAGAGTGGTCAGGCCCTTGGGTGAGAGGAAATTAACACCAACAAGGAATCTAATAATCATTGATCCGTCATTGTTTAATTATGCTTGGACAGTACAGACGTTGTGTTCTGCCAGCTGAACCCTCCTGTGGCCGGATTAAGAGGCCTGTCAACTGTATCTGATCTGCAAAAAAATACTGCTGCCAACCAGCTTGGAAAGGCCACAGCACATCCTCCTTAATGTCAGTCGTGTTTACACCAGTGGCCTTATTTTTAGTCCCCCCCCCGTTCCGAAACACGGGGTTCAGGGCAGAGTTATTTACTCTGTCACGCTCGGCACGCAAACCCCTCCGGTGGGTGCTGCACGAGCGGGGCTGGCGCGTGGCTCCCACCTCCGCTCCCTGGCCGGGGTGGCCCTGCTGGCCACCATGGCAGGGACAGGCAGGACCGGGATGGCAAGCGCCTGTTGGCACGTGGCCCGGTGGATCCTGGCGGCCGCTGCCGAGCGGTGACGGGCCCAGTGCAGCCCAGCGCTGCCCCGCGGTGCGGTGTGTCCCCCCCGGGGTGTCTCGGACGCCACCCAGAAGGTCCCTGTGTCGCTGTCGCACCCACTCCCCGCGGCCCAGGCCCCGCCGCTGCTTTGGAGACCACAACAACGCTGCTGGCGCTGCCCTGGGGCGCAAGCCCGGGGCCGAGCAGGGCAGGGAGCAGACACGGGCATTTGCACGTATCCACAGGTTTTCCCGGCCGCAGGAAAACGTGCCCGGAGCGCTTTTCCCTTGGCGCTGGATGGGGACGGAGCAGGAGCAGGAGCAGAACCAGGATCGGGCCCGGGCCCGGCTCGGGGGCGGAGCCAGGCTCAGCCCGGAGGGGGCGTGGCCGGTGCCGTGGCGCTATAAAAGCGCGGCCGCCGGAGCCGGAGCCGCCGCGGCTCCCTCCGCCCTGTGTGTGTCTGTGCGTGTCCCGGCTCCCGCCGCAATTCCTGCTGCGCCACAGCCATGGCGGCGCTGACGGTGAAAGCCTACCTGCTGGGCAAGGAGGAGACGGCCCGCGAGATCCGCCGCTTCTCCCTGCCGCCGCCCGCCCGCTACAGGGCCATCTACGACCGCGTCGCCGAGCTCTTCCAGGGGCTGCTGCGGGCCGGGCCGCCGCCCGCCTTCCGCATGCACTATAAGGGTGAGCGGGGCCGGGGCTGCGCTGCGGGCCGGGCCCCGGGGGGTGTCCCGGGGGTGGCAGATCTCTGGACGCGGGGCTCTGGGTACCCCGTTACCCCCCCATGACACCCGAGCGGGCCCCTCATCCTACGCTTCGCCCTTTCCAGATGAGGATGGGGACCTGATCGCTTTTTCCACCGACGAGGAGCTGGAGCTGGCGATGCCCTACGTGCGGGATGGCGTATTCCGTGTTTATATCAAAGGTACGGCCGCGCAGCTCCGGAGGGCACGGCGGGTCTCGGCTGAGCGCTTCCTGGCAGCGCTCCCAAAACGGGAGAAGCCTGGCCTGGAGAATCTGCGGCCTCTGCGGGGGAGGTTAAATAAAGGGCAGTGTAATATGACAGAACATGAATCTGAGGCGGGATAAACAAACCACAGTTTTCCTCCTAGCCCTATCAGCTGGCCCAATGCGAGGCTCTGTTGTCATTCTCGTTCCCTGGATACACTAAACCAGCGCTGGCATCTTAAATATTCACAACAACGTGTTAGCCTCAATTCCACTTTCCCAGTGTGTAGTTGCTCCCTAGTCCCTTGTGTTCAGGTAGATGTTCTCAAAGCTTTATCTGCAGTCCATCTAATGAGCCACACCTGTTGTCCCCGTTCTCATGTTATGCTTCCTGGCATCTGTGTTTCCTAACTCCTTCTCCAGAAACATTTTGTTCTTGCAGTGCTTGGGAAGGTAGGATGAGAAGCCAGATGAGATGCTGCGGGACTAATCTAAAATAAGCATGCCAAGAGATATTTAGGATAAGGCACGCTTGGTTTCAGGAGAAGGTATCTTTGCAAAACCTCTTTGCACGTGGTTTAAGGTCTCTTACATGAGCCCAGCTTAGGTTTGACGGCCAGTGTAAAAATAAACTGACCTAGTAAGTCAGCACTGCTCCGACAGGCTGTTTGTGCTTCCTCCTCTGCCTGATTTCCAGCCTGTAAATAGTAACCTGATCTTGATGCAAAGTTTCCTTTCCTTAACAGAGAAAAAGGAGTGCAAGCGGGAGCACCGCTCACAGTGCAGCCAGGAGCCTCCCCGCAACATGGTGCACCCCAATGTCATCTGTGATGGCTGTGAGGGACCTGTGGTGGGGACCAGGTTCAAGTGCAGTGTCTGTCCAGACTACGACCTGTGCAGCACCTGTGAGGGGAAGGGCATCCACAAGGAGCACAACATGGTGATGTTCCAAAGCCCACTGCTTAATCCGTTTGAGGTGAGCAAAATCTATGGAAGGGAACTGATGAGTGGGAGATGCCTCAAATTCAAGTTAGGAGTTTCAGTTGCTCAGAACCCAGTGTCACATGAATGTCACCCTTCACAGTGGCTTCCCCGAGGACGCTGGCTCCGTAAAATGCGCCATGGTGTTCCACCCTTTCCATGGATGCACTGCTGGGGGTATCCTGGGCCTGCAGCTCCCTGCCACAACTCGGAGCAAGCCGAAGCCACTGCTGCAGCCCCCAGTGCACCTCCTGCAGAAGGTAAGAGGAGATGCCCTGGTAGACAAGGTGGTGGTGGAGCCTCAGACTAGCTGAGGTTCTGCAGCACAGGGTAGAGTCTGGGTGGGAAAATAAAGGAGCTAATCTAATTTGCTTGAAATAATTGGCATCTTTCAGCACAAAGTGTGATTACTTTAAGGTGTGCTCGGGTCTGTGCAGTCAATGAGGAT
The DNA here is from genome assembly GCA_013399835.1 of Leptocoma aspasia. Classification (NCBI taxonomy): domain Eukaryota; kingdom Metazoa; phylum Chordata; class Aves; order Passeriformes; family Nectariniidae; genus Leptocoma; species Leptocoma aspasia. Next base: position 148,745 of record VXAX01007849.1, on the reverse strand, counting down.
GCAGCTAAAGTATCTGGAACCCCAACCAAGCCGAGCTGTTAGGTCAAGCATGTCACTATTCTACTCCAGATCTGCCTTTCAGCATGGCTAATGAGCCATAACAATGCTAATGCTGGCTTTCTGTTCCAGAGGTAGCTCAGTTAGTTTTTCTCTGTAGTGCTTTGTTCTGTAATGTATGTGAGTGACAGGAATGAGCACTAAGCTCCTGTGGGGACATAGCCTCTGCAGGTGCCCTTTCCCTCAGAGCTTGTGCGTGCTAACAGAAATTGTTTTTCTAGAAGCTTCTACTAACAGCCAGCCTCAGGACCCCAATGTCACCTTCCTAAAGAATGTTGGGGAGAGTGTTGCAGCTTTTCTGAGTCCCCTGGGTAAGTGACCTACAGTTTGTTACCAGTCCCTGAGACTGGCTTACAGGTCTGTTTAATAGGAGCAGCAGTCAGTTGTTGTGACTGGTCTTGGAACTACCTCCTAAGCCTCAAAGGCTTTATTTACACTTGGATACTAATAATGCTTAGGCTTAGAACAGCCACTCAGTACCTTGGAGAGAAAATGAGAAAAGATTTTATTAATGTGTCAGCACTGTAACACTAACTTCAAGTCAGTGGTGACTCTGGATTTTGCGTGGTTTATGTGGACATAGATGTAGCTTCTGCCCTGGCCCTTTAAGTATATGGCTTGTCTGTGTAGAGGAAGATGACTATTTGGTGCTTAGCTGTTCTTCATTAAAGAAGGCTTTGCATTTCAATTCTTGCATGTTACATGGCAAATTGTAGGATGACAGAAACCTTTAAGAGTGTAGAGCAGGATTGATCCATTTAGGACTGTGCTTCGGAAAAGCCTCTTACAACTTTGTCAACCTCAAATGCTTTTCTAGGTATTGAAGTTGATATTGATGTGGAACATGGAGGACAGAGAAGTAAAGTGACTCCCACTTCTGCCAACCAAGAGAAGACCAATGCTGAGGCAACCAGCAGTGCTCCAACCCAGAATGTTCAAACCGAAGCAGACTGGAATAACATGGAGTCTGCTACACAAGTAAACGTCATTGCAGAACAGATGCAAGACATGGTGGTAGAGCCTGTGCCCACACAAATGGAAGATGGCAGCTTCCACTCCCAGGTACAGGAACTATGACAGTAATTGAATATAATCACTCTGCACATACAGTGGGAGTGAATATTAAGATGGGAACAGACTAAGTGATATACAGCACATTTACAGATTTACAGCAAAGGTGGTGGGACTTCTTGTGGATGTAATTATTTATATTAAAGGCAAATAGTAGGAGTGTGCATACTGCCTGGAAAGCACTACAGCACATGGACCCTTTTTTTTTCCCATTTCAGGAACACAGTGAGTCTAGCAGTTCATCAGGGGGTGAGGAGGACTGGACCCACTTATCATCCAAAGAAGTGGATCCTTCCACAGGTGAACTGCAGTCTCTGCAAATGCCAGACACAGATGGTCCCAGCTCCCTGGATGTGCCTCGGGATCCTCCCCAGCCAGGACCTACGGGACTGAGAGAAGCTGCTCTCTATCCACACCTCCCCCCAGGTAGGAGAGTGTGAGCAGGTTTCATAGCTAAGAGTAACTTTGGCTTGGGAACTGCCACCTTGGCCTGATACAGGCAGATTTGTTTTAGAGGTGGTAGAAACCAAGGTTGTGTGAGTTAGACCTAAACCTGTCCCTGATTTGGGCAGATTTGGCAGCTCTTGCACCCTGTTAGAGATGATCAGGCAGTTCCTCTCTTGAATGTGGGCTGCTAAGTCTTAACCAGATGGCTGACCTTAGGCTAATGTGTCATTTGAGCCACATGAAATAGGTGCTGTCCTCAATCATGTCCTTGCTCAAGAGAGCCTTTTAATGCAGGATGTGGACCAGTATATCCTGTGGCTTTAGGGCAGCACTTTTCTGGTGGGAGCCAATAACAGTATCCAAGGCCCCTCAACTGAGGTCAGCACCACCAGTCCCACAGCAAGGCCAGCTGAGCCTTCCTTAGCTCTGATTTATGTGTTATTTATCTCAAACATCTGCACTCCTGGGAGACAAGAGCATGTCTCCTTCTTTTAAAGAGTGCTATTAAAGCCTTGCCTGGTTTTCCAATTACATGAAATAGCTGAACTCTAAATTATTCTTCCTTTCACAGAAGCTGACCCTCGCCTCATCGAGTCTCTGTCCCAGATGCTCTCCATGGGCTTCTCCGATGAGGGTGGATGGCTCACTCGGCTCCTGCAGACCAAGAACTGCGACATTGGGGCAGCACTAGATGCCATCCAGTATTCTAAGCAGCCACCTCACTTGTAGTAGTAACAACAAGCACTTTTCTAGCTGAAAGCAGATAACGCAGCATGAGTTATTGTGGTTCATCATTCTTCCTACTCTGAGTTTCTGTCTCATGTTCTTAAGTGCTTGTAGAATGGAGGAAAAATAAATACTACTGCATGTCATGTGGCTGTGTGAGCATTTTGGTATCACAACTATGTTATTTACAGATGAGGCTAAAAACACAAAGCAGTCCAGGACTGCCTTTTTGCACATACTTAGGAAGAGAAATCCAATGTTTAGCTGGCTCTGAAGCTTGCTCACAGCTCTGGAAGAAAGGGTTGCTATGGGAGATTTCAACAAAGATGTAGTTTGCAGAAGAAGAGCTGTAGTTTGTAAGGAGGAGTCAATCACAGAATTTAATTGTACAGGCCAGGAATCCTTAAAGCCTGGGAGCTTTCTCTCCCCAAGTTGACCTACTTCCATTCCTATTTCTAGCCACTGAGGTTGCTAGACAACACTGTAACCTGAGAGCAACAGTCTCTTCTCCCTCCTTCCCTTCCCCCCCAAACACAACCATCAATCAAGTAGACAACTTTAATAGTGCAGTTCTTTATAGCTTTGAGTGAATCCACCTTTAGTTCAAAACTGTCTGACTAAACAACATATCAAATGCATTAGAGACAAGAAAGCCATGCCAAAGCTGCCTGTACTTCTCAGAGATCATCATCAAACTCCTCACCCGTGCAGAAGAGTTGCTCACAAGAAATGTTGCTCAGTTTTGGCCCAGGGTTAGGGTTAAGGGTGTTTGCCCTCCCTGTGGTATCCAAGCAGCACCTTCCTGCACTGGTCTCTGCAGCAGATCCCACCCTAAGCACCTGGCTGTGAGGTTCTCTGAGCACATCCTCAACTGAGCACCTGCTGCTGGGCAGTCTCGAGGCCAGATCCTCAGTGCTAGCAACACACATTTTAAATTCAAAACTTGTACACTGAGACAGAGTTCTTCCAGCCTGTCCTGAGCACCTCCAGGCCCTACCAGCAGAAGTGCTGTCCAGCCTCACACCTCCACTGCCCTCCTGCAGTGCCATGGTCACTGCAGCAGCATTTTCACTAGAGTTGTCAGGTAATGAGAGAAATTTTCCCCACTTGGATGGTTTGGTACAAGCAGTTGGAGGCTGTGTGTTCTGCTCAGGCACTATAGACTCACAGACAGCAGGAGCCACACTGCCTCCAGAACCAGCATCTCCATCTTGTCCATCAGGCACTGCTGCAAAGCATTTCTTACACTGTAAGAAGGGAGAGAACTTGGTTATAAATGCAGCATAGAAGCATTACAGGTGGCATTGGCTTTGCCTAAAGAAAGCTTTCCAGTGAGAAACCCCCAACACATTTTTTTTTCTCTCCAGTCATTCACTGGCTTGCTTGGAGAAGAGCAGAGAGAGACTCATAAAAATTCAAAATGATGATGATACAAAAGAGGTCAGGAGCATCTTCTATAGCTAAAATACCTCAGAAGTTTTAAGTTGTTTGGCTTGATAGACAAGCTGAGAAACTCCACTTTCTTCTGCATGCTCTGGAACATCACTGGAGAGGAAGTGCCTCAGGTGTTTCCTGGCCAAGAAAACCATTCATAAAGAGGACAGATTAGATCCACTGTGATTCTTTTCACAAATCATCGGAGAGGTTCATAAAATGGATGGCTCTATATCCCCAAATACCAAATCCCTGCTCAGCTCAGGTCATACACTGCAACCTGTACCTTAGCTCAGATCTGAGTTGAGCTCCCTCCCACACCTCCAAATTAAGTGTCACCACTCGGGGGCAGGAATGGCAAAACCAAGTTCTCGCTGTACCTTTGTTCTCCCACAGTGTTCTTTCTCTGGGAACTGAAGTGTTGCCTTTCCAGAGCTGCCTCCTCCTTGTCATCTTCCTGATCCTCACTCTCCCAGTCCAGATATTTACTCCAGCGACTGCCTTCTGTCCTTCCCTCCTACAACACTGGAGAATTACTAAAACCAGCAAAACATGGGGGTTCTCATTTTTGGTATTGTTTCACATGTGCCAAATGCCTCAAATCATGAATCAGTTTAGGACATGCTCCTGTATCATGTTCCCAGGTTCAGTCCCCAGTGGAGCAGTTCCTGTGCACATCTCCCTCTGTCTGATTTGATACACCATTTCAGCTGTCTGAACCACATAAAGGTTTCACCAGGATTCACCCAGAAGAGAATGGGTTTGTATTTACCTCAGCTTTGTAGGGATCTTACCTGCTGGACTGAACTGTCCTCATGTTGTGCTGCTCTATTTTTGCTGTCATTTGCAGAGTCTTCGACACACCTAAAACAGAGGTTCTGACTACAATTTCTAGAACACCAGAACACACTCCTGTCTGTTGATTTATAGGTTTCAAATCACCCAGTCATAGCATAAGGGATTGAATAGAAAGTATGGATAGGAACACTGGATAGGAGACATAACAGAAAAAACAGGATCTATGGAAAAACTCATGCCAAATGAATGATTTGCAAGATATATTGCACAAATACTTGACTAAATCTAGTTAGAGGCTCTAGTTAGAGCCCTCCTTGTTGCTATACAGAGTTGCAAGTTTGATCTAAAGCCACTAATTATGAAATGGTAAATTTTACTTGATCATAACTAGAAATACAACAGTGTTTGTTTGGTACAACAGTTTAAACTCATTCATTTTATCCCATGAAAACGAGGAAAAGGGATGTTGTTTCATAACACTGTGAACTTCACAATTCTTTGAGAATAAAAATAGCAACACTTTTTGATAAAGTGAACAATGAGTTTTGTCCCCCAAGCTTAACTGTGAAGCACTTTGTAGTCACAACTAAGTTACATAACTACCCTTGACCAATCTCTGAAAATAACTTTGAGTAAAAAGGAGACTGGACCAGTTCAAGACCACTTCAAGTTTACATGATTTATAAACAGATTCAGAAATGAAATAAACAGGAAGGTGCTGCTCAGATTTTCCAGCCCAGCAGGAATGACACTGAAGTGTTTGCACTGAACAAGTCTTTTATCACTAGCAGCAGTGATTACTCAACAGATTCACAGTGTGAACCCCCTACATGCCAACAGTTAGGCAGCAACTTCTTCAAATGGATGTTTTCTGAGGATGTAATCTGATGAGGACTGTAATATGTAAAAGGGACATCACATCTCATCAAGCAGTACATAGGAAGATGAAATTAAAAAAAAAAATCAAAAAACACCACAACAAACCCAAACTCTATTGTGTACATATCAATGAATAAAGGCCTGACCAACACATGCTATTGATCACCCATAGTTATCTGAAAGAATTCCTTATCAAAATAAACATGCTGGGACACTAAACCCCCAACAAAGAGCTTGTTCATAGGAGGAGAGGCCAAAACCGGCACAGTCAAGGCTTCTCAACAGGCCAGAAACCCTTCGTGTGACACGCTCGGGTTGGCCAACAGGCAGCCGTGCGTGAAGATGCACACCAGCAGCAAGGAGCAGGTAAAGGTTAAACTCCGTACCAAGATGTCCAACCAAGCGCCTCCTCCGCTTCACCCTGCAGCAAGTTCAGCTTCTGGACGTGGCGCCTGCACTCCAGGCCCGAGCCCTGTCCATAAACCTGCACAGAACGATTGAGAACAAGGCTGAGGGAGCAGCCAGAGGGGCACAGCACGAGGTGAGGCGACAGCCCAGGTGTCACCGAGGGCCAGCAGGCGCGGCTGAGGGTGTAGGGCTGCCCTCACCTTCTGCACGGCCTGCCGCTGGCCGCACACGCTGCAGCTCCACCGCCCGCTGCGCTTGGCCTGGGAGGGCACAGAGGGGTCGGTCAGGGCCCGGAACCCACTGCCCCCGCCCCGTCCCGTCCCCTCCTGTCCCCTCCTGTCCCCACCTGCTGCCCCTGGAAGCGGCGGCAGCGGCAACACCTCAGCACCCAGAGCCGCTGCGCCATTGCGGTCACGTGACCCCCGCGCCAGCCGCCAGCGCCCCTCGGCGGCGGCACCGGGCAGCGACACCGACACCGGGCAACGACACCGAAACCGGACACCGAAACCGGGCAGCGACACCGGTACCGGGACGGGCTGTCCCCTCTCACCAAGCACACACATGAAGTCACCGGGCGAGCGCCCCTCCCGGGCAGGCCCCGCGGCGCCGGGCAGGCGGCAGCTCCGCTTGGCAGGGCCCGGCTGGCGGTGCGCGACCTTCGCGTCTGCAGCAGCATCGGCACCGGCCAGGTTTGCACCGACCTGGAGATGTGATGGTCTGTGTTCTGTAAAAAGTAAGTCTACAGAGTAATAAGGGGGGAAAGAGGGGAAAGAAGAGAAGGAAAAAGAGAGGAAAAAAGNTCACCGAGGGCCAGCAGGCGCGGCTGAGGGTGTAGGGCTGCCCTCACCTTCTGCACGGCCTGCCGCTGGCCGCACACGCTGCAGCTCCACCGCCCGCTGCGCTTGGCCTGGGAGGGCACAGAGGGGTCGGTCAGGGCCCGGAACCCACTGCCCCCGCCCCGTCCCGTCCCCTCCTGTCCCCTCCTGTCCCCACCTGCTGCCCCTGGAAGCGGCGGCAGCGGCAACACCTCAGCACCCAGAGCCGCTGCGCCATTGCGGTCACGTGACCCCCCGCGCCAGCCGCCAGCGCCCCTCGGCGGCGGCACCGGGCAGCGACACCGGCACCGGGCAGCGACACCGGCACCG